>OX421322.1:3015000-3453585 GCA_949125395.1 Diaphora mendica | reverse complement strand
CCAAAAACTCCATTCCAACGAGGGGGCTTTGTTAGGTAGTGAACTTTTGAAGGCTGTTGGTGATGTATAGATAATGAACTAGATGTCAACAACCACATACATATCCTCAACAACGATTATCCTGCTTGTAGGACACAATATCTTTCGAAAAAATATAATATACATTACTTTATAAGAATCAGAAGTATTTCAGTTTGATCAAAGATTCTAAAGGGGATGCATATTCTGTAGGTTTTGACTTAATTATTCAATGATACAGCCAGGTAGGATTATGTTAACTAAAATAATTAATGGTAATGTGTGTTTGTTACTCTGTCACACCTTAACTTCTAACGAAAAATCAAGAAACCCATATGATGTGAATGGTAGAGAGAAAGATATAGGGTACAACCTGAATAAAAATATTTCATAACAAAATATACACATTCACATGAACGGATCTTCGGAAAATGTTGTTCAGTATTTGAAATTTACTGATATTGCAATTTTTTGAATAAAAAATATCTTCTTTTTTAATCATATTCACATTACTGTTATATTTATGAGATATCACATCCTAAATCAATAGTTTAACCTACATTAGAAATATATCAACAGTTAAATTGCAACTTTTAACGTCAAACATTGCAACTTGTACTATATTTACAGACCCTTGTGAGACTGGCACTAAATAAGTCATATACAAAAGAATATTTGGCAATATATAAATCATTATTAATGAGATTTGATAAAAAGTAAATAAGTTAAAAGTGGGTACATAAACATATGTTTAATATATAGGAATATTTTTGTAAATTTTCTTTAATGGAATTAAATGTTTTTAATTGTTCAAATTACTAATAAGAATTTTCCTAGTGGAATCATTGTGCTTGCGTTGTTAGTGAGGTAGTCTCACTAGTGTTAAAAAAAAAAAAGTTATAGTGTAGTTGATGCGTTGTCAAGGAATAGCTATAGACCTTATTCTGAGTTTTGCAACATAAAAGAGAATACAGTTGAAAAAGGTTTCACTCAATCAGAATCAACTTGGAGTGCGTAGAATTATAAATGGAGGTGGTTCAATACTCACTGTTTCTATTAGTTTCCTATATTCTAAAAGTGTACTCTTATCCTTAATCTCCCCGGAGGCGATCCACGACTTGATCTGATCCCGTAGCCTCTGAAGCTTTTTGATCTCCTTCTTGAGGTCTGCCTCATACTTCTCTTTTTGGTTACTGTTCGTCGCATTGTGTACTTTCTGCCAGATGTCATCGAATGTCTCCACACCCTCCGTTACTTTTTTTAAACACCTGTCTATTTCACCTGAAAACCGCATAACCACTTCAATGCAAAAAACCTGTTTCCGCAACGTATAACTCAATAACAACTGTGTCTTTCACTTTTTTACTATTTATATGGGGGGTAGGAACGATAACACCGATAATTATCGATGTTTGTCATTGAACAACAATAAAATTCTGTTTGGAATACTACAAATCGTTAGTAACGCGGCAATTTTCGATGTTTTACCGACCACCTGTACGCATTACGTTCATTACGCGTGTAACTGATACACGTTTCACATATTCTGGGCGACTTCAGTGCCTCCAATACGCCAGAGGTCTCATCAATTGACAATAATGCTCTAGAACACGTACCTACATCGGTTGGGGTCAATCAATCTCTAACCTGATAACATAACAAATTACCTTGTAATTTCCTTGTCGCAGCCATAGCTATTTACACATATGGACGAACGTTCCGTACATATCCTAAACATACAAACTATTTACAAGAAAATGCACAAAAATTATTGATAAACAGACAAACTACACATCTGAAGCTTTGTTCGATTCCAAGATGGCTACCGTACACCGCTTGAAGTATAGTGTCTGAACGCATCCAGGCTAACCACCACTGTGAAATCGTGCCCCGCGCCTGGAATGGTAATTAGCACGGAGCTTTCATAAATAATTATGAATTATAAGTTGTCACAAATAACAACAAACTTCAAATTTTCCACAAAATGATTTTAGGTATGTCGCGTAGACCATCAAGAGCGCAGGCGCAAAATAATAGAGCAAGGCATAGACAAAAAAAATAGGTTATGAAAATAATAAATGTCCGTTTTATAACTCAATATTTATTACTGCGAAATACTAAAAATTATCCTTGTTTGACAATTACTCTATAAATATTTTTAGTTTTTAACATTTTTATAATTTACCACCTTTTTGGATATGACAATGAAAACATACTATTTTGTGTCTATGGTATGTTTGTTTAAGGTCAGGGTTAACAGATGGCACTAAAATGAGACTGATGATTTTATGTTAGTGTCAAGTATAAACACCTAGATGTCACTAAAAACATAACTCACAATAACCCTAACAAAGAAAAGAACAGTCTCACAGAGAACAATCTGTTCAGCAATAAAAACGATAAACAGCGTGTAAAGGCGCGTACCCAGCATCCACCGAAATTGTTAGCAATTTTAATGTTTCCAACTGTTTGCAACTATTCAGAACAAAAAATCGCCAACTTTTATTTCCATTGTGTCTACACCGAGTCGCCAACAATTTGAAGAACATTCCAATTAAGCGTCTCCACAGAGCATATAAATATTTGCAACAAGCCTATTCTTTTGAAAATAGAGAAAAATAGAAACACGGTTCCCAACATTTGGATTTGTTGGGATTTGTTGACAATTTTTGTTGCCAACACAAGGATATTACAGAATCTTTGACAACACAAAAGTTGCCAACTTTTGTTCAGTGGAGACTCGGCATAACGGAAAGAGAGCAATTAGAAACGGTAATTACGCGATCATAGCTGCACTCAGGCGGTAGACAGATTGAAGTTTGTTGAATTTAAGAACTTTTTATTATTGATTTTAATAATCATGTTTTAATACAATTTAATATCGATGCTCACCTATGTTATAATTATTTGTCATAACAAAACGTGACTATTGTGCTATCATAACAAAACGATTTTTCCATTGTTTATTATAACATTCTTCACAGCTAGCTACTGTGGCGCCACCAAAATCTGTCACTTCTCAACTGAAACCTTTTCATACAGAGAAAGGGTTCTCTTTGACTATTTGAGAGTTTGGCTATGCGGACCGCGGACCAGACCAGTCTAGTCCGCATAGTTATAGCCAGGCCCGTCATCGGTCATAGTGATAGTTTTTTTTTTTTAAGTTAAAAGGCAATTGCTTTGCTTTTAAATTTAAAGCAAAAACTGCGTCTCATACAAAAATATTGTTACATATAATTACAAAGTCATTAGTATACTTCACAGCCTCGGTCGACAGAGTCAATATGAAGTTTACGTTAACGCCTCTAGGCGTGACTACGGTTTTAGATGTAGGTTTAACAGGCATACGCATACCGCAAGAGATTTACCAGCCTCTATTGTATTTGCTTTCGTTAACCTGTTTATTTCTACTACATTATAAATTTCTACTACATTACATTATAAATGCGAAAGATTTTTAAAGTGAAAGCTTCTATAGCCACGTTGAGTACTTTTTGGTAGGTTTGAAATTTCAAACAGACGCTTCAATTTTATTTATTGTGCAGAACTCGTAACCCAGTTACTAGAAGTTTTGTGGCCGGCGCTTGTAAAGTACCTACGCACTTTTCTTGATGATTTCAAAGTCGTATATTCTTTTCATCACATCAACAGTCCTATCAATCAGTCACTCAGAGATTTTAGCCTATAGCGTACTTTACCACGCTAGCTAGAAGACTTCCTATACGGTTTTCAAGTTTTCTTTCTCTTTGCAGTGATGTTGTCTTACATAGTTTTCCGCCTTAGTCCCTTACGACACATGCGAAGAATAGGGGGCTCTTGGTATTATATACCAACCAATACCAACTTTAACAATAACAAGTTTAATACGCATTGTATTAAGTTGCAACATAAAATTTTAGGTGCGCCTTACCAGTGCAACTAAGAGCGCTTTTTACAGCGATCAATATTTCTCAGTGTATTATTGTAGCTTGTAGAATGGTAGAATTAAATCGCTTGAAGTGTTGAAGCGTTGCAGCGATATTCTATAAATCTTGTGCTTATTATTGAACATTTGTTGGTTACAAAAAAACATCAGTAACGTAGGTCTCTTATCACTAGTATAAACTGCTAGAATAACATTTCCAGCTAAGCTAAAAGCCAGTGCCAGTAGCAGTTTATAGCATCTATCTATCCTGCTTTCAATTTTAGGCGCAGTTTGGCTGTGTAATTTTAGTCGAGTGGAGTCTAACACACTGCCCTATTAAAACCCTGCTGGAGTGACGGCTCGGGTTTTACACACAAACCAAAAAGAGGGTTCATATTTATTGGCATGGCACCCCATTGCGTGGGGATCTCCATAATAACCGCTTTAGTACCGTATAAGCTGAACCGTTGACAAAGAAACCGAAAACTTTTAAACCATTAAATAAGACTTATTTAATAATAATTACTACCTTTATTTTTATTACCAACTACGGTTATTGTTGCTTTTAAATCGCATAATGTTAACTATTTAAATTGTTTTAATTCTGTTCTCTTGTAACCCTATTTTTTGAAGTAACCTAAGTTACTTTTTATAACAACAGATACATACACTTCAATTTTATTTATTTGTTTAGATTATTGCTTGACAGGATTGTTGGTTAGTGACCCTGACAACTAACTAGGATGTCGTGGATTCGTTTCCCACCCAGGACAAATAAGTAATAATTAATTCTGTGTCTGGATATAAGTTATTTACGATATGTATGTATTTAGATTTTTTTTTTCTGTGCGTTAGATTTTGGAGCTTTTTAATAAAAGGAATTTCATGTGGCAACAGCTTGCATACTGTTTACCTTACATGTAATACTAACACTATTGTACCTGAAAATCAGATTTTGAAAAAGAGTAGCCATGAGTTTCTTTGCTTCATGAGAAGAATACTGATTCTTCTCATGAGCTCTACGCATTTTGGAAACTGGAAGTTATGGATCGACACAGGCAGGGAGTAGATTTTTGGTGTTTTCGCCTAATTTACCTCGACAATACAGCACATGCTGTGGCGTCTGTTTGTGTCGATCTATGATTTTTAACTATAGCTTCAATTTGACGTTAATGAGTGTCACTTGGTGTCTTAGATGAATAAATGATTTTGATTTGATTTGATTTGATATATAAGTATGTAAATCAGAACCCTGATTAGTAGGTACAAGGTCGCCCTAGTTGAGGATCACCGTCGTGTGTGATACGTCTTATATTAAGAAATCATTGGCCTCGTTGGCGCAGTGGTAGCGTATGCGACTGCTGGGCTTGAGGTTTCGGGTTCGATTCCCGGGTCGGACCAAATGTTTGTATGACATGCAAATATTTGTTTCGGTGTTTAGGTGTTTTCTATTTATAATATGTATGTATTGTTACAAGCCGGGTATTAATTAAATAAAAGTAGTCGGTTGATTACCAAAGAAATAGAGCAATATTTATTAATGACAACACGTTTATAATAATAATTCACTAAATCACTCGTTAGTCGCACTAGAAAATCGCTTCGATGTTAATTAATCCGCTGTATCGTCAAACAAGACTGGCCCGTACCGAACCGTGTACCGTACCATGGCTATCGAAATATCTGGAATGGTCGATAAACCATTCTGAACCAAATATAATCGCTTAGGATCAGTAATCCATTACTTGCGCCATCTAGCGTTGAAAATATCGAAATTATTAATCATAATCTCAACAGTCGTGTGCTACTTGATACTAGATGGCGCTGACTTCCAACTCTCGAATCATCTAGATTACGAGACCCATTTAACTCTATGGCGCAACAGTATTTACAAAAAAAGAGTATACACAATACATGTATTTATACTAATATCAGTTGTCTAGTATAGCACAAGCTCTGTTTTATTATTATTATAGAATAACAGCTTTCAAACAATACACAGTTGTTAGCCACCTCTGTAGTTTGAATGAGATAAAACTGTTAATGTAATTTGTACTCCAATGCTATAAACTAACCCACACAACGACATTAGACATTTAATGACTTACCTATTTTGTTCTCATACCGCCGCCTGTCTAAACAGTGCGGTACTTCAAATAGCCGTAAAAACAACCGCTTTAAACTGTTCTTATTTTTTTATTGACTGTGACACGCTGAATTTCAGTGTTTGAATCATCAAATAGTCGAATATAGGTCTATTGGAAACGAAACGATAAAACCGAACGGGTCCTTTTATGATATTTTTTTATTTATTTAAAAAAGACAACTCTCGCATTAGGTATATACATCCTGTGTCACGGGGGACTTTACAAACATACACGAATCGGACACAAAGAACACCCAGACTCAGAACAACAGTTTGTAGATCACACACAAGTGTAGTCCCATGTACGAGTAGGATTTGAACCCACAACACTTGACGCTGTAGAAAGCGGCGTGGCGACCGCTTAAACCACTAAGCCAATCGTGTAGTCAAATCGATATGGGCAGCAAACAAGCAAGCAGGTCACCCGAAAGTGACTACTTCACTATTATGTGGTGACTACCACCGAAAACAGAGGTACTACTACAGAGGCCTACAACTCAATGAACTCGAGCACGTTGTCAGTCTATGAAGTGGGTTCAAGGCTCGAGTTTTGATCACACTAATTTTTAATCGGCAACTATTGCCTAAACTAATCAAAACCATTTCATCACCCTTTGCTCTTAGGGGTGGCAAACAATAGACTGCCCATATCACAGAACAATTACACACCTATGCATATTCTCTGTTCTTTGGCCCATACTATAGGTAGTAGAGCCACGCTGATTTCAGCATGAACGGGCCCGCTCAACCGGAGCAGTAACTACCACCCTCTCACAGAAGACCTACCTAAAATGCCAGAATTCGTGCTGTCGTGTTTCTTTGGCGGGTGCGAGACCGGAGGCCCAATGATGCAGAAGTATCTCAATAAGCCGTCATAGTGTGGGTACGTAAGTATTATTAGTTATTCTGTGGTGTGTGACCAACACCACAGAATAACTTGCATTATTGCATTGTCTTCATTCGCAATGAGTATGGTGACTTACTCATCTTGGATTCTACTCATGCTTTCCATCAGGCAGAGACTTTGACCGGCTCGGATATGTAAAAAAAATACTAGGTATGTACGTAAGGGACCAAATTGTAACTAGAGATGTCGATGTAAAGGTATACGATATACATGTATATTATATATATTCATAACGTATACTCAATCAGTTTATTTGTGGAGCTAATGCGTCAGCCGGGCAATTAATCTGCCACGACAATCATTGATTCTCAATTAGGTTCCGACAAACACCCCACATAAGTATACAATGTGCCAACATCACCGCAAAAACAACAGTGTCTATGTATAATAGGTGTATAATAGGTATATGTAAGTACTAAGTAGATTGTACAGTCGAATATTTTGGTTACTTTTAACCCCCGACGCAAAAAGTGGGGTATTCTAAGTTTGACGTCGATGTCTGTCTGTGTGTGTGTCTATCCGTGGCATCGTAGCACTCAAATGGATGGACCGATTCCGATGCGGTTTTTTTCATTTCCAGTTTCCTTGCGGTGGTTCTTAGCTATGTTTAGTTAATATCGGTCTAGCAGTGTTATAGTTTCAGCTCTTTTCCAAAAT
Organism: Diaphora mendica; assembly: GCA_949125395.1. Taxonomy (NCBI): domain Eukaryota; kingdom Metazoa; phylum Arthropoda; class Insecta; order Lepidoptera; family Erebidae; genus Diaphora; species Diaphora mendica. The sequence continues at coordinate 3,445,953 of OX421322.1, read as the reverse complement.
GATGTAAGGCAGTTTTGGCGTATGATTACAAGATTAAGTGCTTGTGTAGGGGGTTTTTTAATTTTAGCTTGTACTTTATAAGAAAAAAAATAAGCAAGAGGAAATCCCAGAATTTTAAAGAGTTCCGTGCAAAGTTACGCTTTTACGGCCTAACCGCTGCACTGATTTCGACGAAATTTGTCATGAAGATACTTTGATTCTTGAGGAAGTAGGTACAATACTCCACTTTTTACCGCGATAACCAACAAACGGGGGAAACGCGGGCAAAAGCTATTAATATTAAAGCTATAAATAAATACAATATACGTTTTGAAAGTGTCACGGCTTGTGTACACCTTGAACTCCATCCAGAGGGATGGAGTTCAAGGTGTACACAAACCGTAAAGAATAGGGACACTGTTAGTGTGGTATGTGACGGTACATGACGAAACAAATTTATCAGTAATATTGAAAATGTGCGGGTGGATGAAGAACCTTCTACTTAACGGATTCGACGACGGAGGGCGTGCACCGCTGAGCCAGTCAGCCTGTGACCACGGCCAGTGCAACCTGGTCGAAACGTCAGGTAAATCAGAGGTATATAATACCTTTAAATAAGTGATCGCGTTAATTCCCGTAAAAATAATTATGATTATCACATCCAAATCGATTTATCCATTTCTGAGATTAACGTGCACAACACGCAGATAAACAGCGAATTTTTTTAAGAACTATTGGTTTGAGCCTTGTTACTTTGCTCGTAATAAAGACCCCTTTCATTATTTTTTTAACAGACTTCAATAAAGGAGGAGGTTCTCAATTCGAACGTATATATGTTTTTTTATGTGTGTTCGCGGATAACTTTGTCGTTTATGAACCGATTTTGATGATTCTTTTTTTAATGGAAAGGAGATACCCCAACGGTGGTACAAGGACACTAAGATCTGATGATGGCATCCAAGAGAAATCGAGTCGAACATTGAAGTCGGTTTTTGTTTTTGTAAAAATTTTACTTGTCTTCAATATCTTTAATGGACAGACATCAACCTCTTACAATTGTATTATACGTATAGATATAGAATAAGATAATTATACGTGATGTCATTTTTAGATCTAGCCATTGTCCAATCGTTAAGATCCATTAAATTAATAATTTGAATGTTACATTTTAACGACTTCACTTGTCGTACGGATGACGTAAGCGGTATCCTCCATGAGTATGAGTTCGATTCCCACATGAAAATAACACTTTTATTATTTTATTATTTTTATTAAATTAAATTTAATAATACTTTATTCGGAATAAGTTGTGACCGATGATGCCTCTCCCGTGATACACACGAATTTAAAAAGCGGCCAAGTGCGAGTCGGACTCGCCCATGAAGGGTTCCGCGGCAGCAAGTAACATAATATAATTTTTATTTTATTTTTATATTTGTGTTGATTGAATTAAAGGTAAATTGCAGTTTACGATTTATGACGTATTAAAAAAAACTACTTACTAGATTTCGTTCAAACCAATTTAGGTTGGAAGTTTACATGGTAATGTACATCATATATTTTTTTTAGATTTATCATTCTCTTATTTTAGAAGTTAAAGGGGGGGGGACACTCATTTTACCACTTTGGAAGTGTCTCTCGCGCAAGCTATTCAGTTTAGAAAAAAATGAAATTAGAAACCTCAATATCATTTTTGAAGACCTATCCATAGATACCCCACACGTATGATTTATGGGTATGATGTATGCGTATGGGTTTGATGAAAAAAAAATTTTTGAATTTCAGGTCTTGGGGACCCCCAAAATTTATTGTTTTTGTTATTTTTGTGTAAAAATCTTAAAGCTCACAGAATACATCTACTTACCAAGTTTCAACATTATAGGTCTAATAGTTTTGGAAAAAAGTGGCTGTGACATACGGACGGACAGATAGACAGACATGACGAATTTATAAGGGTTCCGTTTTTTGCCTTTGGCACGGAACCCTAAAAATATGAGAATTTGAAATAGAAAGCATTCTGCTTGTAACAAGGAATAACAAATAAGAAAAAACTTTTTATAAAAAAAAACCCGACTTCCAAAAACCATCCGACGAAAACTCCCTGCCAAAAAACACTTAAAAGCGTAAAATAAACTGGCTCTTCATAAATTGATATGTGCCAATTCTTGTCTATACCTAATTCTTTATTCATTTAAATAGTAGTATTATTGTGTATGCTAGGTACCTAAAATCTGTTTGAAGTCGGCGCCAAGCCAAAATGTAATAGGAGGTACCGCACTCGCCGCTGCCGGATAGCTAGCATAAAACAAGCCAAGCGAGCAGACACGCGCGGGCTGACGCGACGTCGTTAATGGTCGTCTCGAAATAAAGCGAGTGTGGTAACTACTATTACATTTGGCTTGGCGCCGACTTCAAACAGATTTTAGGTACCTAGCATACACAATAATACTACTATTTAAATGAATAAAGAATTAGGTATAGACAAGAATTGGCACATAGCAATTTATGAAGAGCCAGTTTATTTTACGCTTTTAAGTGTTTTTTGGCAGGGAGTTTTCGTCGGATGGTTTTTGGAAGTCGGTTTTTTTTTTATAAAAAGTTTTTATTTTTCCATTTTTAGTGCAAACAATCATAGGTTATCAGTAAGTTGAACTATTTCATATAATTTCTGCTGATGCCAATAACTTTAGTGGTTTGAACACGTATTAAAACTGAGTATGATCAGTTTCCAAAATTATGCTGAGATGCAAGATTTCTGTTACCGAGAACGTGGTCTACGGGGCAATAGGAATCGTGTCCAAGCTTAAATGTCGTGATGAAATAGAAGCAGGCGAGTTACTTAAAGCAAAATACATTAAGGGGTTAGTCATCATAGCGCTTGTGACATCAGCTCACCTAAATAACTTTAAAGTATACAACTAAAGGTCTATAGATACGTATGAAATTGAAAGAATTATCCTCCAACTCCTAACCGTTGAGGAGTTGTACCTTCCATCATCAGCTTACCTAAATAACTTGAAAGAATACGACTAAAGGTAACATACATACATATGACATTTAAAGATTTATCCTCCAACTCCTAACCGTTAAGGAGTTTTACCTTTCATCATCAGATCATCATCATTAAATGATGACTACCAGACGCAAATACCGGCGTAGCTTCCGAAAATATACGAAAAACATAGTACGTGCCTGAAAAAAATGAGGGTTACCCTCGATTTCTCTGGGATGCCATCATCAGATCCTAGTTTCCTTATCATGGTACCACCGTCGGGATATCTACTTTCCATTAAAAAAAGAATCATCAAAATCGGTTCATAAACGACGAAGTTATCCCTGAACACACATAAAAATATATATATATATATATATATATATATATACGGTCGAATTGAGAAACCTCCTCCTTTTTTTGAAGTCGGTTAAAAATGAGATTGATTTCATCATGACGGACAGAAAGTACATATTCAGAGACGTCTCAGTGATCAATAGGTTTAACACCGGTAGTGATCACCGACTCGTCCGAGGCTCTCTGAATATCAACTTTAAAGCTGAACGTGTCCGATTGATGAAATCCAGGCTCCGACCAACTCTGCTCCAAGCCGCAATGGGATCTGAAAAGTTCCAGTCAAATCTGGAAATCCGATTTGCTGCTATGGAAACCACAACAGGCGTGAACCAGAACCTTGAAAATGTGGTTCGAATCCTCAGGGAAGAAGGTACGAGATTTTGTGAAATGCAGCGTAAGGGCAGGAAATCTAAGCTTTCGGAAAGGACCCTAGGGCTAATGAAGGAACGACGTGAAAACCCACTTCTTACTTCGTCGGCAAAACGGACTCTAAACCGAGAGATCAGCAAACTAGTACGACACGACCTCCGATGCTCCAATACTCTTTCGATCGAAAGAGCGATCGAGCAGAATCGGGGGTCAAAGGTGTTTGCACAATCTCTCGGAAGAAGCCACCTGACGAAGCTGACTACAGCAAGTGGAGAAGTCGTTACTTCCAAGCCGGTCGTCCTTTCGGAAGTGGAACGTTTCTATGGCGGTTTGTACGCTTCGCATGCATCTCGACCTGATCCCGAAAATGAGGACTCTAGAGCCACATTAACACGCCACTACACCGAAGATCTGCCAGAAGTCATCATTGACGAAATCGAGATGGCTCTTGGACAGCTTAAAAATGGAAAAGCCCCTGGAGAGGACGGCATTACAACAGAACTGTTAAAGGCTGGAGGTAAGCCCGTACTGAGGGAGCTCCAAAAGCTTTTTAACGCTGTCCTGTTCGAAGGGAGAACTCCAGAGGCGTGGAGCAGAAGTGTGGTCATCTTGTTCTTCAAGAAAGGTGACAAGACCAGGTTGAAGAACTATCGACCCATTTCGCTTTTAAGCCACGTCTACAAGCTGTTCTCAAGAGTCATCACGAACCGTCTTGCGCGAAGACTCGACGAATTTCAACCACCAGAGAAAGCTGGATTTCGGAGCGGATATGGCACCATAGACCACGTCCACACAGTGCGGCAAATTATACAGAAGACAGAGGAGTATAATCAGCCCCTGTGTCTAGCATTCGTGGACTATGAGAAGGCCTTTGACTCGATCGAGATCTGGTCTGTTCTGGAGTCCCTGCAGCGTTGCCAAGTGGATTGGCGATACATCCAAGTGCTGAGATGTCTCTAAGAGGCCGCCACCATGTCCGTCCAAGTACAGAATCAGCAAACAAGGCCCATACCATTGCATCGAGGAGTGAGACAAGGGGATGTTATTTCCCCGAAATTGTTCACAAATGCAATGGAGGATCTGTTCAAGACGCTACACTGGAAAGGACGTTTCATAAATATCAATGGCGAATACATCTCTCACTTGCGATTTGCGGACGACATCGTCATTATGGCAAAGACGCTGCAGGACCTACAACAGATGCTGAACGACCTGGCTGACTCTTCTGTGCGCATCGGCCTACGGATGAATTTGGACAAAACCAAGGTCATGTTCAATGAACATGTACTACCGGAACCGATCGCAGTACACGGTGCCGTTCTCGAAGTTGTTCAAAATTATGTGTACCTCGGGCAGACTTTGCAGTTAGGTAGAAACAACTTTGAGGATGAGGTAAACAGGAGAATTCAGCTGGGTTGGGCAGCGTTTGGGAAACTTCGTCGGATCTTTTCATCGTCGATCCCACAGTGCCTTAAGACGAAAGTCTTCAATCAGTGCGTCCTACCCGTCATGACATACGGAGCCGAAACGTGGACACTTACGGCACGGCTGGTCCACAAGTTCAAAGTCGCTCAGCGTGCTATGGAGAGGGCTATGCTCGGCGTTTCTCTGAGGGATTGCATCAGGAATGAGGTAATCCGGCAGAGAACCAAGGTCATCGACATAGCCCAAAGGATTAGCAAGCTGAAGTGGCAGTGGGCTGGCCATATTAGATGCAGAACTGATTACCGTTGGGGTAAACGGGTTCTTGAGTGGAGACCGCGTCTCGGCAAACGTAGTGTAGGACGTCCACGGGCCAGGTGGAGTGATGATCTGCGCAAGACGGCTGGCACGAGCTGGATGCGAGAAGCCGAGGATCGAACCAAGTGGCGCGCAATTGGAGAGGCCTATGTCCAGCAGTGGACTGCGATAGGCTGATGATGATGAATTTTCGTTGGACGCGTTAAATCATCGTGTTGTACATTGCCTCGTGCGGGTCCCAGATTATGGAGTTATACTCCAAAGCACTGCGAACGAAAGAGAAGTACAACACGATGATAGTGTTCCTGTTTTGGAATTGTGCCGACATTCTTATAACGAATCCTAGTTACTTAAAACTTCGTTCACAGATATTATTTATGTGTGTATTGAAGGTGAGACGTGAATCCAAGGTCAATCCTAGGTCACGCATCTCTGTGACTCGAGTCAGCGGGACACCTGATAGTTCGTAACCGTAGGTGTATGGAGAGCGAGATCGTGTAAATGTCATAGTTTTACATTTAGATGCATTAAAATCCAACCGATTTTGTTCACCCCAGACCACAACACTATCGATGTCCCGCTGGAGCGCTGCACAATCGTCGGGATTTTTGATACCCAAGTACAGCTTCAGATCGTCTGCAAACATCAAACACTGGGCGTGTTCAACTACATCGGGCAAGTCGTTGATCATAATCAGAAACTGCGTCGGTCCTAAGGTGCTCCCTTGGCTCACACCAGGACGAGTGTCATATGCGTCAGATTGATAATCTCCCAACTTAACGTACTGTCTACGATTAGAGAAGTAACTGGCAAATAATTTTAACAAATTTGGAGTAAACCCAAAAGCTGCAAACTTGCTCAAAAGTACTTCGTATCCACACGATCGAACGCTTTCTTGAAGTCGAAGTATGCCACGTCTACTTGCCTACTGTGGTCCATTTCAGTAACACAGTAATGGACAAAGTTGATGAGATTGGTTGAAGTGGATCTATTAGCTCTAAACCCATGCTGACACTCGCTCAGTTGTTGCCTAATTTGTCTAGTGATATGGGTGTTTAGGATGTATTCAAAAATCTTGCCGAACGCTGACAGAACGGTAATAGGTCTATAATTAGTGATTTGAGATCTGGAGCCGTCCTTGGGTATAGGTGTTCTATATTTCTAGTGTGGAAGTTGCTTTAACAAAAATATCCGGTAGAAGTAGTTTACTTTAAAGGTTTACAGGAATATGTGGGGATCTCTAGTGGCAGATTAATTGATGCGGTCAGCGGTAGGAGGCCTGGTCACAAAACTGCGGTTATTTGCTTGGAGAGGTGTTCTTATATAATACTAGCTATCGCCCGCGGCTTCACTTGCATTTAATAAAAAGTATCCTATGTTACTTCCAATACCTCCAAGAAAAAGTGTGCAAAGTTTCATGGCGATCGGTTAAGTAGTTTTCGCGTGAAAGCGTAACAAACCAATTTACATTCACATTTATAATATAGGAGGATTATGTATTATCTTGGGCTTCAGCTGAAAATCAGCGATGTGTGCTGTCACCTTCGGATATAACATAAGCCAAGCTGTGGCCCTTTTTTTTTAATTCCTTTTTTTTATGGAATAGCCGGGCAAACGAGCAGACGTATCGCCTGATGGGAAACGATTACCGCCGTCCATGGACACCTGCAACACCAGAAGAGCCACAAGTGCGTTGCCGGCCTTTGGGGGACGGGAGAGGGTTTTAGGGGGAGGGAAGGGGAGAGATAGGGGGAGGGAAGGGGAGAGATAGGGGGAGGGGTGGGGTATGGGCCTCCGGTATCCTCACTTACTCGGTGAAACACAGCGCAACCACTATTTCACACCGGTTTTCTGTGAGGCCGTGTATCACTCCGATCGAGCCGGCCCATTCATGCCGAAGCGTGGCTCTCCCACGGTTGCCTTTAGTCACACAGCCAGATTATTCCTCTGCTTTTTATATTGTTTGTTTTGCGTTAGTTTTGTTTGTTGTTGTCTTGTTAAATGCATTCTCTCTTTTATGTTTATTTTGTGTGACTGTTTTTTTTTTAAAAAGACACATCTAGGTAGTAGAGCCACGCTCCAGGTAGTAGAGCCACGCTGATTTCAGCACGAACGGGCCGGCTCGACCGGGGCGGTACTACCCTCGCACAGAAAATCAACGTAAAATGACGGCGTTTGTGCTGTCGTGTTTCGTTGGTGAGTGCGAGACCGGAGGCCCAATTAGTCTAGTCAACAAGTTCCATACTTGTTGACTAGACTAAAAGATGCACAAGCATCACTAGGCCGCCATAGTGTGGGTCGCCATACTGCATTGTGGTATTCGCAATGAGTATGGTGGCCACCACCCGTGGATTCTGCATATGCTTTCCATCAGACAGAGTAGAGTCATTTTGGCGGGCAAATATAGAAAAAAAAAAAAAAACCCGCACTAGGAATAAATCCTGTGTCGCGGGGGACTTTACAAACATACATGAAACGGATACAAATAACACCGAGAATCAGAACAACAATTTGTGGATCACACAAAAGTGTTGTCCTACGTGGGTTTTGAACCCACGACACTTGGCGAAGTAGGAAACGGCGTGGTGACCGTTAAACCACTAGGCCAAACGTGCAGTCAAGACTGTGACTAATAAATGTATTTCTTTCTTTCTTTCCAATTTATGTGGAAAATATAAAGGATTACATTTAATCTGTTCGCATGCTCCATAAAAACAGCTTACTACTCGATGCTTACAACAGTACTCATCGCATTGAATGGGATGGGCAGCTAGCCAGGAACACAGTTTTCACTTTAGTTGTTTAAAAAAATACATGTTATCTCTAATATAGTATCTAAATATAAATTTCCCTTTCTTTAAAATATACTTCAAAAAAATAAGTTGTAAATGGTCCTAAGTGTTGAGTGCATTAAACCTAATCAACACTTATGACCATTTATATTAAGTGTGAATGTAAGTGCAGCCCACAAAAATACTTGTATTTTTGTCGGCTGGACTTAGGTACAATCATACTAAAAAACACTTAAAAGTTATTGTTATTTAGTGTAATCATTAAAAGTTAAGAAAGCCCTTTATTTCCTATCTTCTTAAAAAAGATCCAGACAGTGCACCGCAATGGACTGCTTTTTTGCCTGCCGTTTGTTCTGTACATTGCGTTTTGGTCTTAGATTAATAACACAAATGAGTATGTAAAACACTACAATATAAGGTGAAACTGCTGAATTTAATAGCAGATGCCTCCTCTGAATGATATAGAGCATACATAGATGTCTAAATAAAACTAAAATACAGATGGTTTTCCTTCCTGGAAGTTAGAAAAACAAGTCGTACGACTCATTTTTCTTGATCTTTTGATCGGTTTAAGTTATGAGTTCTAAATAGTTCATACTACAGTCAACTGTAAGTGACCGTAGGTACTAGTTTCTATGAAAATGAATTCGAGAAGGAAAAACGCACATATGTTCGATTATGACTGCGGTTGAAGCCTTCAACTTGAAGGCCTTGGTGTGTGTGTGCTATCCCAAGAAATAAAAGCCGATGCAACTATCAATAGTTGTACTGATTCTATAAGAGTCATAATGGTCATGGAATGTTATGGGTCTTAATTTGGCAATCAACTGGAAAAAGATTGTCGGAACTGGTTATTCTAATACAAGAAAAACAAAGTCTTCAAGTATTTCTGTATATTTCGAATATCAAATGATACGAAAATATACATATCTTTACCTAATCATGTCTATGGTCTGTCCGATTACTGTGTGTCTGTTGTTCCGGTTGATCTCTGTAACGGCGCACCGATTTTGGCGGGACTTTGACTGGCAGATAGCTAATATTTTAAGGAGTGAATTAGGCCACTTTTATTTTAGAAAACAGAGGGTATAACTAAAAAAAAACGATTAAATAGTGAACAATATTCAAAAGCAACAAAAAACCGCAGATCTGTCCAGGTAATACCGCGGGTAATACCGCGGAGCGCAGCAAGTTAAATAAAAAGTCACAAGTGTAACGTTGGATTAGCCAAGACGGCGGCAAAGCAATCACGTTTTTCTCAAAAAATCTGAACCAATTTCCCTCCACATTATCAATGAAACTGCACAAACGAACTGCACAGTTAAATCGCTACGATAAATCGTTGTAGTGTGTACCGCCTATAACATTAAAAATTTATTACGCCGGAAGTTGACAAGCGGAAGGCTCCAAATATTAATATTATATAAATATGAATCAACTATTTACTTTATTTTAAAATCCCCACTTGAATTATAAGGTTATAATAACTTATATTGTATGCCTACTAATTATTAAGATTTAAACGAACTAGGCGTTAATACGAGGTTGGAATCGTTACTTATATTATAAAAAGGCAAATAAAATTCTGAAAACCCGTTTTTCTGTTCTGTTGTAATATTAACATTATGCAAAGAAACCGAGAACATCCTCCTTTTTTGAAGTAGGTTAATGATTGAGAAGTCTTAAATTTATTTTGGACGTGTTCTCTACACATTGAGATGTACACATAAAACCGGCTAAAATATTCCTTAAAATAATTTTTGGATGTTTGCCAAAACTCATAGTTTGTTACTCCATAATTCAAGAATATTTTGTATGTATGTGTAGAATGCGTGTGTAGATAAACATTTTGTCTATGATTAAAGCAATAAGTGCGGAAATATTTATCAAACTGGAGACAAGCGGTTTTTGTTAAATACCGTGGTAGAGCCACTCTTCGGCATAAATGGGCCGGCTCGACCGGAAGAAAACCGGTGCGAAATAGCGCTTGCGCTGTGTTTCACCGATTGAGTGAGGATACCGGAGGCCCATACCCCCTCCCCACATCACATCCCTCTCCCCATTCCCCAAAGGCCGGCAACGCACGGGTGTTGCGGGTGTCCATGGGCGGCGGTAATCGCTTACCATCAGGTGATAGGTCTGCTTGTTTGCCCTATATTCCATAAAAAAAAGAGATTTATCCGTTCAGCTGGTTGGCATGTCAGGTAGGACATGAACTTTGAATATTGGCCCATCATCTTCTTAGCCTTCATTATTCCCAATATCATTTGAGGTCGACTACGTTTTCGACCGGTTATACGTGGATAACAGGTTTTCCACGGAGAAGCTGTCATCAGACCTCGGCAACCCTGAGGGTGAACTAAATTCGAAGGTTGAACTAGTTACCTATATTATCAGTATATTTGAGGGCACTGACTTCCCAATAACGACTGTTATAGGTGTTCCTGACCACCGGGACTGATAGCTTTACGAGCTCTCCGAGGCATTGGTGGGAAACACCCACATCTTCCATACTCCAGACTGCTATCAATATTTTTCGAAAAAAAATCCAAGAGCAGTCCGACCCGGGAATCAAACCCGAGATCTCTTGATCGGCAGTCGCTTACGCTAACCGTTAGACCAACTAGATAGCAGAACATCAAAAATTGGCTGTTGAATTCAATATTATTGCGACTTAAATCCAATCGAATGGATTTGGATTATATTTCAAAGAATATTGGTCTCAAGCGTGTATCAGTGGTTTGTTAATCTAATGAAATTGAAAACAATATCTATAACAATAAGCTTAGGAATATATATAAGTAGAATGCTTCTTTGTAAACACTCTTTGTGTAAATTGATAAAAAAACTAAACGTTACTAGATGACTGATTTGGTCTGCCTACAACCATTTTCTCCACAAGCGTGATCCAACACGACCAACACGCGTTAAGTGAAATGAAAACTTAAACACATTTGTTTACAGATCATGGAGAATATGATTCATGTTCACATGTCAGTCATGTCACATTCAATTTAAAATTAACTCTTCAGATTTGCAGTTTTCCTTTATTTTCTCTAAATCTCTTCCTAATTATTTTAAAATTTTCCCACTGTATAAAATTGATTTATTTGATTGATATATTATACGAGTTTAATACTAATCATTCATTTTCATTTCAATTCATCAGATTCATATATAATACAGATATTTTATTTTTTAAGGTTTTATTCACTTTGATCCACAATGATCCATACAAACTGAATATCTTGTTTTCTTTGGCCACACTGACATGCTGATAGTTGATAGCTGAAAAAGGCGGGAAAAATAAAACAGAGGAAGAGAGCTTCTTGGCGCGGAACAGTGCTTTTTGTTAATATGTAATATTTTTATTACAATTAAAACAAATAAGTATTGATATTGGTAATATGTATTTGCTATCATAATAGTTCAATAAAATTGGTGTTGTTTTAATAATAATAATAATATAATTAATATTTTTGGACATGTAACACACAACGCCATCTAGTCCCAAGCTAAGCAGAGCTTGTGTTATGGGTACTAGACAACTGATACAAATACATATATACTTTTTTTTGTAAATACATACATATTATACATAGAAAACACCCAAACTCCGAAACAAATATTGTAGATCATACAAACATTTGGTCCGACCCGGGAATCGAACCCGAGACCAACGAGGCAGTCAAAGTTTTTTCACGATATATTAAAATACTTTGTTATTTCCTTTGTCTTTTCTACTTTTTTGACAGGACGCATCGAGTACACGACACCACTATTGGCCATATATTACTAGATTAGATGCTACTAGAACCTGTAAAGAAGTCAAAATTATATAAAAATTTAAAAAATACGTGACAGAGATTTAAGGACAAGTTGCACTTTTTCTTTGTTTCTAAATTTTCTAGTTTGGCGAGGTAATTTAATAAACCCACATGAAACGGAGACAAAGAAAGAACATCCTGACATCACAACAATTTATGAATCACACAAAGTGTTGTTCCGTGCATCGCTTAAACTACACCACCCCTACGACGTGAGTGCTACAACTGACTACGCTATTCGTTCTAATCGAATGTCGTAGTCAGTCGTAGGCATAGGCGTAGTCAGTAACAGGAAATAACTGAAAAGTGTGAAGGATGTTGTACATTTTACAAGGTTTTTATTAACTTGCAATGTATGTGCAAATTTACCGTGGGAGGGCCACGCTTCGGCATGAATGGGCCGGCTCGACCGGAGTGATACCTCCTCACATAAAACCGGCCTGATAGGCCTCACAGAAAACCGGTGTGAAATAGTGCTTGAGCTGTGTGTTCACCGATTGAGTGAGGATACCGGAGGCCCATACCCCAACCCCCTCCCCCTATATCCCCCCCATCCCCCAAAGGCCGGCAACGCACTTGTGACGCTTCTGGTGTTGGAGGTGTCCATGGGCGGCGTTAATCGCTTACCATCAGGCGATACGTCTGCTCGTTTGACCGCCTATTCCATAAAAAAAAAATGTATGTATGTATGTATGCTTGCATGTTCGGGTGGAATCTTGCAACGCAAATTTGAAACAGATATCTTCAACCGATAAAATATTGCAAGCATTTATTATACTGCGTAACAATACAATATTATAATGACATAGAGCTGAACTGATGCTGGAGCTGTAAGGTGGCCATAGGAACTCTGTAAAGAAACGCATTCCAGTAAAAGCTTGTTTTTAAAAAGCTTTTTAATTTAATTTATTTATCCATAAAATTGAAATTAAAGCAAATTAGTCCTAGTTTAAGTTTTTATTTTACGAAAGTCGGCCCCCGTTTTATTTCATCCACATTTTTTCAATAAATATATTTATCCATAATTTAATCAGACTTTGACAAACAGTGCCATCTAACCTCAAACGACAGTGTCTTTGAGGATAGGACTTATATTTTTTTTGTAAATACAATTACTTATTATATATGTATAGAACACACTCTAACTCCGAATCAAATTTTTACAGATCATACCCGATCCGACCTGGGAATCGAACCCGACACCTTAGCACAGCAGTCGCGTACGCTACCACTGAGCCCCCGAGGCAGTCAAATAAAATATTTGTGAGGCCGAATACAAAAATCACTCTTGCATTCTGCGCATACTTTTCATCAGGCAGTGAAGGGTCGCTTTGGCAGGCTCATACTATGTATAATATACATACATAATAATAATATCTAGATTAGATAACATATTGTTAACATTAGGAGGAGAGATATTGCAATAATAGCGCCCGCATTCTATTCCTTAATGATTGATTACTCGTGTAAACAAAATATTTCACAATTCAATTCAATCTTTATCAATAAATACATGCGATAAATAACATAGCTTGCATTTTATATTTGTAGCAAATCGTAGATATATTTTTATTGTATGTCATTAGATAACAGCCTATACGAGTATTAAGACATTAAAAATAATATATCTCGGTAACAAAATGAGATAAGAAGAGAATAATTATATTTCTGTTGGTATGTCTACGTATTTTTTCTATGTTTGTTACAATTTCTCAGTAGAAAAAGAGTTGTTTTGTAAGTTTGTTAAGTTGACGAGCTTTTGCCCGCGAATCGTGGTAAAGAATAGCCTAAATCCTTCATCAGGAATCAAAACTTCTCCATGCCAAATTTCATTGCAATCGATGGTTGTGGTTTAGAGAGAGACCGACAGAGCTACTTTGAATTTATAATATTAGTATGAACTAGAAAGGAAAGAATTAAAACATAGATAGCATTGAGAATTAATATATAAAATGCTTTATGCTAAGCGAGAGGTTGTATTTTGTTTATTTAATTAGCTATGTAAAGTTTTTATTTTCTAGTTTTGTTTATTTACCAAATGAATATTGAATTTAGTCTGTGTTTTATTGTTCCATATTTTATTGTGTAAAACCTTTTTATGTATACATGTGGAAGTGATGAGTACAATAGTTTGTCCAGTGGGTGTAATTTATCTATACCTAATAGACATGTGTATTTTGAAATATATGAATATATTTATCAGCAGTGGTTAATATAATACATCAGTACAGGTTCTGCCTAGCTTAGGATCAGACGTCGTGTGTAGAATATGACATTTGAAGTTATTAATATAAATCGTCGATGTTCTCTGTGTACCAACTAAGATCGGATTAAAACTTTTTTAACGACAATTTATTATTTATGGTAATAACTTTAGTTTTTTGTTACTCTTAAATCAATTTTTCCGTTTACTTTTGTGTTAATTTATATTACTAAATGCTTATTCACGTTCGCGGAAAAGTCGGCCCGCCAAGTGAAAAATGCTTAGCGCGAATTTTCCAGTGTCAGCAGTCGATTTTCGCAAGCCACAAAGGATGCTTGTGTTTGTGCGTTCCGTAGGTAACAAATTACGATAAAGTGAATTATATGATAAACTTTTTGTAAGTGGTTAAAATACTTTTAGGGTGGTTTACAGATTTCAAAAAAAAGTTTTATAAAGTGACAAAAAATGAAGTTTTCATAACCAAGATGTAGTGTTTTTTAATAAATCTATGAATTATTCAATTGGATTATGGTTCGCGTATAAAGTGCAAACTAGGTGTATAAACTTTTTAAAAATGTGTTATAGACTGCTTCGTTGGTTTTTGCTTCTAATTTATTTAGGTAAGCTTTCACAGTTGTTTACATTTGCATTTGAATAACGAATACATTGTGTAACCTACAAATAAGTGTTCTAAATTTAAATGATGCAAATCATTTATTGCCGTAAATAATACTTTATCAAAATTTTGTTTACAGTGATCTAGAATTTATGCGTAGATAACAAGATTTTAGTCAAAAATTAACAATTTGTATTTTATGAATATTATTTAGTAGATATTTTGCGTCTAGCTAAAGACAGCTAGGCAATATTGTTTGTATACTAAAAATCAAATGTATGAAATAAGACAATAATCGCCTGGTTCTACGTTTAAAATTTTATATTACGATGTTTTGGTTGTTTGTTTGGTTTACGATTATACGCATTTGCTCATTGTGTCTGAGTTGTTGTAATTGTATTGTTATAATTATCTGCTTCCCATTGTTTTATCATGTTTTGCAAATGGATGAATTTCTGGCCATTAAAATTATAAAAAAAAAAAACAGAATAACATCTTTAAATTTTAGAACAGGTTTACGCGAGTCTTTCATTGAATAACACGTATTGTTTTTTTTTAATTACATTACTGGCATAAAATGTTTTTAAGCGTGTTAAATAAATTAATCAATTTAATGTTCTGGGTACGTTGGGGTTCGGACTGGGGAAGAAGTCTCGAATTCCCCTTTTAATAACATAATCATTTCTTAACACTATATCGGTAAACAAGAAATTAAATTCTTTTGGGAAATTACGTTCAGCAAAAAAATATGTATTAGAAAACTTCCTTATAATTCCTACGTTTGTTTTTCTTGTTACGTCTATATAAAGTAATAATAGGTGAAGAAAATTATTCATACCTAATTGTTTGCCGCACGGAAACATATTATTTAAAATTAGAAATGGAAGTAATATAATTTAGATTTATAGATTTACTGTGCTGAAATCTTTTATACTGTATCTTGCTTACACATTATAGGAGGCAGATAAAAGAAATGAGATTCATTCGCCGGAAATATGTCTTACAACGATGTTACATTCGATAAGGTTACCATTACATTTTGTCTGAACTAGAAATTATGTTTTTAACATATTGCAATATTTTTTACTGATATTATCTGTATAATACGTGAAGCAAAAACTTTGTACCCCTCTTTACGACAATTATACAAAGGGAACGGAGGAGTAATGGGGCACAGTTAAAGTTTATATCGAGGACGATTGCAAAAACTTTTTTTTTATGAATTTTAGTTGGATTTCGACACTGAGCGACCACTAATAAAGGTGAAAGTTTGTTACGGATATATATATATGAAACTCTACTGTAATATAGTTCATACATCAGAATTACGCACGACTAGTTTTTACTGCGATATTCGACATAGAGCCGCGGAAATAAATAATATAAAATAAAAAATATTTCAGACATCTAACACACAACGCCATCTAGTCCTAAGCTAAGCAGAGCTTGTGTTATGGGTACTTTTTTTGTAAATACATACATATTATACATATAAAACACCCAAACTCCGAAACAAATATTTCCAGATCATAAAAACATTTAGTCCGACCTAAAAAACTCTTGTATAGTCCATTCGTTTAGATAGTGACGGTGCACCCGCACCTAATTTTGGTTAATGTTGTGAAATACGAATATATTAGTTCATACAACGGCGTAAACTGACCACTCATACTTGCTTGTGGGTGTACGTCGTAGGCGGGCCCTTTGATTTTGTGGCGGCTCGCCGCACGTGCGACGGCGGCGCGATCAAGGTGACCGATGACCGTATCTAAGCGAATGAACTATATACATTAAGATCAAGAAAGATAATTCTATGGGTTCTATTTCGCTTAAGGCGTAGACAGATGCATATTAAAAAAATCGTAGTTTAGGTAGGTAGGTGCAAGGTCTGGTGAGTATGGCGGATGAGGGAGAGCTTCCAACCCCAGCTCTTGCAGCTTGGAGACTGTCTGTTGCGAACTGTACCAAATGATGTTGTCAGTTCAGACAGTCTCCAAGCCGCAAGAGCTGGGGTTGGAAGCTCTTCCTCATCCGCCATACTCACCAGACCTTGCACCTACCGACTATTACTTTTTCCAAAATTTAGACAACTTTTTAGTGGGTAAAAAATTCAATTCCCGAAAGGCAGTACAAAATGCCTTTGAAGAGTTTGTTGCCTCCCGTCCAGCTGATTTTTACAAGATCAATAAACTGCCAATGCGTTGGCAAAAGCGTCCGCCCGAGACACAGATTCAATCTAGTTCGGGCATACGATATTTTTATTGATAATACCTTTGATCTTCACCTTTGTTATTTTTGGTCATCCTTGTAGACACTCCTGCGTCCCGTAGGAGAATAATAACCTGTAAAAACGAATAAAAATTTTAATTTTTGGACTTTGAATTTTTTTATCTCAAATTTCGAACTTTTTTCAGAGGTTTTGTCGAATTGTTCGATAACCCTTCAACCCATAGTTGACTTTTTTGCATATTTAGATAGCTCTCATCAAGGCCTATCTAACAACACCTCTTTTATATAGATCCGGTAAATAGAAGTTAGAAACATTTTCACATTCATCTTGAAAGTTGGTATTTTCAGAAATTTTCTACAGGTTTTCGTCGAATAGCCTGAGAACCCTTATTTTGGAAACCACAAATTTTACAGATTTAGACAGAGCTTGCTTAGACCCGTCTAACGACACCCTATTTGTACATATCCTACAAATAGAACTTCATAAAATGTCATATTAAAACTGAATTTTCGGTACATTTTCTAAATTTTGAAGGTCCCTAAAACCTGATAATCAGGTAAATCCGGTTGAACTGGTAGCCGACCCCAAATAGTCTTGAGAATAATAATAAAAGCTAGGAGATGACTCACACTCTGTCCGAGGCCATATTCTTTTTTTATTCACAGAACTAGCGACCCGGACTATATTATGCATATAACACATTTAAACCTTCCTCTTCAATCACTCTATTTATTATTGAAAACTGCATTAAATACCGTTGGGTAATTTATAAGATCTAAGCGAATAGACAGCGAGTGACTTCAGTTTATAGTATGCAAAGATAAATATGTGGCTAAATGCAGTTCGAGACTACCAGGTCCTTTATTATGTTTTTTTTATGTATGGCCCGCCAAAATGACTCTACTCAGCCTGATGGAAAGCATAAGCAAAATCCAAGAGTGATGGACTCATTGCGAATGCAGACAATGCAGCATGGCGATCCACACCATGGCGATCCACACCATGGCGGCCTAGTGATGCTTCTGGATCTTTTAGTCTAGTCAACAAGTATGGAACTTGTTGACTAGACTATTTGGGCCTCCGGTCTCGCACTCACTAACGAAACACGACAGCACGAACGCTGTCATTTTACGTTGAATTTCTGTGCGAGGGTAGTACCGTCCCGGTCGAGCCGGTCCGTTCGTGCTGAAATCAGCGTGGCTCTACTACCTTTGGTGGTTTTATAAGTTGAATACAAAGACACTTGTATCGTTGTTCAATCCGATAACGGTATCCATATCGCCAATATGTGTTATAAACCATAATTATGAGGACAATTGTTCGGAGGTTATGAAATCTGGTTCCACGATAGACGGTTAATTCTATAATCTAATAAAATAAACTCAGATTAAAAGAGGCCGTGATCCCTGACAGTCAGAGGTCCTGCACTCTGATCCAAGAGGAGGAGAGGTCTGTCTCGGTGGCGCAGTCAGTAGCGTATATGACTGCTGAGCTTAAGATCTCGGGTTTGATTCCCGGTTCGGAGCAAATGTTTCTATGATCTGCAAATATGTATGTATTTACAAAAAAAGTGTCTATGTATTTATATCAGTTGCTTAGTTGGAAATGGATCGCCACTCATGAACACTTGCATTTCGGAAGACTCAAATAAATGAAATGCTGCCTTTAAAGTGCTCAATTGGAGCGTGGAAATTGTGTCTATGAAAAACTCACTCAATCAATAAAAATCAACGATAGAATAGTCCCTGTCTCATATCTATATCTTTATATGACACAGAATTTATTCCTAATGCAGGAGTCGTCTCAAAAAAAAAACAGCAAATTGCGAGTCTACAAATATCATGACTAATTTTCTGATGCTAGGAAAACTATACCATGTTTGTTAACTTGCTTTTGTTTGATTAGCCAGTGTCAGTTTTATTTAAAAACTAGCTGACCCGACAAACTTCGTACCGCCATATTTACATATCTTCCCACTGGCAGTATACAGTCGCGGACAAAAGAAAATTTACTTTTCCCGCTATCTTTGATTTTTTCTTGTACACAAACCTTGTCCTAACATTAACGAACACATAAACCAATTATTTAAATAAACATAATTATTTAAATTGATGCAGCCGATCAGAAGTTATGTGCGTACATAATTATATTTCGGCGATTAATTTATTTAAATAGATTAGACGCTATTTGTTTTGGGATACTTTTTAGGTACCCAGGCGAAAGGAATTGCGTGATCTTCACCGATTGATACTAAAATATTTAATACTCTCAAGAATGACTTGGTTGCTTTATTGACGATATTCATCTTTGAGGTCAACAGCAAACCTTCAAATCGAAAACTACAATATTTTCAGTATTTCTGCGGCCATATTGGTGTGAATTACAATTTAATTGTGGTCGCACGGCTTTCGGTCGTGATCTGACAGTTCTGCCAACGACATATGTATTTGATTTAGTTGTTAGCCTACGTTTGTAATGCTCCTTTACATATATGACCTTATCGTGCGAAAGATTTAACTAAAACGAACACTTGTAAACATAGACTTAAAATTTAAATAGAGAAGCCCTTGAAAGAGGTTTTTGTTGTGTGTTTTTTTTTATTTGATGATTAGATAGTGATAAAAGAAAAGGATAGAATATAGAGTTTGGACTGTTGTTTTAAGATTAAATTTACTGGAGAGATCTCTGGCCAATCTTTAGATCAGATATACCTCAGGGGCTTCTTTACCTATACTGCAGGTCGTGCAATGCACACGGGCGTAGCCATATTTGGGAGGCCGCCTTGAACGCTTAAAATGAATCTGCGCGCTTACTGAAGTTATCTACGCTTACTAAAGGGCGCTAGAGTAATGATTGCACAGAGGCGCTTCACGGGCTAGAGACGCCTCTAGATATAGTGTAGTTTATTTAACTTATTTTGTTATTTTGTTATCGGCCCTGACATTCATAAATGACACTAAAAACATACGAATAACAGATAGATATATAATCAGCTACTGAACAATTGATCGTGCTCATCTTAATCTGGATGGATTGCAACAATTTGTAAGTCTATATACTCAGGATCCTCTGACCATTAACTAAATTGTCTGCTTTATAGTACCTTTTGTGTGAAAGAGAAACAAACATCCAAACGTCCATCCTCACAATCTTTCATATTTATACAATTAGTAGGAAGTAAATATGGATCTAAGAGTACAACTGCCCTCTTCTTAATTTAAAACCTAACCTTGATTTATTTTCGGATTCTCTATAGATACTTAGAAGATATAGGTATGACGTATGACAAGTTCATACATTATCATAATCTTACAACGAATTATCTATTGTTCCATTTGATGTAGTGCCTACGAGCTAGTAACGTTCGACAATGCGCTCTTGACGTTACAACACACGTTATGACATGTTCATCAATTAACTTGACAATCATCTCCTAATAGATTGAGGTCTGGCAATGAATAACACCAGTGGCTATCGGACCTTTTTAGGTTCTAGCTGTAATTTATAGCTAAGGTTTACAAAGTCTGATAGAAATGATTTAAACCTTCCTTTTTAGGGTTCCGTGATTCCGTGCCAAAGGCAAAAAACGGAACCCTTATAGATTCGTCATGTCTGTCTGTCCGTCTGTCTGTCTGTCTGTCCGTCCGTATGTCACAGCCACTTTTTTCCGAAACTATAAGAACTATAATGTTGAAACTTGGTAAGTAGATTTATTCTGTGAACCGCTATTCTTGGGGGGATTGGGATATGGGCCTCCGGTATCCTCACTCACTCGGTGAAACACAGCGCAAGCACTAGTTCACACCGGTTTTCTGTGAGGCCGTGGTATCACTCCGGTTAAGTCAAGCCGGCCAATTCATGCCGAAGCGTGGCTCTCCCACGGTGAACAACACACACAACATAAAGCAACAGACGCAACAGACGACAAAATTTGTAGCTCCAGCCTTCACTCTCAATCCATCCAATTTTGCAACATCCTTTCTACCATTATTATCCCTTATTCCCAACTTTTTCATTTCAGTTCTAATGAACTGAAATGAAAATGTTAATACAGATAATACATATAGATTTATTAAACTACTAATTTTCCCAACTATTTTCTACAACTACAGTCGACCTGAGTATATAAAAGGTCATCTTCCGATTGGTCTGGTCATTTAGTTGTGAGTGATCTTAACTGCTAAGCCAGTCATTAAAGGTCGCGATTAACGCGTAAGACATATAATTGAGTGATGAATACTCTGAGGATGAATACGATCATTTGTCCTGTGAAGCCGGAGTAACGCTCTGCTCGAGCCGATTCTTGCGAAAAACCATGACTCCCACGATTATAATTTGTATGGAGATTACTGATATGTGTGTTTTTATTCATAACATTATTATATATTGACCAAAAAAGTATTAAAGTATGTTTATCCGTCTTCGAGAAGAGTTAAAATATAAGTCAATGTCGGGAAAACGTTCTGGAAGCCTTCTAGAATGGCAGCCGTTTATAAAACAATGTTTCATCAACGAAATTAAAAGAAATAGATTAATTGACTTTATAAAACAGGCTTTTCGATAAATAATCATAAGTATTGTGTTTGTGTACATAAGTAATAACATGGCGGTACGTCACTGTCGTTACACACATCATCATTCAAATAGATTGTTTGCATTAAACCATTACGACATCCGACGGCTAGGTTATGATGTTGGATGCATAATAAAAACTTCTTGCAGTGAAAGTAAGTAATTGATAATAATTAAGAGTTTTAAAAATGCAATTTTGGTTTTCTTTTTTTAATCCACTAAAAATAAAAAAGCGGCTAAGTGCGAGTCGGACTCGCCCATGAAGGGTTTCGCAGCAGCAAGTAACATACTATAATTTTTATTTTATTTTTATATTTGTGTTGATTGAATGAAAGGTAAATTACAGTTTACGATTTATTAAAAAAAAAACTGCTTACACGATTTCGTTCAAACCAAATTTCGGTGGAAGTTTGCATGGTAATGTACATCATATATTTTTTTTAGTTTTATCAATTTCTTATTTTAGAAGTTACAGGGGAGGGGGGAGGGGTACACATTTTACCACTTTAGAAGTGTCTCTCGCTCAAATTATTCAGTTTAGAAAAAAATGATATTAGAAACCTCAATATCATTTTTGGAGACCTATCCATAGATACCACACACGTATGGGTTCGATGAAAAAAATTTTTTTGAGTTTCAGTTCTAAGTATTACCCCAAATTTTTTTTTTACCCCAAGTTTCTGTTGGAAACACTGAAATTGCCAACAATTTCGGTGGATACGCTCCTTAAGGGAGCAAGCACTACACGGAACAACAGCTTTTCAAAGAGAAAGTAAAACTTGAAACAATTTCTATACCAATTAAAACCTTAAAATACACTTTCCCGTAATTCCCTTAATGGAAATGTGGGAACAAACTTATGACTCTTGAGTAGAAGTTGTCCATAGGCTCATTCACATACGGTCAGGTGCTTGTTTTCCTCCTTATCATCATGATTAGCCCACTGCTAGACATTGGCACACCATAGAGCCCAGTCTGCTGCTTTTTACTCGATGGTCAAGGGCGTCAATAGCGGGACAACTCACCCCATATGCCATGTAAACTAATTGACATACCTAACACTAAATTAATAAACGAAAAGAAAAGAACTGTTTCCCAATAATTTAATTTCTTTTTTCATCCCACCATCTCGGAAAGAGTATTTTTGCCCTTCGATATCTAAGTGCAAAAGCCGTTTTCATCCGCTAGAGGATAAAGTAAAATTGAATTTAGAACATCGTGTGCACTAAGTTTGTCAAGTCAAAACATCATTAAACCTATTTACTTCTACCTCCATGGTGCCGAATTTATCATATTTTTTTTTTATTTGTTAAAAACTCAGACTTGGAACCTTCTTGTATTTTTTTTTTTAATTTGCTTTGCCAGCGCCATTTTCTTTTCACGTCATTTAGTCATTTCCTTGCTGAGGTGGGATGAAAAGTTACGTGTTGCACTCGGGTGCAATTTTTTTTACCTCGTGCTCTTTTGATTTCCTCGCTAACGCTCAGGATTGTAATTTTTAAATCCTTAGCTTGCTCGGTCATCAAAATTGAGCACGTGATTAAAAAGCAACTTTGCACTCTTGTATAACAAATAACTATTGTTTATATTTGGGCCTGCTAAAGTGTCTAATCTGCCTGATGGAAAGCAAGAGCAGCATTTGAAGTTGTGTTCACCATATTCATTGCAAATGCAGACAATGCAACAATGCAGCATGGTGACCCACACTACGGCGGTTTGTTAAATTTCTGTGGGGAAATGCTTCTGCATTATTGAGCCAAATCAAAATTTGTCAATATCAAAAGTAACTTATATTATAATCATTCTTACGCAGAAAGCTACTGCAGACAACAATAGTATAACTAATTGAATGGCACGTCCATGAAACGTGATGAGGACGACGAAATAACAGTTATAAAAATTATATACACTCTATACATATCTATTATTATATGTATGGTAATTTGCTTGTTTTGTTCCTCTGTAGTCGGGGAATAAAAGGCGGATAACTTATCGTATTTGCAGCAAGTTATGACGGACCATTTATTTTTAGTAGTTTATAGTCGTAGATAATTTATAACACTATTGTTTTAATTCTTAGTAACAATCCGCCCCGTTTTTATACGAGCCGCAGAGCATTTATGCCTGTAATTCTTCCTGTCCTACTTGATATTTTTGGAAGAATATTTTCATAATACATTGTTTACTTGTATTATTTTACTTTTATATCTGACTTGATTTTTGGTGACTCAAATGGAATAGTAATGGTTTTGGATCTAATGTTGTTATTTTACAAGACATCCAATTACTTGACCGTCAAGCGACGAATGGACTGATCTTAGAGGTGCTTTCTGGCTGATACATCTTCACCCACTGAACAATGAGCCCGGCATATCGAAGCCATGAAGTACTTGTAGCTTCTTATTGAAAGCTATACCCCCGGACTGGCCCCTTTTTTTTGACGGAGCCCCGGTGCAAACCCCGGTGGGTCTGTTTTAAGTCTGGCGTGTCAAAATGAAACTGACTTAAACCACATCGTGGGCCACTCTGCACCTAAAGCAGATTGGATCCGAGAATATCTTTTATTAAAACATTGGGGTTACATGACCAAAAAGTACAGTTATAAAGGTAGGTACCTACTTATTAAATAGATAGAGCTGGTTGTAGCTAATCTACAATCAGGGGCGTCTTTACATAAGTACCTAGGGCACACTGGACACCCGCACTATAGGGTGCAGGGTGTGCAGTGCACACAGGCGCAGCAGTGTTAGAGGCGCCGGCCGCGTCACTTTTAATGAGCGCTTACTAAAGGGTGCTACGCTCACTAAAGGGCGCTAGAGTAATGATATGATGATTGCATACGGGCTCTTAATGGGCTGAAGGCGCCTCTGGTCACACATAATGAGAGTATAGTGCAAAAAGAGTTTCACACTACACGAGTATTACAAGACTTATACAAAACACTAATAAATATAAGAGCTTAATTTATTTATGGCCCTTATTTAAAAGCAGACACACTGTTAATGATTATATTATGGAATCCTGATAATGCTACTATCAGACCCGCATATATGTAGTAATAATGTAACAAATTAATAACACAACTGTTTTAAGATTGATTTATTGAATTAAAAAAAAGATGATACGATAAGTTTTTTTTATAAAAGACGACTCCTGCGCAAGGAATATATTCCGAGTCGCGGGGGACTTTACAAACATACATGAAATGAAAACGAAGAACACCCAGACTAAGAACAACCATTTGTGGATCAGTCAAAGTGTAGTCCCGTGGTAGTCCCGATATCCGTGCAGTGACGAATTAGGAATACAAAGTCACCACACATATTCATCCCGTGACTAATGGGCCTACCACACGTGCAAGTATCACCACAGTTATGCCTGCGCAAGCCGGCTTGTACACGGAACACCGTGCGTCTGGTTGGTAAAACTGTATCACGCGCCAGCCAATTGTATCACGAGTAATGACGACAGCTTTACCTGCTCACTTATAACTGTGGTGATAGATACTTGCGCGTGTGGTAAGCACTTAAGGGAACAAACTAGGCGAGAATGCGAGAAACATCACTGCAAGAAGAAAAGAAAGAAGACTTGAAAAAACCCTATACCAACCCGTCTGGCCAGCGTGGTATATAGGACCTCCTTTCAAGAAAGAGGCTTATTTAAAAGCCGTCGATGTGATGTAGTCACGTTGTACCATGTGAGGGATGAAATGAAATCTTTTATTCTGAAATTAGGTTACATGAACACTTTTGCAACTTCAACTTTTTATGAGCAGATGAGTTCGGCCTTTCATAACTGGATCTGAGAAGAACGGAAGACGGATCTCTTTTAAAGTCAAGACAATCTTCTTAAAATGCAAAGGACATTCGATTAGTAAATCAACTGCATGGGTAGTAAATCAACTGCTCGGTTGGCCTAGTGGTTTACGCGGTCGCCACGCCGCTTCCTACTGCGCCAAGTGTGGGTTCAAATACCACACGGGACAGCACTTCGTGTGATCCGCAAATTGTTGTTCTGAGTCTGGGTGTTCTTTGTGTCCGTTTCATGTATTTTTGTAAAAGTACCCCGCGACACAGGATGTATTCCTAGTGCGGGAGTTGTCTTTAAAAAAATATTCCTATTGCGGTAGTTGTCTTTATAATAAAAAAAACCGGTCAAGTGCGAGTCGGACTCGCACACCGAGGGTTCCGTTCAAACCTGTAGGTATATAAGTAAAAGTTTTCAGAATTTTTCTGTTACCTGTGCTGTTAAGCTATTGCTTCTTACCAAATTTCAATTTTCTACGTCACAGGAAGCAGCTTTTAGGTTTTGATTCCCTTGCGAGCAGTCGCGAGTTTCAAAATATGCGGTACTAGTATAAATGGTTGTACCTTTTATGCGTTTTGCGTTTTTGCGTTGACTTATTTTTTTTTTCAAAGCTTCAAGGCAATTAGTCCTAATTTTGATATAAATTTCAACTTGATACCTCTGCGCGTTCATGAGGCAAAGGATAATACATAGTTATATAATTATTAAAAAAACATGTGATGTAACTAAAAATTTAGATTTTCGAAATTTTTCCTTTATTTGTGCTATAAAACGTTGCCTCATGCCAAATTTCAAGATTCTGAGACGGCTGGAAGTATCCTTTAGGTTTTGATTCCCTTGCGAGTAGTTGCGAGTTTCCAAATATGGGGCTTAAATTGCTGTTTCTTTTGATTACGTTAACATAGAAGTTTGATTTTGTTACAGCATAAAGGTGGTATAGACTTGAGTATTTGATATGAATTTCAATTTAATACCTCTACGCGTTTGTTAGATTTGGAAAGAGAGATGATTTTTAGAAAGGGTGACATCAGCTTCGCTGACGTCACTCCTTAACTAATTAATATAATTCATGATTTATGGGCAAAACATCATAGTTGGTACACTAGGATTCATTAAAACAACAACTCAGGTTCAAACTAGATTTCATCTATTTAATAAACGTTAAATTGAATCTATAGTTAAAATCATAGATCGGCACAACATTGTAAAGGTCGATCTATAACTTCCAGTTTCCAAAATGCGTAGGGCCCTATGAGAAGAATACTGGCAAAGAAACTCATAGCCACTCTTTTAAAAGTCACATCTTAACTTATTACATAGTTACAAATGTTTAATAGTTTATTCTCTTAAAAGTCACACACATCTTAACTTATTAGTAACAAATGTTTAATAGTTAATTACCACAATTAAGAAGCCTATATACTTAACTTATTTACAGCACGTCCTCTCTGGTACAATGCTCGTACTAAAGTGATCTCTTCATTTATTCTCGCCAATACGAAACCAACACATCAAATCATGATGACAGTAGTCGCTGTATAACGGATGTCGTTGGTTTCGTATTCACTTTCCAAAAACAATTAAATGCGTTACGTCTTATTCTAATTACATGATAAATCCTTAATTAAATAATTAGAATTTCTGTGACTAACCTCACGCTATTATAATTTAAATGTAATAGCGGATGTTAACAGGTTAGACTTGTTACTCACAATTATTTGAAATCAATTATTAAAACATTACTTTAGTCACAGACAATCGGTATTGAATCTCCTATTTTATTTTATTATAATTGTTAGTTAGTTACAAGCTCACAATCGAAATTAAAAGTTACAGTATTCCGTTTAGAATGTTATAATCAAATAACTTACTCAAGTAACACTTTTTACAGGACAACAGAAATAGTAGTTACTAAATATCAAGATATTAATTGTTAGAAATAACATTTAGTTTCTGACTTTATAATTGATAGTTATGTTTTATTGAGACGCTCAAGTGATAACTAGGTATATATTTTCCTGTCACGGCCATACTGACAAGCAGTGCGTTCTCTGCACTGCATTCTCCTTAAATCTGAAGCAATGAAAGGTTTTCTTTTGAGAAAGGCATCTGTCTATAATGCCTAACATTTATGAGAACATATGAACAGTGCCAATACGCCGTTTATTGCACTTTGGCACTTGTTTGTTGTGCACTAGCTGTTAATTATGATTACAGATATTCTGCACCAACTTTAGTCAAGCGAGGCAAGTACTTTTACAGATAAATGGCGTGTGTTATAAATGCTACATGTAAGACACTGTTCTTTAGCAGATTTCAGATTAATGCGACTGTTTATATGTAATGATTGGGTGATATGATGCCGTGGCACATAATGTCGCATGATACATTTCTTTTGTAATGATGTTGACTCACACTAAAGCAACACCTTGATGTTTGTAGTGATGTTGACTTCTTACTAAGGCAACATGAATTAATATAAAAGGGTAAGTCTGACCTCTGGGCGTTCTCGTACGCCGTGGTACACAGAGGATAAGGGATTATTGGGAAGGTCGATGCGGTGTTCTGGGTCTTTGTGACCGTGGTACACAGAGGCTCTGGAAATTACATAAAATGTGGACAGTGGTCATATCATAGGACGATATGAGCATGTTACTACTGTAAATAAAATGGACACTGCTCACCCAGCAATATGGTGTATTCTGCCGCTACTCCCGCTCATGTTGGGACGCGGAAGGTACTCGTGAACCCCTTCTGCAATGGTATACAGTGACTAGGGATTGCTGCGACGAGGTTTCTCGAGATCCCGCCGACACGGCCAGTTGTTGCTCCCGTCTCGGGGCCGTTCGCAGCTGGTCATGAGCAACCTTGCGTGGTCGCCCTTAACAACTCTCTTCATAAAGCAGCGGTCATTATCTAGGACTCTTCCAAGTTGATTAAGTTGCACAAGTTAAGTGTTTACTGTAAACTGTCAAGAGATGTATGCCAATTTTTAAGTCTCCGTTATTTATCATAACCAAAACATTTTTGAGCGTACCATCCTTTCAACCTGACCATTAGTTCGGCTTATTCCTGACGAAATTAAGAGTTACTATATAAGCCCATCTGGCCACAGTATTCTTTAAATTCCTCCAGGAACTCTCGACAATGATCAGAGTCGGTGTACCGTATAGGTGCATCGTTAGTTTTAACAATTCATTTTTTTTTATTTAATTTAATTAAAAACAAAATTTTATTTTAAAATCGAAAATACATTTGTACGCCAATAACTGGCAGATTATAAGAGTAACCACATTTATTATGTAACATCTTTAATTCCGAGATTTTTACAATATAGCATTAAAAGTTATTTTAGTTTTTAGTTTACAACGAAATACATGGATCCCAAATGAGTTGTCATTATTGTCAACAAGATGGCGTACTATTATATTTTGAAATCAAAATAATTCATCTACGATTTTCGTAATCCGTCATTAAAAAGCTGCTCTTTTACTAAATTCACCGGTAAGCTCATTCATAAATATAGATTTAAATATTTAATCGTTTTTTTTTGGCAATCTGACACTGCGCCATCTAGTTTTCTGACTAAGGAGACTTATCATGGCGTGTTTAGAATACATAGGAATGTTTTGTTAATGCAGTTGTAAGAACTTTATGAGCATTATTAAAATCTTGCTCGCACAGTTCTAAAAATATAATAAATACATGAAAATAATTAGGATGATACACTTAATAAAGGGTATAAATCTCGTAACCATTCGTAACATATTGCCAGCGCTTCAGGATCTGCCATTCTCCTTTCAACCATACTTTCAAGTAGGATAGCCAAATAAGCTCACCGAGTCATCATCTCCATGGAGCAATAATTATAGTTCCATTACACACATACCATATTAGCAAATATCAGTTGTTAAAATGAAATAATATTTATGTGACAATGCAACTGCATCATGCCACTACATAATTATGATTTTATTTTAATACAGTTACTCCACGTAACACTATTATTTATGTTCTCGTAGTTAAGGGATGATGCTGTGGTCTGGGCAGTATCAGTGCCGTGGTCCACAGAGGCCCTAAAGGAAATGGGTCTAGGTCGATGGTGTTGTCTGAATCATTTAATATGATCGTTGTCAACACGGGATGCTAAGAAAATTAACGGATTGAACTCACCAAACCTATCAGGCATCCACAAGACAGTTTTCTGGAGTTGTACGCTGGGATGTTCCAGGTTGTTGTTCATCATTCTCTTCAGATTCCGTCAACCCAGTTGCCTGGTTGAGAAGCTACGTAGTTGATCGTGAGCTACCTGACAAGTGCACATAAATAAACATTCGGCGCCACCATCAAAAGTTGCGGTGATTAAATATTCACAAATTTCACCCATAAAACAGCTTGACCCTTCAGCGAAGCTGCTCACTTTCATATGGACTTCGTAGTTTTTGACAATCAGTACAACTTCCGTTAGCAATAGTCATTTAAAAATAATTTACATTTGACAAATGTAAATAACAATATAAAAATAGATTTTTAAATTAACAATTGTTTACTACAAAATAAGTATATCCCGTCACGGCTATACCGACTTTTACTTCGGTCTCTACACTGCGTTACACGATTTTGGTACCCGCTTAACTGATAGCTGGAACGAATAGGTAATGAGTGGTAGATAAATAGTCCCAAACATAAAAGGTATCCATCACGTCTAGTTTTCGAGGTACACGGCAACAAATATTTCAACTACCCTCACTTTACGCGTATATAGTAGTTGACGTTATCGATGCGTTATTCATTTTTAACTGACTTGCATAAAGGAGGTGTTTTGTTTACAAATAATTTCTATTCGATTACCTTTACCGAATATTATTAAATTAATTTATTTTGTAAACGAGAGTGTCCGTCGCAACTGCAAAAATGCACAAAATAAGTTTACAGTATATTGTAAAATCACAATCACTACAGTATGGATTTACTTCTATTGTATGTTTTATAAATTTATGATATTAAATGTGTCAAACAAAAAAAAAATCTGGTCAATTTTATTATATTTCTTGAAAATATGTTTAGTTCTTGCAATTTTGAGTATAATTTGACAAATCGTCAGGGAAGAAAATGAGACGTTACGGAAAGAAAATATGTATGAACTTTTACTAAACGATAGGAATCAATAAGAAAGCAAGACAATTCAAAGCATACAAATAAAAATTACAATATAAAAATAACATGAATAATAATGTTTAAAAATTAATACATTTTGTCATTGTTATAGTTTCTTTTCACATTAAGAAGACTATAAACAACGGTCAGTCGCTTTGACGACAATATTATCTAGCCCCACACCTGTTGCGCATGAGACAGGCTAGAACAAAGCAAAAGACTTCAGCAGTTCAACTCAATTCCTTAGGATTAACAGTTTGTCATTGTTACAGTTTCTTTTCACATTAAGAAGACTATAACAACGGTCAGTCGCTTTGACGTCAATATTATCTAGCCCCACACCTGCTGCGCATGAGACAGGCTAGAACAAAGCAACAAACTTCAGCAGTTCCACCCAATCAATGAGTTTTTTAATTATATATTTTTTTTATCAATGTAAAAACTAGTCCAGTTTGTCATTCATCAATCGTCGTCAGTGCGTCATGTCGTCCTCATTACGTCACAGAGTTGTTACTTTTACTACATCACACGGCTCTTACTTTTACTACATCACACGGCTCTTACTTTTACTACATCACACGGCTCTTACTTTTACTACATCACACAGCTCGCATTTTTATTACATCACACAGCTCTCATTTTGATTACATCACACAGCTCTCATTTTGATTACATCACACAGCTCTCATTTTGATTACATCACACAGCTCTCACTTTTATTACATCACAGCTCTCATTTTTAATACATCACACAGCTCTCATTTTTAATACATCACACAGCTCTCATTTTTATTACATCACACAGCTCTCATTTTTATTACATCACACAGCTTAATTTTTACTACATCACACAGCTTAATTTTTACTACATCTTACAGCTTAATTTTTACTACATCTTACAGCTCTTATTTTTACTGCATCACACATCTCTTATTTTGTACTGCATCACACAGCTCTTATTTTATACTGCACCACATTTTCGTATTTATACGTCACATAGTTTTTTATTCGCTATGCGACACAATTTCGTATTTACATGTAGGTACTTGAACTTTGAAACATAGCTTAATCACACAGCCGTCTTTACAGGTAAAACACACAGCGGTAGGCAACTGTTCACCTTTAGTTATCAAGGTGTACTTTATAATTGCCGACAGTAATAGGTAAATGGAAAACAATGAACTTTTAAATTTCATTATAAACAAACTAGAATGTACTCACCAGATGTACAGATAGATATACTTTACTGCATCTTCACCAATCATGCGAACGAAAAACAAGAAAATCTTCGTAGGGTATCAAGAGAAAAAAAAAAATCGTTAACTTTTGAATACTTTCGAAACAGGAGACGCGAGAGATGTCAGTCCCACTTCTGATGTTAGATTTGGAAAGAGAGATGATTTTTAGAAAGGGTGACATCAGCTTCGCTGACGTCACTCCTTAACTAATTAATATAATTCATGATTTATGGGCAAAACATCATAGTTGGTACACTAGGATTCATTAAAACAACAACTCAGGTTCAAACTAGATTTCATCTATTTAATAAACGTTAAATTGAATCTATAGTTAAAATCATAGATCGGCACAACATTGTAAAGGTCGATCTATAACTTCCAGTTTCCAAAATGCGTAGGGCCCTATGAGAAGAATACTGGCAAAGAAACTCATAGCCACTCTTTTAAAAGTCACATCTTAACTTATTACATAGTTACAAATGTTTAATAGTTTATTCTCTTAAAAGTCACACACATCTTAACTTATTAGTAACAAATGTTTAATAGTTAATTACCACAATTAAGAAGCCTATATACTTAACTTATTTACAGCACGTCCTCTCTGGTACAATGCTCGTACTAAAGTGATCTCTTCATTTATTCTCGCCAATACGAAACCAACACATCAAATCATGATGACAGTAGTCGCTGTATAACGGATGTCGTTGGTTTCGTATTCACTTTCCAAAAACAATTAAATGCGTTACGTCTTATTCTAATTACATGATAAATCCTTAATTAAATAATTAGAATTTCTGTGACTAACCTCACGCTATTATAATTTAAATGTAATAGCGGATGTTAACAGGTTAGACTTGTTACTCACAATTATTTGAAATCAATTATTAAAACATTACTTTAGTCACAGACAATCGGTATTGAATCTCCTATTTTATTTTATTATAATTGTTAGTTAGTTACAAGCTCACAATCGAAATTAAAAGTTACAGTATTCCGTTTAGAATGTTATAATCAAATAACTTACTCAAGTAACACTTTTTACAGGACAACAGAAATAGTAGTTACTAAATATCAAGATATTAATTGTTAGAAATAACATTTAGTTTCTGACTTTATAATTGATAGTTATGTTTTATTGAGACGCTCAAGTGATAACTAGGTATATATTTTCCTGTCACGTTCATGAGGAAAGTGGTAGCAAGTTTAAAATAAATAAAAAAATATTATATGATGTAACGAAAAATTTATGCTTTTCGCAATTTTTCCTTTATCTGTACTATAAGGCGTTGCTTCGTACCAAATTTCAAGATCCTGAGTTCACGAGAAGTACCCTGTAGGTTTTGATTCCCTTGCGAGTGTTGAAAATTTGCATCAAAAACGACTTATTAGACGAAATAACTAAAAATGTATACTTTTCGCAATTTTTCTTTTATCAGTACTATAAGATGTTGCTTTGTACCAAATTTCAAGATGATGACTTCACGGGAAGTACCCTGTAGGTTTTGATTTCCTTGCGAATGTCGCAAATTTGCAACATTTGATTGCGTTGGATTAGAAGTTTGATTTTTTCACAGCTCTAAGGGGCAGTTGGCTTGAGTATTTCATATGAATTTCAGCTTGATACCTTCACGCGTTCCTGAGAAAAAGGGTCTTGAGAGAATGACAGACGGACAACAAAGTGATCCTATAAGGGTTCCGTTTATTCCTTTTGAGGTACGGAACCCTAACAAGAAGCCATAATTATAATTTGAGTGATTTTGGATCGAATCCACAACATTCAACGCAGTAGGAACCCGCTTCCGGCAAGGCGACTTCTCAAGCCACTACAGCATTCGGGCACTCAGTCATAATATGCTTATTTACCCTGTGTACTTACGATACCCCTTTTTCTATTAAACTTGTTCATGTTACATCTCATACAATTTACCGCCCGCGGTGTGTCATAGTACGTCTGTCGGTCTGTCGTAGGTAGGTAATATTGTTTTATTTCTGTTTCCATGTGGTTATAATAAATAAAACCTTATTAGACTGTAGGAATATGTTTAATAAATATAAGTACATAATGTTACATCGAATAAACGGTTGATCTAGTGGTTTAAGCTGTCCTCGCTTTCTACTGCGCTGAGTGTTGCGAATTCAAATCCCACATGGGACAACACTTTGTGTGATCCACAATTTGTTGTTCTGACTCTGGGTGTTCTTTGTATCCGCTCCGATACATGTCTGTTTACAAAACATGAAACGGACACAAATAACACCCAGACTCAGAACAACAATTTGTTGATCACACAAAGTATTGTCTCGCGTGGGATTTGAACCCTCAACACTTGGAACAGTAGAATGTGGCGGCGCGGCTGCTCAACCACTAAGGCAACTCTGCAGTCTATAATCTTAGTAGATTAGTTATAATTTGTGTGTTTGTGCACGCTAATCTCAGAAGTGGCTTAACCGATTTGAATGCGATTTGATATGATTTTTGAATTTCTTTTATAAATTGTGGTAAACTTCGCTTAACATTTAGTGTTTTTTCATTTTAATATTTAGTGATTTGTAAAGTTATATAATTTCAAAGAATCACCTCGATAACCGATATTTCGGGTAAAATGTTTGAGAAACAAGAGTGGGACAAGAATAGTAGATTTTTATTTAATTTAAAGCAACATGGCACGGGCGTAGCCGGGTTTTTGTTTCGAGGGGGGTTTCAAAATAATGAAATGAAATGATAATGAAATGAAATGAAAAAAATGAGAGATGTAAAAGATAATAGTGTAGAAACATCTATTATGTAATATTTAGGTGAATTCAACGATCGGGCTAGTTTGGGTTTATTTTATCTGGGGGCATGGTCGTGCCCCCGCAAAGACGAGTCAAGCGTAGCGCAAGGGCACTACCTACCTTTTCTCGAAGAGTTTCGTCGTTTTTTTGAACCCCCATAACTTTGGTTCCCGATATACCAGATCGTTAAAATTTTCAAGATATGATGTTACCAATAGACTAATGAAACGAACAAAGTTTCAATTGCATAGCTCTGATAGTTTAGATTTTATTGATACCAAAAAAACACCGATTTCGTCACTGACACACTGATGATCATCAAAACTGTTAGGGTACTTCCTGAAGTGCAAGAAAGCTGAAATTTGGTATGGTAACTAAGTTTAGTACACAAACAACAAAAAAAATCATAAACCTATTACTTTTACCCCCCAACCCCCAAATTTGGGGGGTGAAAGTTTGTATGAGACTTTTACAAATGTTTATGCTAGAGGTTTTATTTTTAGTATACGGACTTTTTCGAAAGAAGAAAGAAGATGTACAAGAAACACAGCCCAAAAAAAGAAAAATAAAGGAAACTTACAAAAAGAAATGAAATCCCACCAAAAACATTTTCATGTAAAATGTTGCCAAGACGACTGCACATGGCTCACCCTGTGAAAAAGATATCAGATCTCATGTAGAGCCAAGGTTCTGTATCTACACGCCCTATCTCTACCAACCCTAACTTCATAAACTCTACATCTCAGTAAAAATGTATGGCTTGGCTGTTTCGTTACTTCAGAAACTAAATATTCGTATAACACATTACTTCAGAAACTAGATATTTGCAAACACAAAAGGCGTTCTTTTCCCCTTCGTTGCGGTATGGTAGCGATACGGTGAAGCCATACATTTTTTAACCGACTTCCAAAAAGGAGGAGGTTCTATGTTTCACTGTGTTTTTTTTTTTTGTTTTTTAATGTATGTTCACCGATTACTCCGTCAGTTGTGGACCGATTTTGAAAAAAAAAATTGTATCCGAAAGGGTATGCTTCCGAGGTGGTCCCATTGCCAGCATATCAGGATCTGATGATGGAATCCCAGGGAAATCGAGGGAAACCCTCATTTTTTATAGGCACATACTATGTTTTTCGTATATTTTCTGAAGTTACATCAGTATTTGCGTATGGTAGTCATCATTTTATGATGATGAGCTGATGATGTAAGGTACAACTCCTTAACGGCTAAGAGTTGGAGGATAAATCTTTAAATATCATATGTATATACGTTACCTTTAGTCGTATTCTTTCAAATTATTTAGGTAAGCTGATGATGGAAGGTGGAAGGTACAACTCCTCAACGGTTAGGAGTTGGAGGATAATTCTTTCAATTTCATACGTATCTAAAGACCTTCAGTCGTATGCTTTCAAGTTATTTAGGTGAGCTGATGATAGAAGGTTAAACTCTTCAACAGTTAGGGATTAGAGGATGATTTTAATATTACACGTACGTATAGACCTTAATTTGTATTCTTGACGATGAAATTTGATGAAATAGTTCAACTTACTACTTACCTACGATTGATTGCACTAAAAACTGAAAAATAAAAACTTTTTATAAAAAAAAAACAACTTCCAAAAAAACATCCAACGAAAACTCTCTGCCAAAAAAACACTTAAAAGCGTAAAATAAACTGGTTCGTTATAAATTGCCTATACCTAGTTCTTTATTCATTTAAATAGTAGTATTATAATATGTGCTAGGTACCTAAAATCTGTTTGAAGTCGGTGCTAAGCCAAAAAGAATACAAACGAACTATTACAAAAGTCTTTTTTTTTTTTATGTATGGCCCGCCATAATGACTCTATTCTGCCTGATGGAAAGCATAAGCAGAATCCAAGAGTGGTGGTCACCATACTCATTGCGAATGCAGACAATGCAGCATGGCGACCCACACCATGGCGGCCTAGTGATGCTTCTGCATCTTTTAGTCTAGTCAACAAGTATGGAACTTGATGACTAGACTATATGGGCCTCCGGTCTCGCACTCACCAACGAAACACGACAGCACTGCTGCTGTCATTTTACGTTGATTTTCTGTGCGAGGGTAGTACCGCCCCGGTCGAGCCGGCCCATCCGTGCTGAAATCAGCGTGGCTCTACTACCTTAGATAGCCAAGTGACTAAGCGATAGTCACTTGGCACCGACTTCAAACAGATTCTAGGTACCTAGCACATATTATAATACTACTATTTAAATGAATAGGTATAGGCAATTTATAACGCACCAGTTTATTTTACGCTTTTAAGTGTTTTTTTGGCCGAGAGTTTTCGTTGGATATTTTTTTGGAAGTCGGTTTTTACTGAGATGTAGAGTTTATGAAGTTAGGGTTGGTAGAGTAAGGGCGTGTAGATACAGAACCTTGGCTCTACATGAGATCTGATATCTTTTTCACAGGGTGAGCCATGTGCAGTCGTCTTGGCAACATTTTACATGAAAATGTTTTTGGTGGGATAGTATTTTTTATTAAACTTCTTCAGGTCAAACGTTTAAATTTTTTGTTTAGAATGTATTTAATATACAATATCTTTATTACCTACTTTTACGACTTCCATAGTGGATACGTGATAATAAAAGCATTTTTTATAGAATCAAATTATTCAATCAACTTTAAGATAAAAATAAAATGAATGTGAAATATTGGGCCGGCTGTTTAAAAGAGGTTAAAGCGAATGTCTGTTTTGATATTAAATAATAAAAAATAAATAAATAAATATTTCGGACATCTAACACACAACGCCATCTAGTCCCAAGCTAAGCAGAGCTTGTGTTATGGGTACTAGACAACTGAAATCAATACATATATACTTTTTTTTTTTTTGTAAATACATATATATATTATATTGTATCCTCTCTAGTGCTTTTTATGAGCGATAGATCTTACATTTTTATAACAGTATTGCAATAAAACGATAAAACATTGAATTTCAAATAAAACTTATACAAAGCTGGATTTGATTGATCCAAAGGTTTATGCGAAAATCAGTGTTTTTTGTGTAATCTAATTTTATTGTGAGGTGGTTGATAAATAAATTAAATTAAAAAACTTTTTAAAAACAAGCTTTTACTGGAATGCCTCGAGACGAATCAAACGAGTCCAAACTCGATGATGTTGCGACGTTTCTTTACAGAGTTCCTATGGCCACCTTCCAGCTCTAGCATCAGATCAGCTCCATGTCATTATAAAATTGTATTGTCACGCTGTATACATATGCTTGCAAAATTTCAGCAAAATCGGTTGAAGATATCTGCTTCAAAATTGAGTTGCAAGATTCCACCCGAACAATGCATACATATATTGCAAGTTAATAGAAAAGCTTGTAATAAGATTCATACGTCAGCTAAGAATGAATTTTACGGCAGTCAAATGAAGAAAACTTAATACTTGAAATCTTCCAGGGATATTGTTCATACTTATCACACCAAGACATGTGGAAAATTCGTTTTCTGTTGAATAACTCACTTTGTAAGTAATATTTTACCATAATTTGGTTCCGATTTACACAAACTGATTTGAGGTCTTTTATATTACAATGTGTAAGCATTCTTATTTCTTGACCCCTCCCTTTATCAGCGATGTTATTTTTCATTAAATAGATGAACCTGCCTGAAAGAAAACATGACCAGAATTCAAAAGTAGAGATCAGCATACTCATTCCGAATGCAGAAAATGCAAGACGCCCTGTTGAGATGCTTCTGCATAATTGGGCCTCCGGTCTCGCACTCACCAACGACACACGACAGCACGAATGCTGTCACTTAAGGTTGGTCTACTGTGAGAGGGTAGTACCGCCCCGGTCGAGCCGGCCCTCCCCTCTTCTTTTTTGGGCAATGACATTTTTGGTTTCTCAGTACATTTTATAGCAACTTTCGGGAAATCACCAGTGTATGGCGATAGTTTGATGATTACATGATGTATTTTTAATTCAAGATTTATTGAACTAATTAATAAACTAATCAATATGCACACCTATCCACTGCACTGTCTAGCGCGCGCGCCTAGCTATTACAGTATTCAGGACATTCCTTCCTTTCAAAAGTTCCCTTTAGTAGCGACTTAGACGACATTTTTATAATACGCAACAGGCACGGAAGTTAAAAATCAGATCTTAGTTTCCACGTCTTTAAATAAAGCAAATACTGAAATTTTTGACAAACAAAAATTTCATAAACAACCTCAGTGACGTTAAATAGTCGAAAGCTTTAAATACCTTTATCAAATATTGTAATTTATAACGCAGAAATGTGTGTCGCCGTGGCGAAGAACTGGAGATAGATAGTTTCTAATCGAATAAATACTGTAAATATTGACTGTAATACTATTCCGTTTCATTATCAAACTCTAAAGCCATCTTTAGCTTTTGGTAAATATCGTCAATGGTACGTCATGAGTCACATTTTTTTTTATTTATTCTAAGAAATCCTTCTGAGCCTACTTTATCTTACCGAAGTAGTTTCAGTTGTAGCACAATAGCAAATCTTTTTTACTACGTTATTTCAATGAATTTCTTCTATCAATGTATGCCCGTGGAGGTCAAAGGCAACGTATACAAGAGGGCAATTAGACCTGCTTGACTGTACGGATCCGAATGCTGGCCAATGCGTAAAAAGGAAGAAAAAAAACTTCACGTGACAGAGATGAAAATGCTAAGGTGGTCCGGTGGCGTAACACTGAAGGATAGAGTCATATCCGGGGTATGTTGAAGGTTGCAAACATCGCTGACAAACTCATGGAAAATCGTCTGCGGTGGTACGGACATGTTATGCGGCGCGAATAAGAGCATATGACAAGTTACGTCATGGACATTGAGGAACCTAAGCGAGGTCGAGGTAGACCGCCGACTACCTGAATGGGGACTGTTAAAAACGACCTAAAGGGGACGGGACTTCAATCGGAAATGACACAGTTGCACCTGGAGTGGCGAAGGAAGACTAGGAGGGCCGATCCCAAAAGACATGGGAAATAACGGCACGGACAAAGAGAGATAATGTATAATAGTAGCAAACGTATATATTTATGTCTGTCCGTGTGGTGACGGAGTAAGAATACCAAGTGTCACCACCCATATTCTACCCATGGGTGTCGTGAGAAGCTACTAAGTGTTCAATGTAAATAATGTACATTAGTTTTTGTTTGAGCTCGATAGAAGGCGTTGTATCGATTTTCTGTATCGCGATGTTAAGAACCACGGATTATTGCATAAATGCCGTCTACATCAATAAAAAATATCCTCGCTTGGACGTGTGTTTCATTTCCTACCATGATTCTAAAGGCGATTTTTGGGACTACGGTCCACCACTAAGGGACAAAAAATTGTTAGGTACTTAGTAAAGCAAACATAGGCTCAGCTCCACCATTCGTACACGACAGTAATAATTATGAAAATGGATGTCTGTGGTCATTACGTGGGTTGACAGTTTGTATGAACTAATGAGGAGAGAAAACAGATTTTGGTGGAGGCCACGGGCGGCGTCTGACAGCCTTTAAAAGATTTTTGCGTTGTTATGTACAAATGTATTACGTAGTTTTATTATAGGTACTTAGATAGGTATATTATTTTACTAGAAAATGTTTGTAGTCAAACGTTTATACTCTCTAAGAGAACACTTAGTCGAATAAGAAAAAGTTTTCTAAACTATAACCCGACTGCGTAAAAACTTTTGATAAAATTTATATAGCCTATGTGACCCGGGTCATTATTACAATCGGTTCAATAGTTTCGGTGCTACGGTGATAATGCGCATGACTACCTTCCTTTTGGCTTTTCGCCGTAGTTAGGTAAAAATAAATGAAAGCTAGTATTGACAAGTACAAATGACACTTTCATTTTTGTGTTAAATTATATCTTTAACAGTTGGAGAGAAAGTCTACTCGTAACTAATTGCCTCGTTGGTTAACGTAAGCGACTGCATTTCAAAAGGTCTCGGTTTCAATTCCCGGGTCGGACCGATAGCAGACCGGAGTATGAAAGATGGCGGAGTTACCCGCCTGTACCTCGGAGAGCACGTTAAGCCGTCGGTCCCAGTTGCCATGAACTATTTATTTATATGGCAATCGTTATTGGGAAGTCAGTGAACTCAAATATACTGAGAACTAGTTCAACCGTCGAATTCAGATCGTCACCCAGTCCGATGCCAGTCGCTCCGTGGAAAAACTGATATTCAGGTAAAATTGGTTGGACTAGTAGCCGACCCCAAACAGTCTTGGCAATAATAAAGGCTAGGAAGATGATAAGTTGGAGAGAAAGTTGTTTTTGTTTTTCGGAATGTATTGGTTATCTATCAACGGACGCACGTGGCGAACTGATTAATGAAATAATGACTCGTATTTTTGGCTGTTATCAATACTGTTAAAAGTAATATCAAAAACTATATTCAAAAGGACACGTCATCTTGAATACTTAATAAGTGACGGGGCCGCGCAATAAGGATACTGGCCTTAAGATTTTTCTTATTTAAAACGACTATTTAAACGATATTTGATATTAACGACTAACCAATACGACTATCGACTACTTTTCACTTAAGCCGGGTCTCCTGCGACACTGTTTTATGTTTTTAAACACCAAACGTCAAATATTTATCAAAATATGGGCGTGGCCTAACTGTTTTGTTAATTTTAACAAGCAAACATGTTATCCAAAGCGGACTGAAAACAACCCAGCGTATACTTCTCGTATAATGAAACTGAACTGAACTAACATTAATACTTATATTATTTATATTTATACTATAAAAGTAAGTAAGTGTAGGTACTATATATGATACTGTATATAATAAGTCATTTTGTCGAGTAGATAAAAGATTTTTGCTTTTCGTGTAATCGTTTTTGATGTTCGTTTAAAAGTCCGTTTCCTGCGACTTTTCGCTAACATGTTTAGTTAACAAGTTTTGATAATTTATTTTGATAATTTTAGCCGCAGGAGACACGCCTTTACACTACACGTTTTTGTTTATTAAATCATTATTTTAATACACATTTAAGACAATTTGGCATTTATTTTTTTACAAGAACAGTCACGTAGTGTTTTATAAATAACTGTTTATAATATTAGTTACAATGGTGTGTTACTAATATTATAAACAGTTATTTATAAAACACTTTGAATAGAATATTAAAAAATATATTTATAGCAAAATGAATTAGAAATTGAATCAATTTATGAAAGATACAATGAGATGATGTAAGTAACCCAACGGATAAGGCCAAAGTTTATCCTCTTTTTTCTCCTTGACTGATTGCGATTATTTAGTGATTGTGATGGATGGGTTAATGTAGTAATATCCGCATCTGAATGCGGATACCACTAAATAATCTCATCACTAATAAACATGTCAACACTATCGCGGTACCGTCAATGCATAATATAATACTAAATAAGTAATAAATATTAAAGTATGCGTAGGCAAAGAAATATATTTACTTTAATAATGCGTAGACTGTTTTAATGGTTATACATTAAACGGGTTTAACTGCCCGAGAGTTTCTTGAGATGATGCTATAAACAGACATTAAAATAACATATTAATATTTATAGAACAAAGGGATTGTTTGTTGCTGATTTTTTATCAAATCCTCTCAGTTATTTTACAATGTTGCGTCTTATTATAAGCCAGATCGTATGCTTGTATAAAAAGTAGGCAAATAAAAACATTCCTGACGTTCTTTTGATTCTAATTTTCTTTAAGAAACCCAGACGAATAATACACATACTAAGTAGTTCCTATTCAAATCTATCTATGGGCTCCACATAACTGCGATTTCGCAACGCATCGCAAATATCTGCGAGCTCGCACGAATGCACCGCAAGAGATTCACGCCGCATCGCATCGCATCGCAGTTATGTGTGGGAGCCCTATAGCCGTTAACTGCTGGGCGAAGAAATCTACCCTTTCTATATTCAGAACAGGCCTAAATCTAGCAGTAGACGCAATAGTCTGATGTAACAAATTCTTAATTATTTTATACGAAGCCAGCAGAAAGCGAATTTGTCGTATCGGAAATTTCCAATCTGACATCTGATTCTGAGACAAACAAGACATTCGACGAAGATGGCCCCCTATCTAATCCGGCACCCCCTGTACTCTGACATGTCTATCACTGTGGAATGTAGGTAAGCAAATATTATTTGGAAAAATCTTCACTATTGTAGGTGTGCTACACGATTTGCAGGTTTCTACTTTTATTTTGTTTTGGAACATTATACATATAGCGTATTTCAATTCCATGTGCATAATCTGGTATCCGTTACTATCTATAGGTACACATATCATTTTAATACAATCATCATGACTTACAAAAAATTCGGACTAAAGGGTTTCTCAGGCAGTACTCCATAATGCAACAAATTCGATAGTGTGACCAACTATGCCCTGCATCGTTTGTCGAATTACCGCACTGTGTGTTTATTATATACTAATATATTAGTGT
Organism: Diaphora mendica; assembly: GCA_949125395.1. Taxonomy (NCBI): domain Eukaryota; kingdom Metazoa; phylum Arthropoda; class Insecta; order Lepidoptera; family Erebidae; genus Diaphora; species Diaphora mendica. The sequence continues at coordinate 3,402,829 of OX421322.1, read as the reverse complement.
CTCAGAAAAGTACCATAATTCTACTTTCTTTAGCCGATATATATATATATCTAAATGTTCAAATATTTGTTCTACCTGTAATCAAGCTAAAGTACCATAGGTTGTCAGGGAGAATTTCCGTATTTATGACAGACTAGCTTTTACAAGCGGCTTCACTCACGCAGACTTTCATCCCCTGATTTACAGCCTTAGGGCTGGAATTTCAAAAATTCCTTTCTTAGTGCTCACTTACGTTATATAAAGAACCTACATGCAACATTTCAGTATTCTAGCTTTAGCGGTTTGGGCTGTGCGTTGATCTCTGGGTATGTCAGTCAGTCCCCTTCCTCTTTTTATATATATATAGATAACAGTTTTTATAAAAAAAAATTATCTATCTAAAGTCTTTAAACCAATTTTATCACTAGATTCTGAACCTATCTTTACAATTGCAAAATGTCTTGAAGAGATTTTAAGAATTTCTCTCAAAGATTTATTTAAGAGCTTTGTTTAAACTAAGTTTTTATTGGCCGAAATATCTCGTGGAATCCAACGATCCTAATAATCATCAACAGTTTTTTATAGTCCACTCCTAGACATAAACCTCTCCTTCAAAATCCTAAGAATAACAGTTTCAATTACCTTCAAATTTTAAAAAACAGTTTGCATCTGGCAGTCAAATCCTGTGTGTAGGTATCTTGGATCCTAGTGTGAGTTTATTTCACATCAATTAACTCTAGCTAAGAACCCCGTTGGTAAAGAGTGAGTTGATATGAAATAAAGTCATACTAGGCCCCAAGAACAGAAATATCTGGTTGACTTTTGACAAGATGGTTTATGACGAAAAATCCGCTTTTCTTTCGATACTTTTTTTCTACGAATTACCCGGAGCTCGAGGAACGAGAGAATTGCTTATTACATCCCCAAGCATGTCGATAAGATCTTGGTATCCTATGGGTCATTCTCCGAATGCTTGAAAAAACGTGTCCGGATCGAAATCTCTTTGAATTGATTACTTACTATTTCAATTTTTTTATATGTAATAGAAAATTTGAAAATAATAGGGGCGGCCTATGTCCTTTTTTAGATAAATTAAGTAGAAGTAAGTATAAAAAAATAAAACTTACTAAAATATTGACCTCGGTGGCGCGTCCGAGCCCTACATTGCAGCGGATTTTTTTTTTTTTTTTCCTCTAACAAATTACGCTATTTTGCATGTGTTCACAAATGACCAAATAGTTATTTGTTCATTTTCTATTTTTATTAAATTAATATATGCAACAATAGAGAAGATACAACTGATTGTATACACGTCCGACGTTTTGAGTTGATATCAGTGGCGCGCACCGATCTGCTCATATTTCTTAAACTAAACTGTCTGTGAGGATAGATAATGGCGTTAGCTGGCTCTACACCAGGATCAACAGCAGTGACCCCCGAACACACCGAGTTATAACACTCGGCAAGTCCCAGGGAAAATAAACTGTCTTGGAACCCGCAACGAAACTAATCAGAAGAAAAGGAGGAGGAGGAGGAGTTGGAAATAATAAAAGTCCAGTTCCCTATTTAGTAAAGAGGTAGACAAAATGAAGACAAAATAGGCAGAAACCTTTTTCAAACCGGGAAATACCACGTATAAGAAAATTATGGGTCCTAAGTGAGCTTTATTCGATTACTATAGTATGTATGGTAGAATTAGAATAGCCTAAACGCACGGAAATTCATCGAAGTTAACACAAGATCGACATAGTATACCGCCCCAGATGTTAATTATTGTAAGCTTGAATAGCATTATATTACGTTCATTGTACCAAAATTACATTCCCAGAGGACGTGATGAGCTGACTGTTAACTGCTAGAATAAGGTGTTGAGCGTTGCCACAATGTGTGAGTTGTGTGACAAAGGTGAATCGACTAATTTAAAAGAGTATAGTAGCGCCCCTTAGATTATTGGTCCCATCGCTATTGCCTTTCGTCCATGAGGTCGTTAAAGACATTGGACTGCTTGACCGGCTCTAGAGACTAATAAAAAGCCAGATAGCATTGTTATTATACGTAGACTGAAATACCGCATGAATATTTATGTTATTCATACATCTGGTATGAATTACAGAGAAATGTAAAGGCTCCACCTTTTTGATTTAAGAAACGAAGAAGTAGGAACTATACACTTAACTTTTTTACGCTTCATGCCAAAGTTAATTGTAGTAAGTTTATGTAACGTAATAAACAACGTGTAATTAATCAAATAATTGTTTTATTGTAATATATATCTGAAGTCCCTTAACGGTATTAGTTTTGCTTACCTAAATTTATAATAAAATTCATTTTTTTTTTAAATATAGAACTAATATGTAAATAATTTTAAAACATAATTACCATTTATGATTTCGGTGAAAATAAAGTTGATTACGGTGGACGCCATTTTAAAAAAATTAAATTTCTTCGTAACCGTTCATCCAATAAGAGTGCCTCCAGTACAGATATTTTCCAAATAAAATACAGTTTTTTTTAATTTTTTACTAATATATTGAAATTTAGAAAAAAAAAACAGCCACCGAAGTCAACTGAATAATGAGTTACTTGAGAAATACCCCTATTATGTTTCCAACTAAGCGAAATGATTGTTTCACTTCAGTGAAAATACTTGTATGCTCGTCACTTTGTTCTTATGTTAAATCTGTATCCGTTACAAGAATCGTAACATTATTCTTTGAATTTAAAACTAATCGAAAACATCCTTGGATTATCACAGTGATAACATAGCTATAAATATAAAATGTCAAAAATAAACTTTAATCATTTGTATCTTATGAATCTCGAAACCACGTAGGTATACCACAGATACGTAGATATATTTTATTGTATTCTTCGATAGTCGATATCAATATGAGTACGAAAAAATATGTTAACTATTATAATTGTTGCTGATATATGTTTTTTTGGTATCCTGATATACTTCTCTGATTATGGCTTCAGTATCGATTATAGAGAGCCCTATATAGAAAATTTCAAAATATATTTAATGTCCAGAATTGGACCTGTTAAATTTTTATTATAAGTAAGACCTATAGTATAGTATCGCGTGATAGATGGGGGCAACACATGCGACTTCGACAGTGCCTGGGAATTGCGACCCAGGTTTAGGTTTAAGGAGCACTCCTTACGACGCGTCAACGCTCACCTCCACTGTCCGCCGTGTTACCCCCTCTACCTAACCATATTTGAAGTGAGCCTAGCAATGCCGCTTTGGATATTCGTTCAAGAAAAGAGCTTACTGAAGCTCTTGGCAATCCAAGGTCTTTAAGCAGGTTATAGAGGGATTTAGCTGGTATACCCCTCGCACCCACTTCCACGGCATACAGCGCAACGACATAACCATTTTTAGTTATTTCGTTGGTTAAGTCAAAGTACTTGTTTCTTTTTAAAGCGTGGTCTTTAGGGATGTTCGTTTCCCACGGCACCGTGAGTTCTACTAGTACTATACGCTTAATTGACATTGCATAAAGAAATATGTCCGGTCTGGACGCCGAGGCACAGATATCCTCCGGTATTCTGTAGTGGTTTTCATACGTGTCCACTAATAATGTCCAGTCACTGGCGGTATTTATAATTGAGTACGGCTTTTGTGTGAGTGAAATCTTTTTTGTTGAGCCTTCCTTTACAAACGCGATGTTAGTTTTTATGTTTGTTGTTATTCCTTTTTTCGCTCTCGCCAGTGATAAACTCATAGCTTCGCGTATGATGAGTAATACCCTATCATGGCGACGTGAATAATGACCCCGGTACTTACAACCTGTCAGTAAGTGCCTGGCTGTACCTATTGCCGCATTGCACATCGTACAAGCCTTTTCTGTAGCTTTTCCCCACCTTACTAGGTTGCTTTGATCGGGGAGAGTTAATTGAAAGGCGTTGAGGTAGAATTTTAACAGGGCGGGTGACCAATCATATAAAAGTGTGCGCCATTTCAAAGCTGGTGGGATACAAAATTCTCCTAGAGTTAACCATTCATTCTGCATTTCTAGGTTCATTGCGTGCACCTTGTAGGTCTCGTTTTCATCTTGTTGTATGAAAGATTTTGTTATCTCTTTGTCGGTCTGTCTTCTAGCATTTCCCAATCCAACTCTACTGGACTGCGTATCCACCATGAATTTTTTGTGGAATTGGAGCCGTGACTCTATAGATAACAGCGTAACACATGATTATGCTCATACATATTTAAATATACATTTAAAAATATTTCTTTCATTTTTTTAACACAAGTTTTTACATGTTATTTAAAAATCACATCAATAGTCTTTAACGACTTTAATAGTCCACTGCTAGACACAGACCTGTCCTTCGACATTTATTTATTCTGGTAGGAAATTAGACCTATAATAATAACAATTCGTTATTGTAAACAAAGTGGATTACAAAACACTGTACAGCCCTGATTACCAAATGGCGCTAGCTGTGTGTAGGGAGTCAGTGCCTTGTCAATGGCAAGAAGAATAAATTAATAGTTACAATGCAATGGTGGACATAATAAGTTTGTTTGCTTTGCTGTGAAATATTTTTGTGTATGGGTGTGAGTGTATGTATGCGAGGTGTGTATTTGCTGTGTATTTGAGGTCGTGAGTCAAAATGTGTATGTGGTGAGGATGTGTGCGACACTATTTAAGTTTCCATTACTTCACATCTTCTTCATCTTCCTAGCCTTTATTATTCCCAAGATTTGGGGTCAGCTACTAGTTCAACCGGTTTTACCTGAATATCAGTTTTTACACGGAGCGACCCTGAGGGTGAACTTAATTCGAAGGTTGAACTAGTTGTCAGTATATTTGAGGGCACTGACTTCCCAATAACGATTGCCATAGATGTTCATGACAACCGGGATCGACAGCTTAACATGCTCTGCGAGAAACACCGCCATCTCCCATATTTCGGGCTGCTATTAAGATTTTTTTGTAAAAAAAACCCAACAGTAGTCCAACCCGGTAATCGAACCCGAGACCTCTTGATCCGCAGTCGCTTACGCTAACCACTAGACCAACGAGGCAGTACTTCACTATTTGTAGAAAAGCTTAAGCCACTTATGACTTCTAACTGCAGTCAGGATCACAATTGTTTTTATTTATTTAATGTTTTCTTTCCTTCCTTCCAGGCTAGAATCTTAAGAGCTTCTGCAAAATCTACAGATTTTTAACCGCGGTCTATTTATTACTAATGTTCACTCGTCAAATTCAACTCTAACATATTACACAAACATATGGATCATAGCTAGTACTTTAGTAAACTATATTTGCTTAGAAATATTTGTAAAGCAATCATGTCTTTTTCACAAGATGATGACATTTCTATATAAGGTTGCTCTAGCCACATTTAAAGGATACTCGAACCTTTTTCGACAATAGATTCAGCATACACAAATAAAGAATTTTAGATCTGTTAATATCAGTAATTTAAAGTGTAAGTTGGTTTATCGTTCTTATTCTGAGAATCAAATATAACCTGAAAAAATTTTCTAAATCGATTGTTCTCAAAACATAGTAAAAGCTTTCGCTCGTTTTAATATTCCATTCATTCCCGTCCATTGATTACCCTCCTAATGTTACAAGTCGAATTTAAACTAATAATAACCTGAGACACACCTCCATTCCAAGAAATTTAGTGACTCAACTACATCAATCAAACTAAGATATTCGACAATTCAGAACCAGAATGTTTTCAATACCAATTTTGCACACTAATGAACGACAAACTAGAAAATGCCAGGCTCTCACTTAATTTCATAAGCTACGAAAGAGAATATGTGGAAACTTGATCTACCGAGAAAATGTGCATATATACACCATTACCAAATGAGTGATAAAACCAGACCTAACCTAGCAGAACCATGAATGAATATCTTCCTAAAAACTTCTTTTTCAAAAACCTATATTTCTCGCTAAGGCTGTTTATTCTCTTTATATTTGGAGCATTATATAAAGCGCAATTTACCAAGTAAACACAAACACCTAAGCTGTTTGGGAATTGGGGAACATAGGGCTGTATTACTGATACTGTTTGTCCATATCAATTCGTTCAACCCACATTTATCGGCGTTCATCAATAGTTAATTAAGTGTTATGGCATGCATTAGGGTTTTCATCATAGATAACAACTAAGAATAAATAATATTCGATGCTATCAACATGGGATAGTATAAAATAAATTCGTAAATAAATATATCCTTTTAATTGTTTTCGATTGCAAAAAGTCAAAAGTCAAACAAAGTTTTTTGTACCTTCACCATTTAATTGTATTCCAATTTTAAATCTATACTAATATTTTAAAGCTGCAGAGTTTGTTTGTTTGTTTGTTTGAACGCGCTAATCTCAGGAACTACTGGTCCGATTTGAAAAAATCTTTCAATGTTGGATAGTCCATTTATCGAGGAAGGCTGATGGCTATATTTTATTTTCAAAAAATTAGAGATCCGTATGAAAATTGCTATTTTGTAACCCAAGGTGTGAAATCGAAAACCTATTTTTGCGTGCGCTGCAAAAAGTATTGACAATAGAACAAAATAATGTATTACGGGTTTGTAGGTCCCATTAAGATCTACAAAAAAGTCCGCGAGAGCATATATCTAACTATCATGGTTTAGTCACAATAACCGCTTTTGTGTTCAAAAAAAATATTAAATCGTCTGAAGAAAGAAACTACGTTAAATGTGTATTGTATTATTAATCCTTATCCAAATAAGGCATTATGTTATCAAGGGTGTTTGTGTAGAAGTTAAATACTTTTTGTTTCATCCCATTCGGACATTTCGTTTAGAAGTTATCACGAGTATAAGACGCTAAGAGTTGGTACCTGATAATGAGTTATTCGACAAAGAGTTTTTATCAATATAATAATACCTAATATTAGTCTTTATCCAAATAAATGTGTTGTTGATTATGAGTATTAGATCTTATATAGAAGAGAGAATAAATACATCTATCCATACTTACATTATAAATGCGAAAGTAACTCTGTCTGTCTTGCTTTCACGGCCAGACCGCTGCACCGATTTCAATGAAATTTGGTACACAGATAGTCTAGAGCCTGAGAAAGGACATAGGCTACTTTTTAATGCGAAAAAAGGGTTGTAAGGGGTTTAAAGGGGGGAATAAGGGTTGTATAGAAGTCGGGCGGTTCACTCGCCATACGCATGCGCGTTACCTACGCCGGGCGTCATGACAACGAATAAACAAAGCTGTCACCATGATATAAAAAATACAGGTATGACATTCCGAGATACAGCACGAGATGACGTCATCATAACTATCGCTGGTTCTCAAATTTTATACTTTTGGGGAGATTTTACAACCTACTTAATTTAGTCAATAATTAAAATTCAGAAAATATTTTGAATACATAAGTTTTGATCATGATTGTGACCAAGGCCAGGACGTGTTGTTCTGCAGAGGAAGGGAGAAGGGGAGACAAGTTTGAAGAGTTCTTCAGAATACTCCCCATGATACATGCGATAGAGGACTGCTATAGAGGCGATATCTCTAAGCAGCTGCAGAGGTTCAAGGACTGTTGAAAGGCGGACTGCTCGCTGCTGCAACCGATCGAAAGCATCAAGCAAATACTGCGCGGATCCATCACAAAGATGAGAACAGTACTCCATGCACGAGCGAACCTGGGTCTTATAAAGAAAACACAAATGCTCGGGCGCGAAGAACCGTCTCACCCTGTTCAGTACGCCAAGTTTCCGCGAGGCCGCCTTAGTGATGCTCTCGATGTACTTCCGTAGTTTGAGCTCCCGGCAAATATATATGCTCAGGAAACCGAGCTTATCCCGTAGTGGCAGTTGAGTGCTCTGAAAAGTGGAGAAGGAAAAAAATGGAGACTTTTTGGTAGATAATGTGCACAACTGTGTTTTCTTAGCGTTGAACTCGACCAGATTCTCATCACCCCATTTTAAAATTCGGTTCAAAAGCCGGTCGAGCTTAGCTTCTGTCGATTTTCCTCAACGTCTGCCAGCTTGGCTGCACGGTGTCCAAAATATCGCCAATGAACTGTGCTATGGTCTGCATAGCAATATACGTTGCCAAGGGCTAACATGTCATTGATATGCAGAAGAAATAGCGTGGGCGACAGGACTGAACCCTGAAGTATGCCACCGTTTACCTCGAGAAAATCAGAGACCGCGCCATCCCAAAGGCCCCTAATGCGGCCCTGATGAAGAAAAGCGTCAATGCGAGTCACGAGTCTAGGAGGCAGACCCAATGCCGAGAGCTTGGAGAAAAGCGAGCGGTGCCAGACCCGATCGAAAACCTTGGCCATGTTGAATTTCGAAATAAGCTCATAAATATTTATTTTTATAAATAAATACTTAAATAAGTTTTTAATAGTGAAACGTGTGTGTTTTATTTGTAAAATATTATTAACCTCAATATTTAAAAATGCTACACAAGGTCACTGTTCCACGCGGACGAAGTCGCGGGCACAGCTAGTTCATAATATATCCAATTAACGAGACCAATATTGGTATAGTCATTAGGGTAGGCCGTGAAAGTTTGTATGTACCCAACAGTGATACCACTGACGAAATATACTGTGTCAGTGGTAATACTTACCGAGTTTAAATGTGAAACGGATAGAGGTGCACAGGTGCACTCTATCTGCTTGAAGGTGACAGAAGTAGATTGAAGAATGCAATCATCAGTGATTCTTCAAAGTGAATCATTTATGAAAATTTACACATTTTATACTATTTTATTTCTATGGAAGATACGTCAAATTATCTGTCAGATAAGCTATCCGAAACTGTCTGTAACCGGTGAAACAGGGCATTAGTTTTCTAAAGTAGTTCAACATTAGACTATATCTCATGCGGTCCTAGTTGCCGCATTTACTTGTACTGTACTACATATATAGCTCAGTATATTGATAACCCTATCAAACTCTCGTTTCGGCTTTTCGACCTTCACCAAATGAATTGTGCAAATATACGACTTCATCATGATTCACTCGAACTCTTTCTCTCTATATCTGTAATATATTATCAGTTGTAGCTTAATTATACAAAAAACCAATTCCCTTTATTTGATTTCAGATATGATACTTTTGAATCAAACGGTGACTTATTAACTATTATCGGAACGTTTAAAGCGGGGTTTAGTATGAGTCAAATTTATTGGGCAATCATTAAATAAAGCCAAGTCTTGCGTTAAATACTGATTACTTTTATGTTTTTAAATACGTTTCATATGCCGTTTTTGGGTAGAAAAAATTACTGTACTCTGACTGTATGACAATTCTACACCTTGTGTTTAAAACAGATTTATTTTTCTGTCATGACAAAGGGGACAAAACCAGTCAGCGGGTTAACTGGTTGTTAGTGTTTGCCATGGCCCAAGAAAACATATTTCAAATTCAATCACAATAAGGGTAGTATTGTCAGCCTTTGAGTACGTTCTTTTCTTGAAGGTTTTTAAGATCGTAGCGGTATGGATTCGGTCGTTGGTCATGTTAGAAATTTATATTCTGCTTATTCAGCTGTGTCTATGTCCCCTATTAAAAAGAAGGAGACAATGGAATGGATAAGATCGGCAAAAGTTAAAGAATCACACGAAAAATAAATTCAAGCTATTGCATACACCCCTCAACTTATCCACAAAATCACAATTTATACTTTTCATTAGGTACCTCTTTCCATTTCAAACAATTCGTTTTCCATTCATTCTTCGATTGATAGCAATATACATGAGCCATATTAAATAAACGGTCATAAAATAAGGGTTACCTCAATATGGGTGTTTAAAAGGCATCTGTTTTCTCCTTCGGGGAAACAAGACGATTTATGTGAAAGACTTGAGTGCACATATTTTACGTAAGAACTGTCATTTGTCTTTATCGAAGAAATATTTTGATATTTCATGTAATTTTCCACTGCAGATTTATTACATTATCTTTTTATAAGTGGCTTGTAAGTGTTTATCGATACCGATCGATTGTCTGTGTGGAATGTCAATAACAAATAAATAATGCCACTCATCGAAAGAATTTATTACAAAAATTTTGTTTTATTGCAGCTGTTGTTTTTGATAGGAGTAAAATTGCGGTCGTCCAGCCATAGTGTGTAAGACTCTCTTTTTAGCCTGAATAACTGAAAAAGTTAACAATACATCATGCTATTATTAGTAACTCGCCCTAGTTTCGTGAGTAGAATTTAGGTGCATTAAATTTTTCGATACTTTACAGGAGAGCTATAAAACTACATGCTTCAATTTAAATCTTGTTAGGGAGTCATTAAAAGTTACTATGTCATTGTTAAGGAGTTAGAATAGTTATAGTTAATTATTAGTTATTTCTTAATGATCATATTAGTTAGTTAACGATACAGCCACACATATCTGCAACACCCAAAGATTAGTTGGAAGTAAATGCAGCATTAATCTTGCTTCTGTAATGCATTTCCGAGAAGTGTAAATAATTTTAAAAAAAAGAGAATTTTGACTATGATATAATATATTTGAAGGCCAGCAATATGATTATAGTGGTCGTGGTCATTTAAGTTTATTGGATTTATTTTGGATAAAGGGAGCGATGTTATCATCCTTTTCAAAGATTTTTTTTTGTTTTTAAAGACATCTCCCGCACTAGGAATAAATCCTGTGTCACGGGGGACTTTACAAACATACATGAAACGGACACGAAGAACACCCAGACTCAGAACAACAATTTGTGAATCGCACAAAGTGTTGTCCTACGTGGGAGTTGAACCCACGACACTTGGCGAAGTATGAAACGGCGTGGTGACCGTTTAAACCACTAGGCCAAACGTGCAGTTCATAATTAAAAAGCTATTTTCTATAACCTATCCTATTCCTATTGAAATACAACATATTACGATTATACCACTATTACGAAATATTCCCAATAGAAATACCTACTTGTTTACAGTCTGGAATAACATTTTTTTTGCCTAAAAAGTCATGGTAGCGTCTGTCCACGAAATTTAAAGTCGTTTAACGTTTTACTGTAACCAATACCTCACCGCCCAAAGAGAAACGTCTCACAATTTCATATGTCATAAAAAGCACCTTGAGCCACTGACGGAATGGGGTTAATGCATCGATGCACAAATGTGTCTTGTTTATTTACACAGACTGCTTGACGGACACTGAAGCTTTGAACTCGTCAGACAGTGCTCTATGAATCATGAAACGAAAATGTAACTGAATACGACAAGTTATTATGTGTGTCACGGGGAAAATTTAACCTAACACGAGACGTTATTCCATGTGTCACAACTCACGGGGGCGTTTAAAAATATACCTACACGAAATAGGTATTCCATTCTATGAAACATAAGTGGGTAGATATTTTATTATCACCTTCCTAACCTTTATTATTCCCAAGATTGATTGGCGTCGGCTACTAGTTCAACCGGTTTTATCTGAATATCAGTTTTTCCACGGAGCAACTGGCATCGGACCTCCACCACCCTGAGGGCGAACTGAATTCGAAGGTTGAACTAGTTGTCAGTATATTTGAGGGCACTGACTTGCCAATAACGATTTTCTTAGGTGTTCATTACAACCGGGACCGACGGCTTAACGTGCTCTCCGAGGCACGGGCGGGAAACACCGCCATCTTCCATACTCCAGACTGCTATGTAAGAAAACCCCAACAGCAATCCGACTAAATGGGTAGATATTTTATGTCTAAATAAAAATGGATATATAAATTTATTTCTAAGTGCAAACCTAGAAAACGGCAGGATTGTCTAAGGATGCCACGGTCGAGGAACTAATAAGTGAGTAATTGAGTATACTGGACTCGGCCATGAAAGAATAGCAGCTGAAGATCGATTTTCTGTGAGTCCGTGGCCGTGATACCAATTTGGACGAATCTATTGGTCCTGGAGCATGGCTCTTACACATCAAGCGACGTATTCTTTTGTTTTATACATGGGCCTGCCAAAGTGACTCTACTCGGACTGAAGGAAAGCATGAGCAGAAGCCAAGAGTGGTGGTCACCATACTCATTGCGAATGCAGACAATGCAACAATGAAACATGGTGACCCACATTATGGTGGCCTATTACCTATGCATCATTGGGCCTACAGTCGTGGACTGAGTCGCACTCACTAACGAAACACGACAGCACGAATGCTGTCATTTTAGATTGGTCTTCTGTGAGAGGGAGTTATAGCTTATTCTGAGCCGAATTTTAATTCGTTGAAATTCCGTTTTAATGGATTTGAATCTTTTCTTTTTATAAAACACAAATCTCATCCTTATAGATGAGATTTATCTTATCTTTCCTTTTGAGCTAACGCTACTCCATTGGCTACTTATGCGGATTTCTATATCTAATATAAGATCTAATAGAAGAATTTAAAAGAAAGTCGTGTTAGTTACACTATTTATAACTCAAGAACGGCTGAACCGATTTGGCTGAAAATTGGTGGGGAGGTAGCTTAGAACCAGGAGACTGACATAGGATACTTTTTACATAGGGTTTTGGAAGAGTATTTCTTGCTGGAATGTCTTGTTGTTTGTAACTTCATATTGGTAGAACATATATAAAAAAACTCCCTAGTTCTGTAATTGAAATTATTAACAAAACGTTAAATTTCTTATTTGATATTTTTTTCTTACGGTCACATTTTTTTTACCCAATAGACGATTTGAATTAAAGGTTAGGGACATTGCCCTTGAGTTTTAGCAGACGCTCATCATTTAAGTTTGCATTAGCCCTAACTGGTCTTCCTATCCTTTAAAATGCATATTTTCTACCTTTACGCCTACTTTTTTCGTCTTTAAATAGTGGCGATAAACTAAATAAGTACCTACGTTAATAGAACCAAGTGATGAGTAGAAATGTTATCTTGCTCATAATATTACACGTAATATGTGTACAATACATATATTAGGTCTTTACCTATGAAATTGCCGTTCTTCAGTACTGGTCATTTCAAATAAAAAAAAGTTTGTAATGGCTCTGTATTCTAAATTCAAATTAATTTTGTTTTAAAACCATGACATTCTATTTACAAACTCAGTCTTTTGTTTTCTGATTAGCGTTGTATTTTCATTAAATTTTAACATTTTTCGTCATAATGGAAACTTTAAAAATTCGTGTAATTATGGAATATGAGTTCCGTCGTGGCACCAACGCGACACAAACGGCACGTAACATCAAAAACGTTTACGGAGAGAACTGTATAAACGAACGCACAACCCGTTATTGATTTTCCCGGTTCCGTTCTGGAAATTTTGACTTGAAAAATGAAGCTCGTAGTCGTCCGGAGACTTTGGTTAACAATAATGAATTTAAGGCGATTGTGGAAGCTGAGGAAACTCAATCTACAGCTGAGCTAGCAGGAGCTTTTAATGTAAGCATCAAAACAATATTGATCCATTCGCGACAAATTGGCAAGGTAAAAAAAGCTTGATAGATGGGTGCCCCACGACCTTAACGATCGCCAGCGCAACGTACGCGTCGAGACTTGCCTTGCACTGCTCAACAGGCAAAGAAATGAAGGAAGTTTGAAACGAATTCTTACGTGCGACGAAATATGGATTCTGTTCGACAATCGAAAGCGCTCAGCAAGTTGGTTAGACCCTGGTTCAGCACCAAAGCAATGCCCTAAACCAAAAATGACCCCTAAAAAGGTGATGGTCACTGTTTGGAGGTCTATTGCGGGTGTGATTCACCACAGCTTTTTACAAAACGGCATGAGCATTAATGCAGATGTGTACTGTGAAGAACTGGAGAGAATGATGGAGAAGCTTGCACATCTGCAACCAGCTTTGGTCAATCGGTCGTCCCCACTGCTCCTTCACGACATCGCGCGAACTCCATACTGCGCAACAGACAGTCTCCAAGCTGCAAGAGCTGGGGTTGGAAGCTCTCCCTCATCCGCCATACTCACCAGACCTTGCACCTACCGACTATTACTTTTTCCAAAATTAGGCAACTTTTTAGTGGGTAAAAAATTCAATGCCCGAGAGGCAGTACAAAATGCCTTTGAAGAGTTTGTTGCCTCCCGTCCAGCTGATTTTTACAAGAAGGGCATTAAAAAAAAATGCCAATGCGTTGGCAAAGATGCGTCGATTGCATTGGTGATTACTTCAAATAACAGAAATAAAAAAGTTTAAAAAAATAAGTACTTTCACTTATTGCATACAAAACGGCAATTTCATAGGTAAAGACCTATTATTAATTAATTCATAATATTAACTCAAAACCTCAGACGTCCATCCACGTGTTTCAATTTTATTAATTGTTTGTTTACCTACTTGCTGATAGCGCGGTTGTTCCTTATAAATATTGATTCTCTATTATGACGCCTACAGTGTTACTTATTATAGATAGATGTTTACCTTTATTTGACACTTACAAACTAATTAGCTAAGTTCCTAAGTAATTACGTTGCGTCTGGATCTTAAGTTTCCTTGCAAATTATATTCCCAAAGTGAAAAGTGACGTAAGACTGATTTTTAGGGTGGAGCATAGGAACGATAGTAGTGAAGTTTTTTTTGGTATTAGGCAAGTTCAACACACAGATAACTACTATTTACAAATAGGCAACCTACTAAAACAAATATCCTGTTAAATTCATAAACGAAAACGATTCGATTCAGATAAATATTATTCGATTATTGGTACAGTGCAACTTGAATTTTTATCAAGTGACTATACCAAAACCGATAGGATTTTCGTTCCTTTTCTTTGTTAATAGATGCTCTTCACTACTTTCTGAAAAGATATATAAGATATTTTTATCTTACCAAGAAGAATTAGAATATCAAAACAAAATAGATCCCGTGATTTTAGTAGATCCTTTTTTTTGTCCCGTAAAAAGCAAAGGAATCAATTTGCGTGTTCTTTTTGATATGTAGGTAAGTACATTATTATTTATAGCACAGTGTATGTTATTGCGCGTCGCCGTGACCAATAATGTTGACGGGAGCATTTAGTGTCCGATGGGCCGTGACATTTCTATTACAAGTCGTATATTCATAATATCTATAATATTTTATATTACAGTACCACAGTGTGTTTAATACAAAGGAGAAGTCATGGAATAGAAAGTATATTCCTCGGTGTAAGTGGTAGAGAAGAGGCCCCAGAAAATAAAGATTGCGTAAATGGTTTATCACCTTGCTATTAGTCCGCTTTAAAAAGCGATCTAATAAAAATCTATTTACAAAAAATCAGTAGGTAATTTAAACTAATATTATAAAGCTGAAGAGTTTGTTTGTTTGAACGCGCTAATGTCAGGAACCGCTGGTCCGATTTGAAAAATTCTTTCAGTGTTGGATAGCACATTTATCGAGGAAAGCTATAGGCTATATATCATCACGCTAAGACCAATAGGAGCGGAGCACCAATGAAGAATGTTTAAAAAACGGGGGAAAATTGTTACGCTACGGGCAATAGGAGACGCAAACGAGGTTGCGTGGGTCAGCTAGTCTTTTATATCCGACAATATTGTTGACCACTGTAGTTTATTTGCCAATGAAAACCCACAGTCACACAAGTCGGTTTACATTAAAAGGTTCATTAAAAGAAAACAAAAACTGAAATTTGTCGTAAAAACCGCCATAAACACATTTATAGGCGGTCCACACTACAACGATATATCGTAATCTGAGCCAATTTCCGTCCACACGTACGATAAAACTGCACAAACGAACTGCACAGTTAAATCGCTACGATATATCGTTGTAGTGTGGACCGCCTATTATACTCTTTTTTGTTTTTGAGGAAAAAAGGTTTACAACTTCTGCGTACGCAAACGGTATTATGAGCTAATTAAGGTTGGTTTGTAAAAATACTACATTACTATATAAATCTATCAGATTTTAATTACAGTAGGTCGTAGGTACACATTTTATAATTTAATATTTCTGACATCTAACACACAACATCATCTAGTCCCAAACTAAGCAGAGCTTGTACTATGGAAACTAGACAACTGATATAAATACATATATACTTTTTATGTAAATACATACATATTATACATAGAAAACACCCAAACTCCGAAACAAATATTTGCAGTTCATACAAATAGGGAATCGAACCCGAGACCTCAAGCACAGCAGTCGCTTACGTTTATTATTGTAAGTACACCATCATCATCTCAACCAAAAGACGTCCACTGCTGGACATAGGCGTCCCCCAGGTTCTCCACAATGCTTCCCCACGACCTTCACTACATAGGTGCCTACTAACGCAGCGTTTTCCGCGGTCGCCACTTAAGAACTTTATGACCCCATCGAGGCCATCGACCATCGTTTCTGCGAGCAATAAGCATACTTAGTCCTATATACCCCAAGGGGTCCAATTAAAGGGTATGTTAAACAGCAAAATTTTGACAAACTTGATTTATTATATTACTAATTTTAAGAGCCCACCTCTTCTGTTCTGGCTTCTGTAAAATTCTATACCAACCCGTCCCCCAAAATCAACATTCTAAAGAACTCCTTCGAAAGAAGGTTTTGTTCACTACTGGACATGGATAAGCTCCTATCTATTTCCAGCAGTAGTTTTTTTTATATAAAGTCTACTTTCGCATTTGGAATATACATCCTGTGTCGGGGCGGACTTTAAAAACATACATGAAATGTATACAAAGAACACCCAGACTCAGAACAATAATTTGTGAATCACACAAAGTGTTGTTCTATGTGGGATTTCAATCCACAACATTCGGTGCTCTAGGAAGCGGAGTGGCGACAGCTTAAACCACTGGGCCAATCGTGCAGTCCAAAGCTACTGTTGGTGAATAAAAAAAACCGACTTCCAAAAAACATCCAACGAAAACTCTCTGCCAAAAAACACTAAAAAGCGTAAAATAAACTGGTTCTTCATAAATTCTGTCGACAGATTTTAGGTACCTAGCACACATTATAATATGTACTACTATTTATATGAATAAAGAATTAGGTATAGGCAATTTATGAAGAGCCAGTTTATTTTACGCTTTTTAGTGTTTTTTGGCAGAGAGTTTTCGTTGGAGGTTTTTGGAAGTCGGTTTTTTTTTATAAAAGTTGTTATTTTTCAGTTTTTAGTGCAAACAATCGTAGGTAAGTAGTAAGTTGAACTATTTCATCAATTTTCATCATCATCATAAAAAATACATATTAAGGTCTTAAAATCATCCTCTAATCCGTAACTCTTGAAAAGTCTA
Organism: Diaphora mendica; assembly: GCA_949125395.1. Classification (NCBI taxonomy): domain Eukaryota; kingdom Metazoa; phylum Arthropoda; class Insecta; order Lepidoptera; family Erebidae; genus Diaphora; species Diaphora mendica. Next base: position 3,385,676 of record OX421322.1, on the reverse strand, counting down.
ACCTTCTATCATCAGCTCACCTAAATAACTTGAAAGTATGCGAGTGAAGGTCTTTAGATACGTATGAAATTGAAAGAATTATCCTCCAACTCCTAACCGTTGAGGAGTTGTACCTTCCACCTTCCATCATTAGCTTACCTAAATAATTTGAAAGAATTCGACTAAAGGTAACATACATACATATGATATTTAAAGATTTATCCTCCAACTCCAAACCGTTAAGGAGTTTTACCTTACATCAGCAGCTCATCATCATAAATTGATGACTACCAGACGCAAATACCGGTGTAACTTCAGAAAATATACGAAAAGAACCTCCTCCTTTTTGGAAGTCGGTTAAAAACATAGTATGTGCCTAAAAAAATGAGGGTTTTCCTCGATTTCCCTGGGATCCCATCATAAGATCCTGATATGGTGGCAATGGGACCACCTCGGGAGCATACCCTTTTGAATACAAAACGAATTTTCAAAATCTGTCCACAATTGACGGAGTAATTGGTGAACATACATAAAAAAAAATACCTACAGTGGAACATAGAACCTCCTCCTTTTTGGAAGTCGGTTAAAAATGCTTTAATATGTTCATACATATAACGAAGAAATGATTTAAAATTCACAAGGTACTCGAACTCTTGTCAGTTTTAATCAGTCAATCTTTGTATGATATCAAGTACAATACGATTGACTGATAAAGGTTTGATAAAAGATTCTGAGAATTGGCTTTCTTTGTAGCTAGTGATACACGAACTGATTCTATTTATTACGTGTATTATGTAGAACACACATGTAGCTCAAATTATAACATTATGTATTGCTCTTAAAAAAGGGGTAATTTCGTTTTTAATTTTTCGGAGCCATCCGTACTAGGTAGTAACTATGCACCTTACCTTAAGGCCCATACAAGAATTTCTTTTTTTACACCCACCACGACATTACGTCATGTAATTTCCATGTTATATCTAGGTTCGGAAATTTGTGTCATATTCATTTCGTAAACATTTTTAAATAATAAATTAAATTAAAAAGCTTTTTAAATTAAAAACAAGCTTTTACTGGAATGCCTTCAGACGAATCATACGAGTCCAAACTCGATGATGTTGCGACGTTTCTTTACAGAGTTCCTATGGCCACCTTCCAGCTCCAGAATCAGATCAGCTCCATGTCATTATAATATTGTATTGTCATGCTCTATACACATGCTTGCAAAATTTCAGCAAAATCAGGTGAAGATATCTGCTTCAAAATTGAGTTGCAAGATTCCACCCGAACATACAAGCATACATACATTGCAAGTTAATAAAAAGCTTGTAAAATCAACATAAAATCAAACATTTACTAATTTCGATTAGCAAACTGCATATATGAAAATTACCAAAAAAACGTATAAAATTTTGTCCATTCTTTTATTTTCTTTGTTTTTTATGTACAAACGTAACACTTTATATCGTATAAGATATGAGAAAAAAATGTCATTTAAAAATAAATTCTTTATCTGCCATCTAATGATTATAAATAGTACATACATGTAATCTAATGATAACAGCTAATCTGTATATTTTTATACCAATGCGTTTTGAAGACTGATTTTATACAGTCTGACACAGTTGCGTTCTCAAACGTTAAATAAGTAATAAATACTCACTTATTTAGTATTTCAATTGTTTATTTGAATAAAATTTAAGACCACTCACTCAAGTTATTTGTAAGACACCCATAAGAACAAGATACATATTTTATTTGGCGCGAACTTCAGTGTTGCCACAGACACCACAAAAAGAATGAACAGAGATAGAGTGAAAGTAAGCTATAACTCACTTTCAATAAATGAACACACTAGGTTCTCAGCTTGAGCTATTCTTGCCTATGAGTATAAATCCTTTTATCTTCTAACAGTTATTTTCCTTTTGTTTGACAATTATACACTAAAACAGTGAGTTTAACTGATAATTCTCCCATCTAACTCCTAAAGTGCCCCCGACTTCCGGCAATAATCATACCAACACAATAGACAAACCACAAAATAAATCTCGTTCGCAACGAATAATTAGGCACTTCCTAAAACCGGGATGGTTGGCGCTCTTTGGAAGGCCATAGACTGAAGATTATGGGGACTTAAATTGTAAGTACCGGCAAGTTATAGATTTGTTGGAAAGAAATCTGTGAGTCAAATGGAGCTACACAGCAAGAGACTTAGTGCTAAACTCATAAGAAGATCCGTAATGTCTCTTTCGGAGTATGTTTGCTCTCTAAAAATGTCCGTTGTCAATTTAAAATGTTGTTATCATAATGATAAGGTGGCCTCGGCACTCTCCTTTGATAGATCATGGCGATTACCACCCGTTGTAAACTTTTTACGAATTCCATTTGATGCGTGAAATAGGTTAGGTAGATGACATTCGTTATATTCTAAGAAGTTCTTTTGTAAATTTTATCTTTGTATTCTATTCGATAGTTTTGTGAATCGAGGGAAAGCGTACTGTCGTATTGTGTTAGCATATGAAACATGTAATACAGACTATCGACGCGTATTTGTCAAAACGCTACATTAAATAAATCTAACACCTTGTTATGAAACATATAATGCAGACTATCGACGCGGATTTGTCAAAACGCTACATTAAATAAATCTAACACCTTGTTATGAAACATATAATGCAGACTATCGACGCGGATTTGTCAAAACGCTACATTAAATAAATCTAACACCTTGTTTTTGGAACGAAATTCCCTATCGCGCGTTGCGAACTAGCTAGCTGCAACGCGCCTAGTTCCAGCTAGACGGAAAAAAATGTAACGACACTTTTCGCGCCAAAAGTTGTAACGACACTTTTAACATTGAGTTGACGTCATTGGGTTGGATAGTCAACGTTAAATATAACAATACGATTGCCAACGTCCATAGCATATTGAAAACACCAGTTCTCGTCCAGTCACCGAAGTTAAGCAACATCGGGCGTGGTTAGTACTTGGATGGGTGACCGCCTGGGAAAACCACGTAAAGTTGGCTTTTTGCATTTATTTACAGAAAATATATTGTTTAATAGTATATTTTGTAGTCTGATTATTTCTAAACTAATTTGAGTATTTTATGCGCATTTTTATTAGTAGTAGCATATCAAAAATATATATATATAAAAACTTCGTTCCATCCGGGTGTCCCTTGACACCTCTCAAGTTTTTTTTTTCTTTATTTGGAAAGACAATAAATCTAATACCTATAAGTGAGCAATTATTGTATATACATGTATTTATGATATGAATCTCGGCAACGGCTCCAACGATTTTTGTGAAATTCAATATGCTCCCTGCATACTGAATTTCATAAAAATCGATAGCGGTAGCGGTACCAACAGTTTCGGGAGCGATAAATCGATCTAGCCAGGATTCATTTTTAGAAAATTTACCAAATAAATATCGAGTAAAACTCGGTCATCCACTATCCTACTAATATTATAAACGCGAAAGTTTGTATGGATGGATATTTGTTACTCTTTCACGCAAAAACTACTGAACGGATTTGGATGAAACTTTACAGATATATAGCTTATACATCAGAATAACACATAGGCTACTATTAGAATAACCGACATACACGCGGGCGGAGCCGCGGGCAACAGCTAGTGTAATATATATCATGAAGTGACTCTGCAACTCTCTCGCTGATTATATTATTAGTCAAGTCGGGATAGACATAAAAATAGCCTGAAATAGAAAAAAATCCGGGGAGCGATTTTTTTTTAAACGTCGGGGGATGGGGTTGTTTTTATTTTTCATATATTTTGTTTATTATCTAGTTTATTTGTAAAAAAATTGTTTTTATGTTTATAGTATAACTCCGCAAATATTGATCCTAGCGTAAAAATGATAATGACCAAACTTGTGAGAAATTAAATTTCTAACAACTTTGGATAATGTCATTTTTGCTCTAAACTTGAAAATTATCGAGCTGTTTCAGAAAAACGAAAAAATTTAACTTTAAACCAAGATGGCCTCTACCGGGATTAGTTCGAAAATCGAGATTTATACTTCCAACCCCTTTTTTAACTTGAGTCTTACAACTTTAAACCAGAATCAAAAAAGGGTCTCTAAATTTATCTGCTTTAGTTTGGATTGGATAAGTAAACTTGATAAAGTAATATCAAGATATTATTTTCGAAAAAGAAAACTTGTTTTATAGAAAAAATCGATGCCGCCTGCAGAAAAGGTTATTATGTCTTAAATTCTTATCCTTGTCTTCTTTACACACATATATTAGCTGTCACCAGCGACTTTATAGCTACACTTAAATTCTTACTAACCTGACATCCTTTTGTGTACGATATGTTCTAAAAGAAAGTCTGGGAACTCTGAAATTTTAATCCCATTTGTAATTTCACAGTTAACTTGACAATATGCAAGACATCAAATGAAACGGTTTTGGACACGCTCCAGACGCAAGAAATGGCTTGCTTCTTGCGTCAGAATTCACTGCAATATTGTAATATACGCTCTAAATGATAATGTTCTTTGGTTTAGTTTCTTTTCTAAAAGTTGGAAGAGATTCTTAAGGCGTATAGTAGCCTCAATGACCTTGAGCGTCTGGGCGGAGCTAAACGCATAGTATCATATCTGCACCGCACACATTCATATCTCCGTACCTTACGCGTTACTTCAAAACGATGATCAAAGACTAGGGAGCGAGACAGACATGCGCGCTTGTCTGACGTTTTTGCCTTAACTTCAAAACATAATTATAAATGGTTAAAATGTTAACATAAGAAAGGGGTATTTCTAAAAGTTTAGTAAGATTTAAAATTAACACATTTTATCATAGGTAGGTACTAAATATGAAAAAGTATGTTAAATTAGGTAAGAAATCTGATAAAATAAATTAATTCATTTTACCCTTTGTAGAAAAAAGTAAAAATTATCATATTTCTGAAAACTTCTAGCATGTTTAAATAAATTAACAAGTAAAATTTTAACAAAATAAAACCGACTTCAAGGTTCAACTCGATTTATCTTGGATGCCATAATCAGATCTTAGTGTCCTTATCATGGTACCACCGTTGGGATATCTCCTTTCCATTAAAAAAGGAATCATCAAAATCGTAGTTATCCCCGAACACACATAAAAAAAAATATATATACGGTCGAATTGAGAAACCTCCTTTTTTTAAGTCGGTTAAAAACAGGTAAATGCGTTACGTGTCAGGTCACCCATAGAATAAGGTTCCGAAGTCACCTGCAATGTCTACAAATTGAAATAAAATCGTGTCGAACAGATAATTATCATGAATTTATTTTTAACTAGCTGAACCCCGCGGTGTTACCCGCGGCTATCGTCCTGCCGCGGGTAACGACCTATCACTGAAAGTCCCGTCAAAATCGGTCCAGCCGTTGCAGAGATTACCCGTAACAAACAGTCAGACAAAAATTGTAAAAAAAAAAAATGGTACATGTATCGTGTATACATACATATGCTTTTATTAAAAGCGGTTTTTTAATATTACAAACAGACACTCCATTTTTTTTATTTGTAGAGATTTTACATGTACGTTGGTGCAGTGATAGCTTACGCGACTATTGTCCATGAGGTCTCAGGTTCGTTTGGGTGTTCTCTATGTATGATATATTTGTATTTACAAATAAAAGCATATAATTGTTCTATCAGTCAATCTAGCTTTCATAGTACAAGCTCCACTTAGTTTGAAACTAATAGACGTTGTGTGTCAGATGTCCGAAATATATATTGATTATTATTTTCAAAGCTTTGAATGTGAGTGTGTGTATTTTACAAGTTAGACCTCTATACTCTTGTACCATCTGTAATATTATATCGCGGGTGGGTTGGCTAAAATCCCTGTCTGAACTATTATAATATGTTTATATATCAAATATTTATATAATTATCATGTTTAAATATTAATATGTATATCCGTGTATGCATTTTATATAGCACTAGCGACCCGCCCCGGCTTCGCTCGGGTGGATTTCAGATGCCCCCGCCGACGACACGATTCGTGCATTTTAAATCTGTAATATCTTCGAATATATTCATTTAAATTAGATACTGTAAAGGGCTATTTTGATCTATATTAAATGCACAATGTATTTAATTTACTTAATTGTATAAGGATTCATTCTGTATTGCTTAAAATCGCTTCGTAAATAAGCCATTATTTCTCGTAAAAAGAAAGGAATAAAAAATGGTTGTTGTGGATTATCCCTAAGAGATAGACATATACCGTCGCGGATTTTTTTGTAGATCTTTTTAAGGTGTATAATACTGTAGTACATTATTTTGATCTATCTCGTAGGGTGCAACCAGCGTTTGCAATGTAAGCGCAAAAAAATGTGTTTATTTGCTACATCACATTAGAAACCTCGAAAATTAACAGCGTTTCCACACTATATTATGCATTTATTATACATAAAAACCTTCCTCTTGAATCATTCTATCTATCAAAGAAATCCGCATCAAAATCCGTTGCGTAGTTTTAAAGATTTAAGCAAACAAAGGTATATAGGGACAGAGAAAGCGACTCTGTTTTATACTATGTAGTGATTAATATTATTATTGTTACTTATAAACCGATAAGTACGCCTTTATAAGACTTATAGACTTTATGCCACATGGTATTATCTTTCAGTCAACCTTGAGTTGGTTCAGTAAGGGACAAGGCAGGTGCCTATCCTATCATACAATTGTAATAAGAAAAAGAGATAAGGGAAGAAAAACTTTAATTTATCGGTTTATAAGTAACAATAATAATATTAATGCTATGTATAATGCATACACGGATACACGTATTAATATTTAAATATGATAATAAATAAATGATAATTATATAAATATTAGATATATAAACATACTAGCTGTTGCCCGCGGCTTTGCTCGCGTGGAAGTTGATTATATGTATTTAATTAAAACTGTGTAAGTATCTATGAATATTGTGTTCATGTTTTTAAACGTATTTATTTATCTATAATCAATAGTCCATTAAAATTGATTTTCAAACACACTTTCGACCCTTATAGAATAAAATAGAATAGAGATAGAATAGAGAATAGAATCCCATAAATGCTGATATAAGTATTCATTTACTTGTAATCAAAAGCCTGAAGACAAAGTTTCAGGCTACTAAATTAAAAAATGACGGACTTCCAGTCTAGCCTAGGGATAGAATATCCAGAAACGCTTAAATACGTTTCTACTCATTTTTAATCAGTAGCCCAAAACTAAATTTTCATGTTTCTCACTTAAAAAATGACGAACTTCCATAGAAACTTTCAACCCCTATTTCAGCCCTTAGGGGTGGAAATTCAAAAATTCCTTTCTTAGTGCTTACTTACGTTACATAAAGAACCTACATGCAAAATTTCAGGATTCTAGCTTCAGCGGTTTGGGCTGTGCGTTGATCTCTGGGTATGTCAGTCAGTCAGTCACCTTACTCTTTTATATATATAGAAGATTATAATAGTTCAGACAGGGATTTTTAGCCAACCCACCCGCGATATAATATTAAATATGATATATTAAAATACTTTTCATCTAATAAACAGATGGGTGAAGGGCGTTCCTAATCGTATTCTCTACTAATATATTACTTTTTTGTAAATATGTAAGTAGATACATATTATGCATAGAAAACAGTCAAATACCGAAATAAATATTTTCAAATCATACAAATATTTAATCCGACCCGGGAATCGAACCCGAGACCTCAAGCATAGCCTGCAGTCGCATACGCTACCACTGCGCCATCGAGGCAGTCAAAACACCAAAAATCATCCAAGCGCACGATCACTTTGAGTCCTTTGCAGCGAGTTAGTCTCTAATGCACACTAACTCAGAAAGTACCTAAATACTTACACAAACACAAACGTCTAAGCCTAAGCATAGTTAGTCGTAAGCGTGAGCAGAGCAGCGAGCGACACAGCCTTCCCGTCTGAATGCCAACGCACGACTGCCGCCTGCGCCCGCACAGAGACCCGCTGTACTTTTAATTTTGGGAATCGCAATATTGATCATTTTCTTTACAAAATATTGATTGATTTAAATATGAGTATGCTTAGTTTATAGCTAATTCAACCACCAATATTTCTGTGTAAAAATATTTTTTTGCTTCAAAGCCGTTTAAAAGCTTTAGGCAAAAAAGCGAACAAAATAGAGTGTTGTTAATTTTTTTTTTATGGCAATACTATTTATCGTATGTAAAAAATTAAATCTACATATTCTTGCACATGAATCTGCAGTAAACATATATTTTTTTCGAATCTTTTGATGCAGCTGTTAAGGAGGAGTAGTCTTTAGAATGCAACCATTTTTACGCATCTGAAGGGAGGTAGGCCCTTAAAAGAAAATCAATCATTTTGGAGACCACTTTTTTATAATGTAAACCAAACATACACATACAATTATTACATCACATAAATAGGTAGTTAAAAACATTTACTTACATGAAACACACACATGAAAAAATTTACTGTGACTGCAGTGGTTATAGAAATAATTTATTGTGATTGTGATAACTAAAAAATAGAAAAGTTTGAGTACCCTACACTTTTAATTTTGTGAACAGGGTAGAAAATGCCATCAGATCTTCTGCTCCTTGGATAGTTAGAAGTTGTGATGATTCTACTAAAATCACCTTGACCTTGACGTTCGATCAGAGGGAAAGGGACCTGGACCATGTGATTTTAGGTCGTCCCCGAATCGAGGCCTATGTCCAGCAGTGGACTGTTAAAAGCTGTTGAAGATAATATTGATATCATGTAATAAATCACCGTCGCTTTTATAATGATAAGTCCTATACCTACAAAATTTATCTCTGCAAGCTTTTATTGAATTTAATTATTATTACTATGTTTATCTGTTGAATAAAAAGGGCGATAACCATTGTCGTCTGATGCACTCCGGGTATATGGTTTTTAATTTTATCATTATTTAAACAAATATAATAAAGCTGGTATACAAAAGACATGCCTGTTGGTCTAATAGTGGTCCTGACTGCTAAACCGGTCCTTTGCTCTTTGATTAGAAACAATCACCGAGGGTAAGCAACGACGGCGCGGTAAGTACCAGGATCTCTAGTGGCATGATACCATGAGCGTCTCCGTGATTCGGAGGTCAAGTTAAGCAGTCAACCAACGGCAAGATTACATAGCCACAATGTTGTCTTGCCAGTCCCCAACCCGCACTCGTCCAGCGTGGGAACGTTTGGCCTTAACCCTCTCTTGAGAGGAGACCCGAGCCCAGCAGTGGAACATTATGGGTTGTTGATGATAATTAGAATGACGTCATCTTAATGCTAAGTCACGTGGTCAAAACAAAATATTAGCGAATAATACAAGATAATCGGGGCGATAGCGATTGTAGAAAGAGATTCAACACGAACTACTTGCATCTTGGCTAAGAGGGCAGACCTCGTGTATGGGATTCTTACCCAGAACTAATAATTGTGTGATCAGCACGACTATTTGTTCTGTGTCTGGTAATACATCTATCATATAAAATTAATGCGGGAGTGGCGGCAGATAACAGGTTTTTTTTATGTACGGGCCTGCCAAAGTGACTACCTATGCTCTGCTTAGTGGAAAGCATAAGCAGAATCCAAGAGTGGTGGTCACCATACTCATTGCGAATGCAGACAATGCAACATGGTGACACCATGTCATTTTAGGTAACTAATCTGCTGATAAACTGCGGGATAGGTACTTATTTAATTCTAAAAACATCACCATCTCCCTACCCTTTTCCCAACTTTATTTGAGGATGGTGGTGTGAATTTTCTTATTCCATTCTCCTCTATCAATCGTCAGTTCACTGCTTCCTCACTTCCTGAACCTACCCGCTTTCACGCAGTCTATCCATTTTTTTTTTGGTCGTTCTCTACTCTTATATCCGTCGACTTCCACAATTAAATCTTTCTTCACTACATTTTGTTCATTTCTACTCATTACATGTCCATACAATAACTTATAGCTCCTTAACTTTTCATCCACTGGTGTTACTTGCACTTAGATCCATCTAACACGGCAGGTCTGATGATCGTTTTATATACTTATCTATTTAACGTTAAAAGGAACTTGACATCACAAAGGTTTGTTAAAGGTACATCAACGCTGATTTCAGCACAAACGGGCCGGCTGAATCCGGGCGGTAATACCCTCGCACAGAGGGTCTAAAATTTGGTGACGTCAAAACCCTACCCAAAACCCAGTGACACGTTTGGAAAACTCACACACGCAAACAATTTCCGTTGCGACACAATCAAGAAAAACTGTTTGTAAACTACGTCATAAACCTTTTATGATCTTTGCTTACTAAGTTCAATAGAAAAACATCGTAAGTGTTGTATCAAATGAGTCATTTACGCCTTTATTCTTCCCTACGCTTCTTATTGCTTATGCATGAAAACAATTGAATTACTTTCAACTGTTTTCATGCATAGTTTATAAATTATATAAGTACATATTATTATAGGTTCTGGTTATGCCGCCAAATCTGTTCTAGGCTCAATATTCTATTCTAAATCTAGTCTATCTGAAAATTTCAAGTGTAGATACGATTGAGTGCCTATATACGTAAGAACGTCCACATGATCTATGTTCGTAGTTTAGTTTAGAATTTAGAAAACTTATAAATGCATAAAATCCACCCTGCCAGTTATTGATGCAATTAAAATCGACTATCTACATGTTTTCAATGTGACGAATGTGTCTAGTAAGGAACATCAGTCAATTCGAAACTTAAATAGCCTTTTTTGTGATGACGACGCTATTTTTTAAACTGTGAACGGTTTTTTCTCATTTATGGCCTATCTCCTATGTGAGGCTATTTCTTGGAAAAACAATAGTTTTAGCAGTTTTAGGCAATTTAAGAAGATATGATAAAGTTAGTAAGAAGCATGGGCAGCTATATGCATTTATCATTCATTGATACTAAAATCTCATCATTATCAGCTACTGCTGGACATAGGCCCGGGCCTGGACAAAGGAGGTTGTCGCCGACTATACCACGCTGGCTAGACGGTTTATTATAGGATATGTGTGAAGTTTTCCTTCTGTTTGCAGTGATGTTGTCTTCCGTAGTTTGCTCTTATAGTCGTCTTTTGCGAGACCTACGGGATGAATAAGAGTGGTGACACTCCGAATTATTGTCTGTCTAAATACGGACAAAATCTAAAACTGGAAAAAAAATCCATGCAATATTTATTCTAAAATTCAAAATACTTGTTTTATGTATGTCATTTGATAAATAATTTTGACAGTAATGCATTACTGTATGTGTTGATTTTATCATACTCCATTGACGTAGATTTGTCAGCCATTACAAGAGTCAGATCATCCGACTGATATTTATCGTTGGCAGATTTGATTGCTCTAGTATTTGTCTTGATCGGCGTATTGGTTTAGTGGTTTTTTTCTCTCTTTTTACAAGACAAATCCCGCATTAAACATCCTGTGTCGCGGGGGACTTTAAAGACGTACATGAAACGGACACAATTAACACCCAAACTCAGAACAACAGTTTGTGGATCACACAAAGTGTTGAAGTGTAGGATTTGAACCCACAACACTTGGCGAATTGGCAAGCGGCGTGGCGACCGCCTAAACCACTTGGCCAACCGTGCAGTCTGATAAGTTGGGGTTGTAGGTTCGATTCCGACGCAGAACAATAAATTGATTAAATTGTGTGATGAGAAAGATCAGAGGGTGTAGTTATCAACACTAATATTATAAAGAGCAAAGATTTGTATTTTCGTATGTAATGAATAAACTCACAAACTACTGGACCGATTTCAAAATGTCTTTCACCATTAGAATCCTACATTATCGCTGAATGATATAGGCTATATTTTATTCCCGTAACGGGAACTACGCAGATGAAACCGCGGAGATAGATAGAATCGATGAAATAGATAGATTACATGATAGAGATAGATGAGATTCACAGGTAGTAAGAGCCACGCTGATTTCAGTACGAACGGGTCGGCTCGACCGGGGCAGTACTTACCCTCGCGTGCGCAATGACAGCTTTCGTTCTGTGTTGTTTCGTTGGTGAGTGCGAGACCGAAGCCCCAATGATGCAGTAGCATCACTAGGGCGCCATAGTGTGGGTCACCATGCTGCACTGTCTGCATTCGCAATGAGTATGGTGACCACCACTTTTGGCATCTCCTTATGTTTTCCATCAGGCAGAGTAAAGTCATTTTGGCAGGGCCATACATAGTGACTACCTCCTATAAAACTTAAGTAGTAGGCGATATTAAAGTTCTAGGTATAGAAAGTTTGTAGTCGGACTTTTTGGGCCTCCATCTTTGCCAATTAATACGAGTATACTATATTCATTGATCATGAAATGACGTCTCATTTACAAAAAATGGCAAATCTAACATGAGTAACTTGTCTATGCACCTTTTAGAACAAAACAAAAATTTATATTCATAACAAGCTTATCTTATCACCGGTTGATCTTTAGGCAAACATTCTATTTGTGTGGTCTGTTAGCATTAACTTTAGAATATTTTTAAGAAAACGAGAATAAACTGTCATGATTATTGCCGTAGCGTAGTGACAAAATGCCAATTTTTATAAGTTAAAAAAGGTTTAAAGAGAAAACTATGTATCCCAGCAAAAACATTTTCATGTAACATTTTGCCAAGACGACTGCATATGGCTTACCCTGTGCAAAAGATATCAAATCTCATGTAGAGCCAAGCTTCTGAATGTACACGCCCTAACTCTACCAGCCCTATTTTCACAATCTCTACATCTCAGTAAAAATGTATGGCTTGGCTATGCCACATATACCTACCACGCCTATATCGATTAAAACAAGTTTTTTGAAATTTGTAAATTTTCAGGGCCAGCCTGCAGGCTCCAATTGCAACTGATTTCCAAAATGTTTTAACTATTAATTAGAAAATTTACTTTCTTATTGTATTTCAGGCTAATTTACGATTTCTTAAATTATTACGAAAATATGCATATTTTCTGTAAAAAACGACACCCACCATTTCGTCAAACAATTTTAAATTTTTAAAAAAAAATTGCAGCCGATTTTCAAATTCCGACGGATATAGGTGTCCCGATAAATTCTGCAACTTTTGGAATCCCTAGGATCCCAATCCTTCCGTTATTCTCGAAGATATATCCAAAATGACTGACAGGAAAAGGATCTCATACCTAACCATTTTTCAATGGTGAAATTCGTGATTCTCAGTGGGGATATCTAAGTGACGACGTAATAATTTTCACAAGCTCAGGTGATCGCAACAATTCAAGACTATCCTATATTTTTATACTAAAATCCCCGTTTTTTATCTTCTTGTTTACAAGTACTTGTTTTGATATAATAGCTAAACAGGTAAATATTGACGATGTTATAAATATTGGTATTGGCAGCCAAAATGTTGTAAAGCCATTCCTTTCCGCAATCTAGGGAACAACCTTCATCGACTATTGGCTAATATCCAACTTATAGATAAATTTCCAATCGTTATTATAATCCCACTGTATGAATATCAGGTATGGAGAAACACTAGCAAACTCTACGTGGAATGATTTCCTACCTTCATCTCCTGAAAAAAACACCACCAAGCTCTATATGGGATGATTTCTTCATACCTTTTTCTTCTAATTCTGCTTTGTGAAACATTGTATTTCTGACTGTGAAGCCGTCTAAATTCTAATTGAAAAGGTGAAATTGGTGACACCTCCTTTATTACCAAATGATAAAAAGCTTGCAGAAGTCCACTCTCTCTCTGTCTCTCGGAATACATTAACACTTAAAAAATTATATATATATACAAATTAAAATGTATTCCAATAAAAGAGATTTAAAAAAATCACAAGTATTATCATCACATGATTTTTTAAGACATTCTAAATGACGATTAACGCTACCGAGCTGCATAGGACTTTCAGTAAACTGCATTTGCACAATAATTTGTCTCTTATTATAGCAAACTGCACTAGAAACCGTCTTTTCGCCGTCATCTTTAACGTCAAAGTGAATTGAAACCTTCCTGCTCTCTGATACACATACATACTTATATATAACTTTACACTTGAAACTCATCTGTAAAAGAATTACAGGAATAGTGTTATTTGGTAATAATGAATCTTTTGGATTGTTCCAGTTGATAGAACAGTATGTCACATGCACGAGGGAGGTGCGTCCGTGGTGTTACACCAAACGAACATCACGAAGCTAACGGCAAGAGTTATTCATCAGAGCGGTTACCATCTACACAAAGTGGAACATTTGTAAGTACCTAATTGAAAAGGAACTTAAATAGCAGTGAGCGAGACACACTGCTTGCAAACAAAACGGCCAATGAAGCCTTAATTTTCTGGAGTGGTGAGCACATTTGACTGCCTCGGTGGTGCAGTGGTAGCTTATTCGACTGCTGAGCTTGAGGTCTCGGGTTCGATTCCCGGGGCGGACCAAATGTTTGTAAGATTTGCAAATTTTTGTTTCGGAGTTTGGGTGTTTGTATATATGTATGTATTTTACAAAATATAAATGTATCTATACATTTATGTTATTATATCAGTTGTCTAGTACCCATAATACAAGCTCTGCTTAGTTTGGAACTGGATGGCGTGTGTTAGATTTCCGAAATATTTATTTATTTATTATATACCAGCAGACGGGGTGTGGGTATTGGTTGCTGGGGAGAGACTAGTGGGAAGCCTATGCCCAGGAGTGAATGTCTTTTAGCTGATATTATGATGATGAATAAGGAAAATTTTCTGTATTGCCACTACTGACTGATCTGATGTACCACAGTTGTTGTTTCTGGCCGAAGTAGAGGCCACTGTAAAACCCAAAACAGAACAAATCTATACTAATATTATAAACACGAAAGTTTGTAAGTATGGATGTATGAATGGATGGATGGATGGATGGATGGATGTTTGATACTCTTTCACGCAAAAACTATTGAACAGATTTGGATGAAACTTTACAGTAATATAACTTATACATCAGAATAACACATAGGCTACTATTTACCGCGATAACCGATATATAAGCGGGCGGAGCCTCGGGCAACCACTAGTAATACATATTTTTCAAAAACACATTTACTACTACAGGAAGTTTTCACTATCTATCTCTACTTCAATTATCTAATTAATGTCGACGAATCTGCTTACAAAAATATATTTAATTGTTTAAATAAATATTTCTGTCACAGATCAATCATGGACGCGCCAAATTTGGAGCACATTGCTGTAGAAGATTTAACTAAGATGCCTAAACTCAAATCATTGTAAGTATTGTCATTAAATTTTATTTTGATAATAACGACTTACGGGCCTAGTGTGAGTTCTTGCTCTCGACAGCAAGCGCGTTCGGTGTTGCGATTGGTGAAAAGTTCAGAATGCTACAACGCCGAAAGCCATCCTCGTCGAAAGCGATCTAATATAAAGTGAGCCGTCTGTAGTGTAGCCGTGTAGGATTTGCACTCACAACACTTGGCGAATTGGCAAGCAGCAACTTAGTTTTTTTACGCTAGGTTCGCCCGTGGTTCTTATTGTAAAAGTACCAAAACAACTGCGGGTAATACCGCGGGGCTCCGCTAGTAGTAAATATGGTAGCAGTATATAATATGGATATAATTTAAGAACAATTTGATCTCACAGCTTCATTACTCAAGCGCCGCGGTTACACCGAATCGCGACCCTGCCTCCACTGCCCGAGCTCCGCACATTGTACGTATGTATTTTATTTTTATTTACTTGTTTTTGGGGAAATTTCTTCTTTACTTATATAACTTATTGTATGTGATATGAAAGCACTAACAAGTATGGACCAAAAATACATAAATAATCTAAATAAAAAGTGTTTACTATTATGCAAAATACTATTCCATTATGGTGAGAGTAACTCAGGGAACTGGTAAACTAGGAAACCTATATGAATCCTGGAACATTAAGATTCATACGAAAGAAATGATATTACAAGCTTTTTATTAACTTGCAGTGTATGTATGCTTGTATGTTCGGGTGGAATCTTGCAACTCAATTTTGAAGCAGATATCTTCAACCTTCAACCGATTTAGCAAAAATTTTGCAAGCATATGTATACAGCGTGACAATACAATATTATAATGACATGGAGCTGATCTGATGCTGAAGCTGGAAGGTGTACATAGGAACTCTGTAAAGATGTAAACATCGTCGAGTTTGGACTCGTTTGATTCGTCTCGAGGCATTCCAGTAAAGCTTGTTTTTAAAAAGCTTTTTAATTAAATTTATTTTTAAATGTACGTTTAAATTTACTTAAAGTATATTTTGAAAGGCTGTTGATGTCAGCGCCATTGTTAGCCATATTATGAAACTAAGTCCGCCAAGGCGCCACTTAACACAATAATTTTAAATAGAGATATTGAAATGTTTACTCTGTAATAAAAATGTCAGGCTGTCTCAATAAAACAGGAAAATATTCTGAACATAAAAAAGCTATAAATCTACGTCACATGCCCACACCCACGATAGTATTTCAACCTCCTAAATTGTATGCAGTCAGAAATAAAACACCTAAATCAAAGGAATTTAGATAGGATTTAAATGTACTTAGGATATGTTTAGGATCCCCTAGTAGTCCTATTATCCGTCGGTTTTAATAATTTATGAATTATAAAAAATGGGAAAGAAAGAGACATCGGACAAATTACGACAGAATCATTACCTATAAAACAATCGGTTGCCAGAAAATCGTGATGAAAAGGCTGTGGTAGCGTATGCAACTGCTGTTCGATGGTCTCGGGTTCAATTCCCGGGTTAGACAAAATGTTTGTTTGATATGTAATTATTTCTTTCGGAGTTTGGGTATTTTCAATGTATAATATGTTTGTATTTACAGAAAAATATATATATCAATTTAATTAAAAAGTATCAGTCAATCTGGCTGTCATTGTACAAGTCAGCTTAGTTTGAAGCTGGATGGCGTTGTGTTTTAGAGATGTCCAAAATATTGTTATTATTATTTAAATGAAATATCTACAGCATGGTTACAACGTCTGGTCTTCTGGAAGTCCCCAACTTGAGTCACGTGCACGACAGCAAGAGCACCCCAACATATTTGCAGGCCATGTAAGTATTTGTATAACGTTTACGCGGTCGTCACGCCGCTTTTTACTGCGCTAATTATTGAGGATTTAAATTAAACCCCACACGGGACAACACTTTGTGTAATCCACAAATTATTGTTCTGAGTCTAAGGCTGAAATTTATAAAGCGTGCTTAGACTTTGCTCAGACTTTGCTTACGCTATACTTACTTAAGTTCCTGCTCAGTGTAATCTTAGCGTTCGAATTTATAGTCCTTTGGGCTAAGTATTTACTGAGTGTATGCTAAGCAAGAGCTCAGGAAAAAATGTTTAACGTTTCAATTTGCATAGCATATTTATTTAAATTAAATAGGTATTTCAAACACATATTATTTTTGAAATAGCTGTATTAAACTTAAATATTAGTAATTTTATAATCTTTATCGTATAATTGTAGATCAATCAATTCAAACCGTTATTTTTTATTGATTTTAAGTGAAAAAGGGCCAAAATAACACATGTACAAGTAAAATAGAATGTATCTTTGTTTTGTCATAAAAAAAAACCGGATTGACACCGTGGGAGAGCAACGCTTCGGCATAAATGGGCCGGCTCGACCGGAGTGATACCACGGCCTCACAGAAAACCGGCGTGAAATAGTGCTTGCGCTGTGTTTCACCGAGTGAGTGAGGATACCGGAGGCCCATCCCCCAAGCCCATCCCCTCCCACCCTAAAGGTCGGCAACGCACTTGTGACGCCTCTGGTGTTGCAGGTGTCCATGGGCGGCGGTAATCGCTTACCATCAGGCGATACGTCTGCTCGTATGCCCGCCTATTCCATAAAAAGAAATTGTCAACAATTATTTAGATTGTCTCGATTTCAATTACATATAATTAATTATCAATTTCTAGAAAGAACTTTTTACTTTGACCCTGGCATGCCCTTACGGACTTCTGTTATAAAGTTTTCAAACTAGATTACGGTTTTTTACCTGCTCAATCGAACCATCTTTACGAGCGCGTAAGTATTCGCTAAGTCAAGGATTTCGGTGACTTAGACTATGCTAAGCATTTGCTCAGCTTGAGCTAAGCATAATGACTATAAATTTCAATGCACACTTAACTCGTGAGGTAAGTCTAAGCAAAGCCTAAGCACGCTTTATAAATTTCAGCCTAAGTGTTCTTTGTGTCCGTTTTCCGTTTCATGTTTCTGAATTCCCCGCGGCACAGGATGTGATGTATATTCATAAAGCGGGAGTCGTCTATTAAAAAAAAAAAACAACCAAAGTATAGGTACATTTAACAAATTTTTAGATTTGGTAAATTATATACTTCGATAACTAGTTGTAACAGGCAGACCACGCTGTGGCACATTCTGCTTGCATTGATTAGAACGAGGAACAAAAGGAACTCGGAAATAGATAAAAACAATCTTTGAAATGGGTTGTATATAGGTATATCATTGGTGCATATCAGAGCTCGGTATGATCATATGTGTAGTTTTTGAGCACCGTACACAAACCAAATTAACATTTATATCAACCAACCTGTGGGACATATTATCGCTTATTGGTATCTTCAGAGCGATATAGCCTAATAAACCTTCAAGAAAAGAGCGGACTTTCACCTCATTATCCTGCCACCCTGCAACTGTCTCATGTCTCTAGAGTTGCGCATATGTCACTTACCTACCATCACCTAGTCTAGACAATAAGAACTGTAATTGTAATTAGATAATATTAATTACATTGATAAATTAATATGTTTAAATGTTTTCAGAGACTTGGAGGGGAATCACATCAGGCGTTTACCGACACACGCGCTGCGCGTGCGCGCCGATCAAGTGTAAGTCCCTAGGTACATACATGTGCTATTTTTTATTTATTTTTTCATTATTATTACCACACCGTTAAGTTGTCCACATAATAATAATAATAAAGCTTTATTTAATTCCATAAAGCCTACTATAATACATTTTAGTTAATCAATAAATAAAAATTCTCTTTAAATAATTACAATTGCATTATGATCAGATTAAATTAATTCATTTTGGTTGTTATTTTGTCGTGGCTTATATGGACCCCCTTCGGATAAAAGCCTCCTCCAAGGACTTCCAACGTTCTTTGTGTCTAGCCAAGGGTATCCAATTTTCTGCTGCTACCTTTACCAGTTCATCTGTCCATCTAGCGCATGGGCGGCCTCTAACCCTACTACCTCTAGGGCCTTGCCATTTCACCACTCTTATGGTCCACCTGTCGTCGTCGTAACGGGCTACATGTCCCGCCCATCTCCATTTCATTTTCAGCGAGAAAGTTAAAGCGTCGGTTAACCTAGTTTTGTTGCGAATGTGCTTATTTTTAATCTTGTCCCTTAACTTTACACCCAATAAGCTTCTTTCCATTCTTCTTTGTATAGTTTGTATTTTGTTTCTGGTTTTTAGATCGAAAATCCAAGTTTGAGAACCGTAGGTAAGACACGGTAAAATCTCTGAATCCATGACTATTTTCTTAATTGACGGTGTGAGTTGTGATTTGAATATCTCTTTGTGTGCCCAGTATTTCTTCCAGGTTATTGATATTCTGCGATCTATTTCTTCCATGTTTCTATCTTTTCTGAAAGAAATCTGTTTGCCCAAGTAAACGTAACTTTATACACACTCTAGAGGGATGTTATTTACGAAAATGGATGCGGTGTGGTGATTAGTCATTATTTTCGTTTTATCGAGATTCATTTCTAGACCGACTATGATACTAGCTACGTGTATATCGCTAATCATACTATTCAGTTGTGCAGAGCTCTCGGAGAATAGAGTTATATCGTCGGCGAAGCGGAGATGGCTTAGGTATTCGCCGTTTATGTCTAATCCCTTCGTAGACCATTGTAAGTTTTTCATTAGGTGTTGTAGTACAACTATGAATAGTTTCGGTGAGAGCGGGTCGCCCTGTCTCACGCCTCTGTTTATATTAATTATTGTACCCAATCTTTCCAGTTTTATTCTACTTGTACTTTTCCCATATAAGTTTTTCAAAATGTTTATGTACTTTTCTTCAATGTTCATCGACTCCAACGCTTCCCAGATACTTTCGTGCGATATAGTGTCGAAAGCTTTTTTGTAGTCAATGAACGCTACATATAAAGGTCTGCGGTATTCTGCATATTTTTCGATTACCTGGTCTAGAACTTGGATGTGGTCATGTGTGCTGAATCCTGATCTAAAGCCGGCTTGTTCTATCGGTTGATGGGCGTCAATCTCTGAGGATATTCTTGCGAGCATACAGGAGGCAAACAGTTTGTAAAGGCAAGACATTAGGCTTATTGGGCGATAATTTCCTATATCTATAGGGTCTCCTTTTATAAACAACAAGATTATTTCTGATTCCGTCCATGAATGTGGTACGGCTTCGGTCTAATATTTTATTAAATAATATAGTTATAGGCTTCAATAGTAGGGTTCTTGCGGTTTTGATATATTCGTTTGAAATTCCATCTTGACCTGGGCTTTTTTCAGATTTGAGCTTTGTAATTTGAGCTATGATTTCAATTCCAGTTAATTCGGGTGTTGGGGGTGTATTCTTGGTTTGGTTGGTAATTTTCCTGTGATGTATACGATTAGATTGGCTGTAGAGGCTCGCATAAAATTCTGTAGCAACAGTTATGATGTCCGTCCGGGTAGTAGCTTTCTTCGAGTTCGAATGGAGACATGTGATCCAGTTCTTTGTTTTGTTTAAATCTTTGTACGCCTTTTTTGCTGATCTTGACTTCTCAATGTGTCTCTTTATAGTATTTACTCTGTACGTATCGTAGCATCTCTTAATTTCTTTGTTTGTACTTTAGTAGAGCATTTTAAATTTTTCTTTGTCTTGTTTAATCTTGTTTAATTTTGGTTTGCTTTGTAATTCGTTTTGTTCTTTTATTAGTTCGAGTGCTTTGTCAGATAATATTCTAGATTTTTGGTTTGTTTTTATATTTTTAATGCTTTTCAATATAGAGTGTTCGATCATCTTTCAGTATTCGTTGGCTTTGTAGTTAGTGCTTGTTGATATAAGTTCAGGTATATGTATAACTTTTCAGATTTGCGAGGTAAGTATCTTGCTCTTTCAATGTTTTCAGTGTGAGTAATGGGTTGGAAAAGTTGCGTCTATTTCTTTTTATTACATTTAAGTTTAATGTAGCTCGCAGCATTCTGTGGTCTGAACCGAAGGAGACAGATGACAAGACCTCGTACTTGGAAATAAGTTTTGGTTTTGTTGTCATGATATAATCAATTTCATTTTTTGTATTTTTGTCTGGAGATATCCATGTCCATCTCCTATGTGTCTTTTAATTGAACACGGTGCTTGTGATTTTCAAATTGTTCTCGTACGCATACTGAATCAGTCTCTCTCCGCGAATGCTTCTGGTTCCATGGCCGTATTGCCCAGTCACTGTGTGTTCGTGTTGTTTTAGTTTCCCAATTTGAGCGTTGAAGTCGCCCATGGAGATTATGTTATCGGTTGAGATAGAGTTGTGAGCCTTAGCAAGATCTTCATAGAATGTGTCAATATCTTCCTGCGATGAGCCTTCTGTAGGTGCATGCGCTTGTATAATGGCAATAGGCAGCTTTTCCAAAATAATTTCCAAAATACACACTCTATCTGATATTCCGATGAAGGTTGTAATGCATGCTTTATGCTTTTTCTTAACCAGAAAGCCCACACCCAATTGGCCTTTGGTTTTACCGAGGTAATACATAATATAATCTTCGTCTTTGATAATATTTTTTCCCAGTCGGCGGACCTCACACAGGCCCAGTATATCGTGATTGGTGTTTTTTAAAGCTGCTTTTAACTCTATCAGTTTTGTTGCAGACGAGAGTGATCGTACATTGAAGGTGCAAATGTTGTATTTGTTATTTCTTGTTTTCCTTGGAGGGTTTTGGTCGTATTCTCCCGCGGTGACCAGCCGTGTTGGGAGATTGGAGGTTGGTAGAGGGTCCAACTGTGGTTGCTATACGGTGTTGCTATGCGATGCAATCTTCGAGTAGTTAAAACTAGTGTCTGTCTGAGTGAGGACTAGTTTTGGTTTTCTTATTATGTAATCTTTCATGTTAGATACTTTGTTTTCTTTGTTGGTTGTCTAGTGTCACTACTAACGGGTTGGCCACTACGGCTTGTTATCTATGGTGATTCTGACAAGTTTCTCTTGTTTAGCTGGTTGCTCGTAGAGTGCCTATTGTTTTGCAGTACTATAAGTTGGTCGTATTTGATGAAGGCAGTATTGCCAGCTTCCCTTTCTTTCTGTAGTTGGACTTGTAGTTCTCTTCGCTTGTTGAGGACTTCTATGGGGTAATCTTCCTTTAGATAGTATTGCGTGTTTTGTAGATATTTTTTGTTTGTTTGAATCTTGATTTTGAGGCCCATAGTAGTAAACGTTATAATAACCGGCCTAGGTTTTTCACCTTTCTTTCCTACTCTTCTGACAGCTTCGATGTTGTTATTACTGCATGAGGCCTCAAAATACGTATTTATTATTGTTATGATTGTGCTTTCTAATTCTTCGTAAGATTTTTCTTTATCTTCAACTCCGATCAAGTGTAAGTCCCTAGATACATACATGTGCTATTTTTTTTTTCATTATTATTACCACACCGTTAAGTTGTCCACATACCTGATTTAAAATTTTCATTATCTGTTATTTAGAAATATTTAATAGTCTATTTAATAGTCCACTAGCCGGGCATCTTTTAAATTTAAAGTGCGGAAGCACTATAGAGACTTGCTGACGGAGCGATCAGAATAATACTCCTTATTATTTATTTATATTTGTCGGAGACACAGGAATAAACGAGAACATGAATGACATATACAGCCAATCTGGACCAAAGACAATGACTAATCACTACTAAACGGATAAGAATCAACCTAACACCATCAGCAACCCCCACGAGGGGGTTGGGGCAACGCTCACTCCTCCGCGGTGCCCTGTGGAATTCACCACCTAGGCTAGTAATTCCCCCACTGATAAATATCGCCTCGTGCACACGATATAAAACACAGAGATACAATAAATCACAAATCAAATAATAGAAAACTACTACGACTCAGGAGTGACTCATGTCACAATCAAGAGATATGGTCGTCACGAGATCTGAAGAGAAACTGTGTCCTGTTTCCGATCGCCCCGCTTTATATAGACTTGCGTAGTATTCGATAGTGGCAAATGTTTGTATCACTTTTATTATTCGGAAACCTCATTCCGACATATATATATATATGTATTATATTTATATTGTGATATATATAAACTATATTCTATTTATGTATACCTAGCACCTATTTATCTGTAAAATCATTGTATTTTAGAAAATAATTTAATTTAGTCTCTCATCTTACTTGTTCATACATACACCTGCCACAAAAAGCTTCGCAACACACCCAAAGGTTTGTCTGGAAGAAAATGCCTGTGGCATTAAGTCCGCCTTGTGCAATACGCTTGCAGGAAGTTTTAATAAATAAAAAAATAAAAAATTATAATAAACTACCTACTTATACAATACAAACTACTGTTTAAATAAAGTTCATTTTTTTTTAATTGATTAAGGTATTTCTATTGAATAATTTATTTTTATTAATCTATACTAATATTATAAACGCGAAAGTTTGTAAGTATGGATGGATGGATGGATAGATGGATGGATGGATGTTTGTTACTCTTTCACGCAAAAACTACTGAACGGATTTGGATGAAACTTTACAGTAATATAGCTTATACATCAGAATAACACATAGGCTACTATTTGCCGCGATAACCGACATACACGCGGGTGGAGCCGCAGGCAACAACTAGTGCTTTATAAATTAAAATTCTCGATGAGTGATCAGGCGCACTACACTTAATTAAAGGATTCCAAACTTAATTTGAAAAAAAACCATTGAACTATACTACCCTCAATGGTAAAAACCTAATAAAGAAAACATTTACACGAAAAAATTTAACAAAAACAAAAACCGTCTTTAAGGTTCGACTCGATTTCTCTTGGATGCTATCATCAGATTTTAATGTCCTTATCATGGTACCACCCACATACCACCGTTGGCATATCTTCTTTCCTTTAAAAAAAGAATCATCAAAATCGGTTCATAAACGACAAAGTTATCCGCGAACACACATAAAAAGAAACATATATACCTACGGTCGAATTGAGAACCTCCTCCTTTTTTGAAGTCGGTTAAAAATAAAAGAAACATGGAGGTTATCTCATATTGTTTAAACCAACTAAACTATTACTATTATAAAACTATGAGTACTAAAATATTTACCATTAATTTATGTAATTACAGGGGAAAAAATAAAAAGCACCTAAAAGTTTTTTAGAAAATTCATTTATCTTTAAAGAAACAATCTGTCTACGAGTAATTATAATTTTTCGTTATCGCTACTTGCGTCTAAAATTGTTATAATTATGTTAGTACTAACAGGTAGGTACTAATACCACAACAGGTTAACCAGTCCTAAAATAGTTACTTAAGCAAGTAATAAATAACGTACCTAATTATTTTATAGGCAGTGATAAGCCTGAACGAAGATCTATCATAGATATTGTTGTGAGGTAGTTTCTGAACGACGCCGACTTGTCTAAATATTTAGTTTAAAAATAAACGAAGGAACGCAATATCTAGACATAAAGGCTAGGCTATTACTTTCATAAATGTACCACATACTGTTAACAGAAATCGTTGAGTTTGGAACCAAAATAACTGAGCTAAAATTGGTCTGAATTATGTGTATAGAGAATATTTAGTTCCGGATTGTAGAGCTGGGGTTATTAGAATATAATTGAGTACGAGAGTTAATTCCAACTATGACCACAGCAACTCCAAATCAAATCATCTATACATCAAATTAATGACATGTTCATTCCTTTGATTCCATGCGTTCAATAGTTTTTTTTGCAATGACTTATTCGAGTTCTTTCTAAATGAAATTTTAGTACAACGTTTCAATTATAAATTCACGAATTGAATATTTTTATTTAAGTCTTGTTTATGTTCAAATGGATGTTATTTAGGTGAACGTTATTCATGTTATTCATGTTTTACATTTATTTTGTGTTTTGTTATAGGGTTTTCGGTGATAAATAATTAAAAGTATTAAAAAACAAATAGTAAAGTACATTCAGGTCATAGACTTTGTGGATAAAGTTGTTATCTAATTTAATAGCTTGCAGGTACGAGGATAAGATAAATCGCTGCGGGAGAAAAGGCTCTAATATAATCTGAATTACATAATAACAAAGTAAATTAAAGTCGTTTATGGGACTTTAATTGTCTACTTCAAAGTTCAAACAAGGTATTTGTCTATGGTTGTTAGGTTGCATGCGCGACTTTAGACACGATAACAAGCGCAAGCGGGGCGATTTCTAATGCGAAATCGCTCCGTCTTATTGCAGCCGCTGTAGTCTAGAGGGTGGCCTTACTTAAACGCTGAATACTATAGGTTTATTTAGTTTATTAATTAATAACTTTAGCATATTGTTCATACATATGCTAAAGTTATTGCCTAAGTTAAGAAAGGCAACCAACGGAGTATTCATTCAATGAACACATTTTACAAAAACCAGTTCGTATGGTGACGAATTAAGAATAAGTATACGGAGCGTAACCACGCCTATTTATCCCTAGCTGTCGTAAGATCTAACTAAGGGCTCCCACACATAGCTGCGAATTCGCAACGTATCGCATATATCTGCGAGCTCGCACGAATGCCACAACAAGAAATTCACGCCGCATCGCATCGCAGTTATGTGTTGGAGCCCTAAGAGAGACGAAACTACGCTGGGAAACGACACTGCAAAGAGAAGGAATGCTTGAAACCAACCTTATATCAACCAGTCTGATCAGCCTGGTATACTAGACCAAAACCTCTATTTTAAGAAGAGCCCTATGTCCACCAGTAGACTGCTAAAGCCTGTTGATGTGATAATAATACATATATGCTTAAAGGGATAATATATCCTAAGAAGCAAGCTACTGCTTGCATTCTACATATCTACTGGTCAAATTTAATTGCCTCGGTGGCGAAGTGGTAGCGTATGCGACTGCTGTGCTTGAGGTCTCGGATTCGATTCCCAGATCGGACCAAATGTTTGTATGTATATTTGTTTCGGAGTTTGGGCGATTTCTATGTATAAAATGCTATATTTACAAAAAAAAAGTATAATGTATTTACATCAGTTATCTAGTACCCATAACACAAGCTCTGCTTAGCTTGTTAGATGTCCGAAATATTTATTATTTATTAAATAGGTCATCGCATGACTGGAACATAAATTGTCTTTTGTATTTTTTGGTACTGATAAATCGTTGCCGCTTCCGTTTAAGTGTAGGACGTAACCTAATTCTTGTTAACATTAAACGCTTACCACAACATAATAAAAGGGGATATAGAAGTCGTGTGTTTTTATTACTCTTTATATTTATGCGGAGGTTTATTATGTGTGTTCATGAACCGTTTTAGTTCATGAAAACATCCATTAACTTATTAACTTTTCCCCGCAGCTGCGGTTGTGTTAGTGACGACTTTTCTATAAAACACTGTACTAAAACCACTTTTTCTGCTTTCTATTCCCCTGATAATGTGATTGTTAAATTTCTAAATGATTGATAAACAACTTCTCTCAGAGAAATTGCAACGTGAAAGCATTTCTCACAAACTCACATTTGAAATTCAGATAAAGTAGGATTAATAAAAAAAGCTGTCCCGATCGTAACTAGTCTTTAGAGGTAGTAGAGCCACGCTGATTTCAACACGGTTGGGCCGGCTCGACCGGGGCGATACTACTCTCGCACAGAAGATCAACGTAAAGTGACAGCGTTCGTGCTGTCGTGTTTCGTTGGTGAGTGCGAGACCGGAGGCCCAATAATGCAGAAGCATCACTAGGCCCCCATAGTGTGGATCACCATGCTGCATTGTTGGATTGTCTATGAGTATGGTGACCACCACTCTTGGAATCCATCCATTTCCATCAGGCAGAGTAGAGTCATTTTGGCAGGCCCACTATCCGGCCTTTATTTATGTAAAACTACTTTTTAAAAAACATATGGAGTGTCACCACCCTGGTTTAGAGCAAACTACACAGAAGACCTCCCGCAAGGTGGACGGACGACCTAGTTAAGATCGCAGGGACTCGTTGGATGCAGGCCGCTACCGACCGGACCGGACCAAGTGGAAATGAATGGGGGAGCCTAGGCCTACGTTTAGCAGTTGACTTCTTACGGCTGATATGATGATGATGACACAGAAAAAAACACAAGCACACAGCAATGAGAAGAAAATTTTAAAACAAACCCTAAACGAACTTGTTTGACCAGGGTGGTATAGTGGGCCCAAACCTCCTTTATAAGGAGAGCCCTATGTCCAGCAGTGGACTAGTTAAGACTGTTGTTGATGATAAATACAAATTTAAGTAAAATATCCCTATTTCATATATAAATCCGTGTACTGATCTAATCACGAACCCCATCATTAAAAACATTAAGTACCTACTAATAAATACCAGGGCTAATATGTAGGTATCTTTATTGTTCATATTAAATGAGGTTTCGTATCTTAATCTGACTTTATTGTGTTGTTATGGTTGTACAAGTGTTTACAGACAAAAAATAACTGTTTGACATCTTTATATTATTGAAATGTGAAATCTTGTTTTATTATAATCTCTTTTTGTTTTTTGTTATGTTATATTTTTAATACCCGACGCAAAAAGAGGGGTATTATAAGTTTGACGTCGATGTCTGTCTGCCTGTCGATGGCGTTGTAGCTTTCAAACTGATGGATCGATTTCGATGCGGTTTTTTTTCATTTCAAAGCCAGTGTCCTTGCGCTGGTTCTCAGCTATGTTTGGTTAATATCGGTCCAGCAGTGTAAGAGTATCAGCTCTATTCCAAAATGACTCAATTAAGTGCTTGCGTAGGGGTTTTTTAAAATTTTGATTTTAAGTTATTATAGGTACGCCTGCATGGAGGGCAGTCACTCTAAAAAAAAGTACATATTCGTCGACCTTACCATTCCCTATTAGATAGTGCAGGTTTACAGATCATTTAGACTTTAATGTTTTTAAAACTAATAACAGATACTGCTAATTAATTTAAATACCCAGGTATCCGAATAGTTTAAAATATATCATTTATCCGAAATAGACCAATATTATTATGCTAGCTCATTCAAAGTTTGACTGCACATGAGACAACATTTTTTGTGTGATCCACAAATTGTTTTTCTGAGTCTTTGTGTTATTTGTGTCCATTTCACGTATGTTCGTAAAGTCCCCCGCGACACAGGTTGTATATTCCTAATGAAGGAGTTGTATTTTAAAAAGAATAAAAAAAGGGTTCGGAAACGGAATAGTTTGGATTATTTACAAGAAGTCATAGATTCAAATTATTTTACATTTATTTACCTACCTTTAATTGTTTCTGTATATAAAATTTCTTAAGGTGTTTTACAAATATATATTTAAAGCTCTGGTTTCTGCTTTAATTAACTTTTTTTTTGTTTATATCAAGGTCCCTGAATTACAACCTGCTTGAAGAAGTTCCAGCGTATGCTTTCAAAAATTCACAAATATCCAAACTGTAAGTACCTACCTAATTGAATTTATTTTATTTTATTCAAGTATTATTATTTCTAAAACTATTTATTCAGTGTGTGCCTAGTCATTTACGGCAGTTTTCAATCTTATCAACCTAATCTATTTCCAGTTTTAACTAGAGATAGGTTATTGAAAACGGGTCCGTAATTTTACTTCGAGAGTAATATGCTCGATGTTATACTTATAAATATTTAGTGAAAGTAATAACGACGACGCTGAAAAAGTATAAAACAAGTTTCAAAAGCCGTAGTCACGCGTTGTTAATGTGTTATGGTACATTTCTACGTAACGTGTGAGTACGGCTTTTGAAACTTGTTTTATACTTTTTCAGCGTCGTTTTGTCGTAGTTGGGTTTTACTTTTTTGTGAAATATATTTATGAACATAATTATTGTTTACAGGAGCTTTAGAGGCAACGCAAAACTAAGACATCTAGATGAGAATGCATTTGCATCGAACCTACTTCTAAGACAATTGTAAGTAATAATGACAACATTATAATGACCTACATAAGAATTGCTTTACCGATTTACTGAAAATACGTGTAATATTTTAAATAAGACTTAAAAAAAAAAAAGTATGTATCTAGTTTTTTTGGGAAGGAATATAACTATTATATTTATTGACACGACATGACGGTTAGGCTAAACCTTTTACATAATTTTAAAATATAATGTCTGTTTGTTTCAGAGATTTAAGTAGCACCGCAATTACCTCACTGCCAACGGCAGGCTTACAAAAGTTAGAAGTACTTAGAATAGAGAAAACTCCCTCACTCAAATACATCCCATCGATCTACGAATTTCAGGTGAGTCAATCTTGTTCTTAATATTATATTTTTAACGTCAAAAAAAAGATAACTCTAAGAAACCACCCTATGTCGCAGGGAACTTTACAAACATTCGTGATGAAGACAAAACAAGCACTTAGACTCAGAATAACAATTTGTGGATGACACAAGTGTTGATCTATATTGAGATTGAACCCATAATACTCATCGCGACTGCCTCGTTGGTCTGGCGGTTCGCGTATGCGACTGCCAATCAAGAGGTCTCGGGTTCGATTCCCGAGTCGGACCAAAGTAATGTATTGGGTTTTTCGTTATGAAATTCTTATTACCAGCCCGGAGTATGGAAGTTTGGCGGTGAACTCAACACACGCCCGTGCCTCGGAGATCACGTTAAGCCGTCGGTCCCGGTTGCCATAAACATCTATGGCAATCGTTATTTGAGAAGCCTGTGCCCTCAAATATACTGAGACTAGTTGAAAGTTGCGGTTGCGGCTCAGGGTTGCGGAGGACCGATGCCAGCCGCTCCGTGTAAAAACTGATATTCTTCAGGTAACACCGCGTGGAACTAGTAGCCGACCCCAAATAATCTTGGGATAAGGCTAGGACGAAAAAAGTACCTACCGCTTAAACCACGTATAACTATTATGATGATTAGCCATTCCTTGTATAACAGAATCTTCAAAAAGCGTTCCTGACGCATCACTTTCATTGCTGCGCGTTCAAGTTCCCGGAGCGACACAACCCCATCAGGCATCAGATGTACAAGAAACAAATGGATCTCATGAAAGAGGTAACAAAAATTATACTAATATTAGTTAACCGGGAAATTTGTTCTGCCATTTCAAGCTATCAAAAAATCGACCATGTGTTATATAAAAGTGCGATTAAATCTGGGGGGAATACTTTACAGCTTCTTATGAGAATCGTCGTAAATTTTCAACTAAGTATAGGTACAAAATAATCACAAATTGTAACAAAAAAACCGACTTCAATCTGGACCATTTAAATGGGACCATTCGGAAAGCACCGGCGTTCAAATAAAAAAGGATTATCAAAATCTGTTCACCCAGTCGAAAGTTATGAGGTAACAAAAATAAAAAAAATCGAATTGAGAACCTCCTCCTTTTTTTGAAATCGGTTAACAAGACACTGAAATCGGTGGAACCGTTTCGAAAGAGTATGGCCATAAACGTCGCTTTACAATGACACGAGATATTTATTATATTAGATTCAGATTAGATTAGCGCCATTAAGCAGAAACTGTACTACAGGTTCTGGAATATTATAAACGTACAACATTAAATACACAGAAATTACTGACACACGTAACGGTAACATATTCAAGCTTGTCAATATTTACACTGATTGAGAATCGGACCTCCGGCAGTCGAATTGTCATCATCAACTTGTTGATTAGATAAAGTACATAGGTATTATGAGCCTTACAAGGAACTCGTGATGACTATTTTTTCTTTCTTTTTTATTATTTAAAAAAGACAACTCCCGCACTAGGAATAAATCCTGTGTCGCGGGGGACATTAGGAATATAGGTACATACATTCTGTGTCGCGGGGGACTTTACAAACACACATGAAACAAACACAAAGAACACTCAGACTCGGAACAACAATTTGTGGATCACACAATGTGTTGTCTCGTGTGGGGTTTGAACCCACAACACTCAGCGCAGTAGAAAACGGCGACCGCGTATAACACTACGCTATCCATGCACTCTGTCATTTATAAACTAACTTTTGTTTGCGGTGCCGCCCGCGTATATGTGGCGTTTCTCAGTGAATCTTTAAATCAGCTTGACTTTTTTATTCGTCGTTCGTGTTTATTCGTCTGTACGTTACAGACAAACAGAAAAAGAGACGGATTTTTTGGGTTCTTTTGCGTTCATAATAGTTTTTGTGGGATTTAAACCCACAACACATGGCGCAGTAGAAAGCGGCGCGGCGACCACTTAAACAACTAGGCCAACCGTGTAGTTAAAATAATCAGTAGAAAATATATACAATCAGCAAAGCCTTAACAACTTTTTCCTCTTTTTTATTCAGAAATGCGCACAACAACAAAAGGTGGTCAGGAAACGAAGATCCTTGGAACACTTGGAGCCCTTCAAGATTATTCAGCAGCAGTATTACAAAACGAATTCGGAAAATATTACAACGTAAGGGTAATATTTTGTCAAAGCGCTACTTCACCCTGTTTCAAATATAACTTATCAAGATTTTATACAGAAATAAGAAAGCAGATACAATAGAGAATGTAGGTACCTAAAAAGATGTATCTAAGAAGAAGGAAAATGAGCTGGTCGAAGTATCAGTTCAAACGCTCCAATAATAATAATAATAACTTTGCACAGCTTACACACGGCAGTCTTATCCCAAAGTTCTACTTGTCCCAATATTAGCGAGTATTCCTATAGTTGAAACGACCTTACCGTGGGAGAGCCACTCTTCGGCATGCATGGTCCGGCTCGACCGGAGTAATACCACTGCCTCACAGAAAACCGATGTGAAATAGCGCCTGCGCTGTGTTTCACTGAGTGAGTGAGGATACCGGAGGCCCATACCATAACAACTCTCACCCGTCCCTTTCCCCTTCCCCTAAAGGCCGACAAAGCACTTGTTACGCCTCTGGTGTTACGGGTGTCCATGGACGGCGTTAATCGCTTACCATCAGGCGATACGTCTGCTCGTTTGGGCCAGATTCCATAAAAAAAAATCATAATATTCAAAAACTTATTTTCAGTGATTCTGGAGAAGCGGATCTTTCCACAGCTACTACGAGTGAGGAGTATGACACTAATGCAGAAGACTACTTCGGTGACTCTGGCAGCTGGGAGGACGAAGATCCAGGGGAATTCCACGATCCTGTGAACAATACTTCTGGCATTGGATTTACTATATCAGCGGAATGTGGAAATTTCAGTATGAGGTGAGGATTTTGCTCTATTTTATTCCTTCTGAAACTATTTTCCCTGAGAGTGTCGGAGTTGTCCAGGGTAAATTCTCAGTGCGAAAATAGGACACTGTGATTAGGTACTTTATCTGTTTATCACATTCTCTCTCTGTCCTCTCTTTCCTTACAATGAATAATTTTTATAATTATCATTTCAACATTTTTCTTTATTTCAGCCCGCGGAAAGTGGAATGCACACCTATGCCAGACGCGTTAAACCCTTGCGAGGACGTAATGGGCTGGTCGTGGCTTCGAGCGAGTGTCTGGTTCGTCATAGCAGCTGCAGTGGTCGGCAATGTCGCTGTACTACTGGTCTTGCTAACCAATCACATGGAAATGACAGTACCAAGATTCCTGATGTGCCACCTTGCGTTTTCCGACTTGTGTACTGGACTGTACCTCTTCATGCTTGCAGTAGTAGACTTAAGATCCTACGGAGAATACTTTAACTACGCATATGATTGGCAGTATGGGATAGGATGTCAGATGGCTGGCTTTCTATCCGTATTTTCAGGACAATTGTCGGTTATAACGCTGACTATTGTCACATTGGAGCGCTGGTTTGCGATTACGTATGCTATATACTTGGAGAGAAGGATTTCATTGGCTGTTGCTGCAAAAATTATGATCTGTGGATGGTTATTCTCGGCATTCATGGCTGGGTTACCACTTGCCGGCGTCTCAGACTACTCTTCTACATCAATTTGTTTGCCAGTTGAAAGCAAAGACATCGGCGATGCTGTGTATCAAGGGTCTATTTTTATGACGAGCGCTTTGGCGTGGGTAACAATTGTGACATGCTACGTGCAAATATACAGGTCTTTGGGAGGAGGGGAGAGTTATGGAGGTAGAGGGGCAGCTGCTGCAGCTGAACGTCGTATTGCGAATAAAATGGCTCTGCTTATTGGAACTGATTTACTTTGTTGGGCGCCTGTGGCGTTTTTCGGAGTTACAGCTTTAGCTGGGGCGCCTTTAGTGGATGTGAGCCATGGAAAAGTTTTATTGGTGTTTTTCTATCCACTGAACGCCTGTGCAAATCCATTCCTCTATGCCATTCTCACGAAACAGTACCGAAGAGATTTATTAAACCTAATAGCTAGGACAGGTAAATGCAATTGGTTGATTGAGAGGTATAAGTTAGCAGCTACCCCACCCCCTACTGCGCATACCAACCAGTCAGCACCTGGGCAGCTGTTGCCTTTAGTATATAACCAAAAACGCCAATCGTTAGGAGGGAAAGATAGTGAAATTACGCTTTAAATGTTAAGTTTAAGAATATGATATTATTATACGATGTTTTATTTATATTTGACGTATTTTTATAACCAATACCTTTTTAAATTTCATTGCAATATGAAAACGACAATAAACAAATAGTCACATCATGAGACTGCCTCGGTGGCACAGTGGTAGTGAATGCGACTGCTGTTCTTGAGGTCTCGGGTTCAAATCCTGGGTCGGACCAAATGTTTGTGTGATCACCAAATATTTGTTTCGGAGTTTGGGTGTGTTCTATGTATAATATGTATGTATTTACAAAAAAAAAGTATATATGTATTTATGTCAGTTGTCTCCATACGTACCCATAACACAAAGTCTGCTTAGCTTGGGACTAGATTAGCGTTGTGTGTTAGATGTCCAAAAAAAAATCATTTTCATAGCTAATGAATAAATGATTTAATGTCATTTAGCGTGGGAGAGCCACGTTTCAGCATGCATGGGCCGGCTCGACCGGAGTGATACCACGGCCTCACAGAAAACCGGTATGAAACAGCACTTGCGCTGTGTTTCACCGAGGGAGTGAGGATACCGGAGGCCCATACCCCAACCCCTCTACCCATCCCCTTCCTCATCCCCTATAGGCAGTGGTCCCACCGCCGACGATGAACGAGAAACGAGTAGAACTAGAAACTATGAACGAGTTGGCGATCAGCGGGCAGCGCGTGTGTAGTTTCGATAGTTTTGTCACTATGCTATAAGCGAGTGTTCAATTGCGATGAGCGATTACTGGCGCCAACACCACATTCCAAGACACTATGGATGAGTTTTTATTGAATGTGTGCGACAATATCTCTATCGTAAAATACATCATCGTCGTTGTCTGAACTAGACAACAATGAGAGTTGCAATGATTTGTTGATATCAATATGTGTACTTTCAAAGCCCCACTGTATAGAAATGATCAAGCGAGCGAGCATCGCTGAGCGAGTTTATCTTTGAAAGCTCTTGTCGCTCAGCGACAAAACTAGTAAAGCGAGTCGTCGCCGGCAGTGTGAACAGTCGGAGAGCAACTATTACTATATGCATCACTTTCGTTTACTCGGAATTTATATTTACTGTACGTTTCTTAAGCGAGAAAATCGCCGATAGTTAGTCTTTTTCTCGCCGGCGGTCGGACCACTGCCAAAGGCCGGCAACGCAGACAGTCATTTTGGCAGGCTCATGTAAAAAAAATCTGACTCATTCACTTGTTTTCCTCTATACCACAAGAACTACTATTTATATATAAAATGGGCTGGTATATGACAAACACAAAATAAAAAGATTGTATGATTTTATTTGATAACCAATAAATAGGTAACATTGATTAATTTAATACATACCAAGTCTGAAATACATCAGCTAAGAAATAATTGAGCATGCTCTTCTAATTCACTTAAAACATTACTAGAAATATACTCCACTACCAACTTATCCCCTTCAAGTAAAATTTCATTTTTGACCAACTCTGCAATTTCTACATCCATTTTCAGAGGACTTATGCAATAATTATCTAATTGTCTAAAAAGCCTCAGTTTCACATCTGTGATTTTGTTGTTATCGTTTTTAATATTGCACGACTCACAAATGCTGTCAATGGCCCTCCCAAGAGTCCATTTTGAACTTATGAATGTTGGAACTGTGTCTTTTAAGTCAGGGTCCAAAGTTACCCCATCAATTTTTTCTAAAGAATCTTCTTTGCGGATGATTTTGACAGGTTTTGGTTCCATGTTCAAAGGCTTCTTAATGGCAAAGTATATTCGGTCAGATGCAGAAATGGTTTTTGGTCCAATAGCCTTTTGTTTGATTCTCATTAAATGGATTTTTGAGGCAGTTTTCACTTTAGCTGACGATTGTAATGCTTTTCTTATATTTTCCGTTATCTGAAATAAAGAATCAAATAAAATATTACAATTAGCTCTTTTTTTGAAGGAATATCAAGTGGTATTGTTAGGATTATATCTATATATATAAAAGAGTAAGGCGGCTGACTGACTGACATACCCAGAGATCAACGCACTGCCCAAACCGCTGAAGCTAGAATCCTGAAATTTTGCATGTAGGTTCTTTACATAACGTAAGTGAGCTAAGAAAGGATTTTTTGAAATTCCACCCCTAAGTGGGTTAATCAGGGGATGAAAGTCTGCGTGAGCGAAGCCGCGTGTAAAATCTAGTCAAATATAATTATAGAAAATCGAAAAATGGACTAAGCGGATGAGGTTAGAGTATATAAGAAATAAAATAACAAATGTTAGTGCATTTTAGTTTAGTGATGACAACATGAGAATCAGCACCATTAACCGGCTACTATTACAGACTCCAATTAAGAAATGTAGAATATTCAAACAAACTCACTTTCTCTTGGAAGTGTTCATTGGCTTCCCTAAATTGTCTTCTAGGTGCCTCAAACTCTTCTATCTTTTTTGCCATAGTTGCATCATCTATCTCGGGACAAGACCTGTAATATAAAGCAGTTTCTTTTAATAATTTTTATCATGTTTTGTTCTTGGAATATCATGTAAAAGAGAAGTGAGGAAGAAAAAAGGTGTTCATTTATAGAACACACACCGTCTCACTCTTGCAATTAGGTTGCATCAGTTCAAATGTTTAACTATCTTTAAATAGTCTAAAATGAAGAAGCTTCTGCAGACTGTTCGGTAAAATCTTTTAAACTATGCAACAGATTTTTATGCGAATTTTACTAATAGAGTGAGTGATTCAAGGAAGGTTAATATTTAATAATACATGCATATTAGGGTACAGAATAATAGAGAATTTTGAAGAATCATGTGCAACGGGGCAAGTTGCTTATAATATTATAAAGGGGTAAAGTTTGTGAGGTTGTAGAGGCAGTTCAGTAAACTGATTTTGAAAATACTTTTACTAATAGAAAGTTACATTATTTATGTGTGTTATAGGCTATACATTAACCTGAAAAATGATTACTGTTATACATATGGGCTGAGCTACAGGCAAACTAAAGCTAGTATACAATATGTATACCTATATATATTTTAATAATATAACCATCCTCTGCCAGGATAAAAGAAAGTATTTCAGTAGCATTAAGATTCTTATGAGTTATCACTACTATTTACTTACCATCAGGAGATACGTCCGCTCGTTTGCCCTTAATTCCATAAAAAAAGAATTTGAAGAACCAACTAGTATTGCAGCAGGTGTTGTTGCTGAGACAACATTGGACTGTGCTACTTTACTCTTTCAAATAATACAAAATTAAAACTTCAAAACAAAACTATAACAAATATAAAATAATGAAATATCATCTTTACACAAACTTCATGTGTAAAATTCTATTTTCAAAAGATACTTACAAATGGAATCTGTGGTCAATACAAAAGTGTTTATTACATTTCGGACACAACATTTCATGAAGGTTTCCTTTCCTGCATCCTTTCTCAGAACATCTGAATATTTGGTCATCATTTTTAAGGTTAACTTCTTTTGGTTTTGGCGCCAATTCGCAGTCGCCAGAAAGGCAATGATGATTGAAATGCTCTCGACAAAACACTTTGCCGCATTTGCACTGAAGTGGTAAAAAATCTGTTTGATTGCAGGCCTCAAATTGGCAGTGCTCGCCGAGAGTTGGAAACTCCATGGACTTTGTTTAATGTAGACCTTGTTACCCGACTACGGCAAAGCCAAAGGAGGGTTATTTTAAGTATATGTTTATCTTATTGACTATAACACCACTTTGTATTGTTTAAAGTGGATAGTACTCTGGTTTTCAGAAGAAAACAACAACAACCACCTTCTTCTTCTTCTTCTTTTGATGAAATGGCAACCAGCCGGATCTCTCGGATCAGCTATTTCTGCCAATGTCAAGTGTTTAGTCTTCAAATTATAAGTCTTCAAGTCTTTAAGTCTTCGTCGTGATGAAATTAATGCTTAAAAATATAAAAAACGTGGATGAGATGAAATGGGGACCGTCTTCCGAAAAAACAAAAAACGATCTCCAACAACCACCTTGATCCGTGTCAAAATTAAAATGACACTTGACAGTGACAGCAAAATGGGCTTTTATGAAATGAAAATGTTTCATATTCATTTTCACTCATTGACTTTGGGCTATCTGAGAAAGAAATGAAAAATAAATATTTTAGAAATGTAAACAATTAAATACTGGATTAACTGGCAGGGTTTTAATGTGAAAGTTTGAAATTATTAAACAATCATTGTCCGTTCAAAAATCATAAAAAAATGTTGTACCTACTGATAACAATGTATAAATTCATTACCAGTTTTACTAACTTAACACTAACATTTACCACTAATCATCAAATGCCTGCATATGTAGGCCTCTCCTTAGAAAGCAGATTTTGGCCTAATATGTGTTTAAAGAATTTTTATTTTCTCATAAGAACTTACAGCTAGTTCACTTAGAATGAGATACATAACATTATCTTATGACTAATACATTATTCACCTCTCAGCGTATTGGAAGCTACAATGTACATGTACTAACATATTTACAACTGATATACCAATGCTGTTATCCTGTGTGGCTTGCTCCCTTAGTCGGCTGTTTACATCACTTATCCACCACCAAAACATACATGATTACAGTAATATGAGAAAACACACTAAGGCATTTAGATACTGAGTATTTAAAAAAATACCATCAGGATTTATAGTAGTAAAGTTATAGGATAAGTTATGAGTTCCTGGGGTTTCCTTTCTAGGGTGCACCTGGTTGCCCAGCATCTATTTAGTACCCGAGACGGCGTGCGGTTTTAGTCAGTTCGGGTCCGACATGCCACCAGGAGGCACCACGGAGGTGGTATCCGGTGGGATTTCCGCACGGAAAAATAAAGGAGGAATAAAGAAACATGAGCCTTGTGTCTTTTAAAACTACCTCTTCTAGAGGGACTACCGTAGCTCTAAGTGTCTCAACCTTAGACAAAGAATTTTGTCTAAGGTCTCAACAAACTTAAATTTGGTGATACCCACATATTCTTGTTTCTTAATACTGAAACAGATCCATAACTATGAATATACACTCACTTATATGAAATACGTACCCATGTATTTTTGTTCAATTTCATATTAACGCTAAAGTAAGCAAAGTGGCCTTCCCGTAATTAAAAATACTAACTAAATACATAGAAAAAAATACGGCACTACAATTAGGAATGTCCTTAAAATTTGCTTCCACGTCATTTTTACTGCGACCAGAGATATAATCACATCACTTCAAAGATGGGATATGAGTATTTAATAGTGAGCTAAAGAGATATATTTACATATTATATTAATAAATAATCATCTATCAACATGAAAGTAATAATCGCAAAACACAAGGATGACCATGATTTTTTTGTAAACAACAATATTTCTCTATATAAATATATAGCTTTATTGTGGACCAAATTAATTACAACGATAACATAAAACTAGTAGGAGGTACAAGTGGTGGCATCATCGCTCAAAGGCAATCGCTTACAAATAACCATGTGGAAGATAGTCAAATATGCTCATGGCTTTATATAGGTACATCCAAGGGCGGATCCAGCTTTGGCGCCAGGGGGGGGGTCATATAGTCGTGGTCAAGTCGCACAACAATTTAATTTTGTTAATAAATAGATACAGATAAAAAGTAGGTATTTTAATAATGTATGTAAGTGTAATAATGTAAGTACCTAATGTGCTTGGTTTTCCCGGGCTCTTTCCACACTTGAGCATGGACGCCCAGGCGAGCAGCTCGTATTCTGTGGGGGGAGTGGGGGGGGAGGGCAAAATTGCGCCCAATTATGCCCGGGGTAAGAACAGAATTAACATGGCACCCCCTACTACCTGGTCGTGGACCCTTGCAACATCAGGGGATTGTATAGTAATTCTGTCCAACACCACCTCGAGACTGCATAGCCAGCCTTGCTTTTATTGACCGAGACGCAGATATCGTCTCCAGCGGACACTCCTACCTCACTCACCCTAGGGTACGGAATAGAACACTCCTTCATGTCTAAGGCCGGAGAAGTGTGTACGTTTGAGACGATATCAGTTTTCGTCGCCTCAGCAATCTTGAAGGTAGGGACTTCTCAATGCTACGGCTCCTTGTAGGCGACCTTGTCAGCGACGACCACCTCCGCGTCTATGCGTGCCTCTATAGATCCCATAGCGGTGATGCCGAAACTGACCGACTCATTGACCACAGCCAGATGGCTACAGACTTCGTGCAGCAGCAGATAACGTCCGCAGAGATCGTCTTACTTGGTGATTTTAACGTCGACCACGCCGATTGGCTTAGTAATAAAACGGATCATGAGGGAAGATGTGTTCACGACTTCGCACTGGTATATGGCCTGACACAACTTGTTACCACGCCCACGCGAGTCTCAAATATGGAGGGTCAGAGTTCTTCGTTGTTGGACTGTTCTGCTGACTTTCATCCGGACGGTTACCAAGTATCCGTAGACGCTTCTCTTAACTCCCGAGACCATTGCCTTGTCCGGAGTACAGTGCCTCTCACATGCTCACACGCAGCCGCTGTGTGTAGCACTACAAGTCAGCAGATTGTGTTGCACTACAGTCCTACCCTTGGAGACAGGTATGTTTCTCGCCGGATGATCCCAACACCGCTGCTGACTTTGTTGCTGATGTGGTGGTGCAGGGTATGGAGCTTTCCTTTCCATTCTCTGTGGTCCACATAGGTAGCAAATGTCGGCCCTGGTTTGGTCCATCTTTTAAAAAGGCTTCTCGCAGGAAGCAGAGCTTAAAAAAGGAGTACAACTTTGCCTCCAGGTCCTTCAACAGAGACATTGAAAGGGTGAAGTCGGAGCACATTGCTAGGATTCGCGGTAGGCTTGAGCGTCTTCCTCCGGGAACTCGGGCGTTCTGGTCTCTTGTCATTGCTATCGAAGAGAATTTCTGTAAGCCATCCTTTCCACCTCTACACATAGAAAATAATTCGTTGGCCTACGGCAAAGGAGAAAGCCGATCTTCTGGCTAAAGTCTTTGCGTCTAACTCGACCTTGGATGACGGGGAACAGGATCCACCTACCATACCGCGGTGCAAGAGATGTATGCTGGACATCCAGTTCTACCGACGCTCAGTGCGTTTAGCACTTCTAACTCTAGATATACATTTTTCTGCTCTTTCTCAGCTTTCCTACACTTCTGGCGTAGTCTCATTGGACATTGCGAAGGCCTTCGATTGAGTCTGGCACAAAGCGCTTCTTTCGAAGCTCCCTTCCTATGGACTTCCTGTAGAATTATGCGATCACTAGCTTTTTAGCAGATCGAAGCATAAAGGTCGTAGTCGACGGTGAGTGCTCTGACTTCACCTGTGAATGCTGGTATCCCCCAAGGCTGTGTGCTATCTCCTACTTTGTTCCTCCTCCATATCAATGACATGTTACAAATCAGCGGCATTCATTGTTATGCGGATAACAGCACGGGCGATGCTCTCTATAGCGGCCCCACGAATATTTCACGGGAAAACGTCATTGAGAGTCGAAACAAACGTGTGTCTGAAATTGAGACTTTTTGGAAAAGATCTCAGATTGGGATAGACTTAATTTTAATTTCGTACAATTTCACCGCTAAACAACTTCCATTGGTCGTATGTCCTCGTTTTGAAGACACTCCCTTATCTGCCTCAGATAATATTGAAATACTTGGTTTAGACATATCGAGGGTAGGGCCAAATTGGCCTCGAAGAAGCTTGGCGTGCTCAATAGATCAAGAATATATTTCACTCCGGCCCACCACCTTCTGCTTTATAAGGCGCAGGTTCAGCCTCATATGGAATACTGTTCTCATCTTTGGGCAGAGGAACCCCTAGTACCAGCTCCTCCCTCTAGACCGCATCTAACGGAGAGCGACTCGAATCGTCGACTGCCAAGATGTTTCAAATCGGCTGGCCGCCTCTTTCCGCCATCGTCCTACGTGACAGCAGTTTCATCCCTATCGTTTAGACGGTTGGCACTTTGCGCACAACTGAGCGCTTTTATAGAAACTTTCTGCCACGCATAACAAAACTGTGGAATGCGTGCCTGCGGTATTCCCGGACCAATACAACCTTCAAACTTTGAAAAAAATAACGTAGGTACTCCCTTTTAAAAGGCCTGCGACGCACTTGTGACGCATGTGGTGTTGCAGGTGTCCATGGGTGGCTATGAACGCTTACCATCAGGCGATCCGTCTGCTGGTTTATCACATAAAAAAACTTAGCCTCTTGATTGGGCCATTGTACATGGTTTGAAGTACTATACTTAAAAATACCTATATTTAAATAAGAAAATCAGTTTCTCCGTAAACGCGTTATTACTTCAATGGATACGTTTTTATGGATGTGGAGAAGCGTCAATCCAGTTAGACGTTCTTCAACCATTGAAGCTCTTACTTAGCCACGATTAAAATCTATATTGTGCCAAAAAATATTTAGAACATTATATTTTACAGTTTAATTTAGGTCATGACAACAGCCCAGGGGGGGGTCATGACCCCCATGACCCACCCCCTGGATCCGCCTTTGGGTACATCAATCTACAATTTTTGAAAGTAAACGATCCAACATAAAATAATAGACAGGGATATAGATACATATTTTGCTCTCGGAAACACGGTTATAGATGGATATCCAGCACATCACTAAGTTATAGTAGGTAGGTATACGTAAAAAAACATGCCTCGTTTGTCTAGCTGTTGACGTATGCGACTGCTGATCAAGAGGTCTTGGGTTCGAATCCTGGGTCGGACCAAATGTTTGTATGATCTACAAATATTTGTTTCGGAGTTTGCGTGTTTTCTATGTATAATATGTATGTATTTACAAAAAAGTATATTATGTATTTGTATCAGTTGTCTAGTACCCATAACACAAGCTGTGCTTAGCTTGGGACTAGATGGCGTTGTGTGATAGATGTCCGAAATATTTATTATTTAGCTTAACCCAAACCTGCGAGCGAACCTTTAGAGTAAATAGAGGATAGTTTATAACATAAAGGCAAAGTTATGATCTCTGGAGGTAAGTACACGCCAACCGCGAGACCAACGAGGCAGTCAAAGTCAAGTCAGTCAAGACAGCCTTTGTACAAGTAATTACCTTATTACTTAACTAATCCAAGTTACAAATTTGGATTAATTGGAGATTACATGTACAATTCATACTTTTATATAATAATATAAATTATTAAGTACCTCTGCCTGTTACTACTGTGTCGCAGCTAAATCGTCGCACCGATTTCAATGAAATTTGGCATGGGGATATTT
This sequence comes from Diaphora mendica, assembly GCA_949125395.1. Taxonomy (NCBI): domain Eukaryota; kingdom Metazoa; phylum Arthropoda; class Insecta; order Lepidoptera; family Erebidae; genus Diaphora; species Diaphora mendica. Next base: position 3,342,750 of record OX421322.1, on the reverse strand, counting down.
GAAGAAGGACCTAGGCTACCATTTCCCGCCATAATCGACATTCACGCCTGCTGAACCGCAGATAAAAGTTGGTAACATTAATTTTGTAGCTTCCTTCTAATGTCCATTAGCTACTTTCTTAGATAGAACTTCTGTACTTATAACTAAAACTAAAAAAAAACAGCAGAATAAATAGAATAAACACACAAAAAAATTATTGTAGAAATAAAATACTTCAAATACATTTTAAGCGTCATTTATTTGTTGCATAAAAAACAATAAATATTATTCTACTTACGATAGAACAAAAATGTACAACACATTGACCAAAAAATATTCCATTTAATTAGTAATAATTAAATACTAGCTTATTCTATGAACTTAGAATACCTTTGTAGGATCAGCGCCGACGCACGGAGTTGCGGCGAAGAGATTAATTCGGTAACAATTTAAATACAACCTTAATTTCTTCAAAATAGAACTGTATTTGATGCCACGATTGACTGTTGGTTTTATTTTGTTGCATTACATACATATCATGTATAAATACATCTTCGCCGCCACTTCGTCCGTCTGCCCTGACCTTTAAAGGTAACAATGAATACTTATTACTGAAAATACACAGTAGTATAAAAACTGTGCGCAATTCAGGAATTAAGATGAGGGCTTCTTTGTAGGTAGTATTTGTACTAAGGTCATATTGACTTTAATCTTAATTCTGGACCTCCTTTAACTTTTTATTTAATAGTCCAGCGCTGTACAATTTAGTAGATTCCTAATTTGGCCTGAGAGGAACTATACTCTTTGCTCTGTAGCATGGTGCGTGGTGGTTTAATTTAATTTACTTTAATTTACTGCAGTTTATGGTTTAATTTAATTTACTACAGTTATTAATGATTTAATATATTGCGAATGTGGTACAGCTGAAATACTAAGTCATAATTTGTAAATCGCGGCAATTTTCAAGAGTGAAACGAAATGTTACTGAACCATGCCACGCACCATGCTACAGCGCAAAGAGATATATAGTCCTGGAGATAGTTGCGTGGAAAAAATAAATCAATGGTTAATAAAGTAAAAATATGTCGACAAAAGTGAGTAGCCAGCTATCACTTGCGACAGAAACTGATAATGTTTCTCAATTTTTTGGTAATACATATTTTAATATGTATCAGACTTTATTCAATGTGTTGGTGAATTAGTTTTAGAAAGATTTTTTATAGTATAAGGGGCCAAACGAGCAGGGAAAGTACCAGAAGAAATTGTTAGGAGGCGGGACAGGGGCTGATATCCTCTCACACTCGTTTTTCTAAATGTTAAGTAAATTTTGTTGCTGACTGTACCACAAGCTAAGACAGTCATAAAAAGTTTTGCATAAGTTTAAATGTTTCTATAGCAGATTGGAGTCGGTCTAGTTCACCTTGTGATTTTATCGGTTTCTCAGGGGGAGAAGGGTCTGGTAACATCTCTCACTAGTTGCTTGAAATGTTAAGTAAGCTTCATTGCTGACTGTACCACAAGCTAAGACATTCATAAACTAAAAATAAAAGTTTTAATGTTTCTATAGCAGATTGAAGTCAGTCTAGCTTTGTGATTGCGTCAGTTTCTCAGGGGGAAAGGGGTCTGGTAACCTCACTCACTCGTTGCTTCAAATGTTAAGTAAATTTTGTTGCCGATTGTACTATAAGCTAGGACAGTCATAAAGAAAAGTTTTACATAAGTTTTAATGTTGCTATAGCAGATTGAAGTCGGTCTAGTTCACCTTGTAATTTTGTCAGTTTCTCAGGGTAGGAAATGGTCTGGTAACCTCTCTCATTCGTTGAAATGTTTCAAATGTTAAGTAAATTTGTTGCCGACTGTACTAAAAGCTAGGACAGTCATAAAGAACAGTTTTACATAAGTTTTAATGTTTCTATAGCAGATTGAAGTCTGTCTAATTCGCCTTGTGATTGTGTCAATTTCTCTGAGTTGGTCTTCTGCACTTCAGCTGGCACTTTATTGCAGTAGTCTTCGGCCGCCATCGCTTGTTGGAGCTTAGTGATCGTCTGTGACAGGTTGTCTTTCTTCTTTTCTAGTTTTGTTATCTCTTTTTGGGGATCGATGAGACCCTGTGAAAATAAATAATTATAATGTTAAGCGATGGTTAAGACTCTTTCTTAATGAAATTGGGCCAAACTAGAAGATGGACCATCGATGTGAAGTGATATAAACCCATCACTGGTCTTGTTCTCATTTATTGTGACACTAATGTTATGTTCATTTTAGTCACCATAGTCCAATCACGTTATGAGTTTAGTACCGTTACCATCAAGCTCCGCCCGCTGACCAATCAGGTTAGAAGAACATATGGTTTCGTATGAAAACTTGGATCCTAATTGGTCAGGGTACGATGCCCCATCCGCTGACAAATCTGGTTCCAAGAAAATATCGTTTCGTATGAAAGTTTGGATCCTGATTGGTTGGGGTATGAAGCCTTGCTTCTGACCAATCAGGTTACAAGAAAATGTCGTTCCGTATGAAAGTTTAGGTTATGATTGGTCGAGGTGCCAAGCTCCGCCCCCAGACCCATCGGGTTACAAGAAAATATCGCTCCGTTTGAAAGTTTGGATCCTGATTGGTCGGGGTGCGAAGGCCTGCCCTTTGACCAATCAGGTAACAAGAAAATATCGTTTCGTATGGAAGTTCGAATCCTGATTGGTCGAAGTGCAAAGCTCCGCCCCCTGACCAATCAGGTTCCGAGAAAATTTAGTTTCGTTTGAAAGGTAAGGAATATTACATTAGTTATATTATATCATTCTTACCTTTAATACTAAGTGCACTTCAATCTTATCCGACACAGTCAGTATAGAACATCCACTGGGAGGTTCATCGTCAGAAAGCTCACTGTTCGCCAGTGCCTGCATACTCCTGAACAGGCTCTTCAGTTCCTCTACCTTCAGGTCCTGAGATAAAACGAGATGGACTGTGGTCTTCTGTTTATTTACCAAGTTGTACTCGGTGCGTGTGGAACGGATTAGATGCACCATTTTGAGGACAGTGTCTACGTCTGATTCGAGGTCTTCTGAGCGCCAGGGTGTGTCGACATCCTAAGGAATAATGGAAAATGATTTATTAAGACTGCATTTTTTATTAAATATAGTTTTTACTTTGCTAGCGGTAATATCGATTTTATAAATAAATCACTTGGGTTTTTCTCGTAGACCCAGGCTAGGGTCTCGGGGTAACTTTTCCAGGCTATGGCCTGTTTAAGTAGCATTCCGCGCCGCCTGCAACTACAGGCGGGTCACTGGGTTGGGCCCAATGGGCCTTTTGGTATTTTAAGGATGTTAGTCCCGGGCGTAAATAGAGGGAGGACCCGCTAATATCAGGGCTTGTCCAGTGTGGTGACCTGTGCTTCGCGAGGTCGAGCTCCTAGAGGCGTAGACCGGAAGAAGCGCCCGTCAGCCAGCACTCGTCGGATGTAGAGAGTGGTACGATGGGTGTTGAGGATGGTCCGGGAGCGTTGCCACGGAGACGAGATCTCGTGGCAGACCATACCTGTCCGGCGGTCGCCGGTGGTAGGGCGCGACTCCCGCAGGTGGCGAGCTTGCGATCCGTCAGCACGCACGAACAGGTTGGTGCTCAGGCGTCCCACAAAGTCATCCAGGCTCTCCATGCGCAGTTCCCTGGAGATCGTCCTGTTCCTCACAAAGCGGGGAGCGTTTGCAAGGGTGCGTAGTGCGCGTGACTGCTGCGTTCGCAACCGAGGGCGATTCGTCTCGGAGACGAGGGCGAACCAGGCCGGGGCACCATAGGTGAGTCGGGTGCGAATGTACGCCTTCGCGCGGAGCGGCAATCGGGACGATAGTACGGGCCGCAAAAGCTAACGTGCGGCACGAACCTGGGCAATGACGTTGTTAACATGAGGCTTCATGGACAGGGTGCAGTCGATGGTCACGCCGAGGTATTTCACCGTCGCGGACCACTCGATATTCCGTCCCATGAGCTTCAGCTGTGGCAGTATCACAGTCCCTATGGATATCGCCTGAGTCTTCGCCACGTTGACCGTCAGTCTCCAATTCTTCAACCAGCTGGGAAGTGCGTCTAGGGTGCGCTGCATGTCGGTGACAGCGTTTGTTCCATCTTTTGACGTCGTGATGAAGGCCGCGTCGTCGGCGTATAAAGCTAGTTGTACGTCGTCAGTTACGGGGATGTCGTTTGTGTACCAGGAATAGCACACTGGAGATAGGCAGCTTCCCTGTGGCACACCGGCACATATGGGTCGGTCCGTAGACAGGGCGCTTTCAACCGCCACTTGAAAACGCCTATCTTGCAAGAAGGTGGCCACAATCTTCACTACTCGACGAGGAGTAGTAGACGTGGACAGCTTGTACAGCAGGCCGGCGTGCCAGACGCGATCGAACGCTTTCTCCATATTAAGGAAGACTGCAACGATCCACTCGCGCTTGTTGCGCGCAACTTATAAATAAATGTATTTTATTAGGTCATAAGCTATCTCTGTGTTCAACTTCATCCAAATCAGTTGAGCTGTTCTGACATGATCGGGTTACAAACAACACAATGAACAAAAAGCTGATGGGACAAACATTATGTTTAATCATGTCAGCATATTTGTGAGCCGAGCGTAACGCGAGTCACAGGACTTAGTCGCTCCAAGTCAACCATAGACGAAAGTCGTTCCCGGTACATTGTCGTGTAATGTTAACTTTATTGTAATCAGTATAATGTATTTACGTGAACGGACTTGACATCTTTAATTTATAACCTTGCACAAAGGGCACTACATATATACAGAATATCTCGGTCTTACAATGCTGATTGGGTACTGGTGACTAGACCATTGAATCCATACTAAAATTATAAATTCGAAAGGAACTCTGTTTGTCTGTCTGTTATGTTTTCACGGCTAAACAGCTACACCGATTTCAATGAAATTCGGCATAGAGATACTTTCATTCTTAAGGAATCTCATAGGCTATTCCTTACATCGATAACCGACATACAAGCAGACGAAGCCGTGGGTAAAGGCTAGTTAACCAATAAATTCTAACTGTAAATGTAATTGTAAATCGTAAATTCAATCATCCGTCCCTTACCGTGGGGTAGCCAGCGACACATATAGAAGGACAAGAGTTGTCCTTTCTCGGCAGACGCTGGAACAGCTCCTCGGTGACGAAGGGCATGAAGGGGCTGAGCAGCTTCAGAGCGTACTCCAGGGCGGTGTACAGCGTACGACGTGCGGCTGCCTTCTGGGCTTCTGTTCCACTCGCGAATACAGGCTTCAAACATTCCTGGAAAGAAAAAAATACTACATGCAATTCTATTCTATTCACAATCTTCGCTCGCTCACAAATCACGGAAAATTTCTTATTAATAAGGTAATAAGAAAAGCCTTTGTACCTCTATCTGGAATACTTACAGCGTTATTCATAAACTAAACAATTGTTTTGTGTTATTTTCAACTTTAAGGCTGGAACTTTAAAGTTGAAAATAGCATTCATATTAAGCTGTAATTTTGGTTTGATCTTCTGTGCGAGGGTAGTACCGCCCCGGTCGAGCCCAACCGTGCTGAAATCAGCGTGGCTCTACTACCTTCAGACCCACGCTAGGTATCAAACGACAGTTTTTTTTAAAATAATAACTAGCTAACCCGGCGAACTTCGTACCGCCATATTTACTTATCTGTCTCAGCTTCCCTTCGCGAATAAAAAAATTGGCATTTCCCGTTATCTTTTAATTTTTCTTGTACACAATCCTTATCTTAACAATAACGAACACATAAAAAAAAGAATTATTTATTTTGGTGCACCCGATGGAAAGTTATGCGCGTACATACATTTCAGCGATTCATTTTTATATATATTACTAGCTGACCCCGCAAACGTTGTGTTGCCATAAAAAGAAATTGGGGTATAAAAAATAGATGTTGGTCGATTCTCAGACCTACCCGATATGCACACCAAATTTCATAAAAATCGGTCCAGCCGTTTCAGAGGAGTATGGTAACTAACATTGTGACACAAGAATTTTATATATAAGATAGAAGATAATAGTCAACTCACCAAATATACATCACAAAGGTCGTATAGCCATAGATTGTAGCAGTGTGTGGTGGCCGAAGGGAACTCGTATGAGGCGAAGCCAGCATTCACTTTGTTCACAGCCAGGGAGAGACGAGACAGCATCCAGCGGTCCATCGCTGACAGATCTGTTGGTAAACTGGCACTGTGCACCTGGATAATAATAACAAATGTTAATATAGACAATATTCCAGTATCGACTAGATGCTTTACGAGTTTGTTCTACAGAAAGTAATGTCATATTCAAACATGTATGCACTTTGTAGCGATAGTTTTAAAGTTTATTTTTAACTGTCTTCAAAAATTGCTCCCACGTGTGTATTAATTACTGTGTTCTCTTCTTTTTAAAGTGGAGTGGAAGGGAGGGGGAGTGGGAGGCGTTAAAAATGACAAAAAAATAATAACATGTTCAATATTTTAATAGAAATCCCCCGTAGGTTTTCTAATGGATTTTTCTGTATTTGATTTAGAACATAATCTATTTATATCTGGTAGGTTTGTAAGTTTGATTTTTGTCTCATATAATCCCCAAAAATAAAATTTTCTACGTGTTTTTTTTACTAAATACAAACCTCATAAGTGGTGTCCTTAGGAAAGTACATGAGCGCGAACTTGGTGGCGTTCCAGAGCTTGTTGCAGAAGAACCGGTACCCTTGCACACGTAGAATGTCCAGATTTAGATCACGGCCTTGTGTCATGGCGCAGAGAGCAAACCTGGGTGAAATTGTTAAGTTAGAACTCGAAATAATGAATGTTTGGTGTCTTTAATTTATTTATGGTAGTCACTCATCACTTGTCTAGTCAAATTTCAAGTTAGTAGAGCCACGCTAATTTCAGTACGGTTGGGCTGGCTCGCCGGGGCGGTGCTACCCTCGCACAGAAGATCAACGTAAATTGACAGCAGCAGTGCTGTCGTGTTTCGTTGGTGAGTGCGAGACCGGAGGCCCAACGATGCAGAAGCATCACTAGGCCCCATGGTGTGGGTCATTTTGTTGCATTGTCTGCATTCACAGTATGGTGACCACCACTCTTGGATACTGCTCATGCTTTCCATCAGGCAGAGTAGACTCATTTTGGCAGGGACAAACATACAAAAAAAAATGAAGAAACTCTGCTTAGTTTGCGATTAGATGGAGTTTTTGATTATTTTTTTTAAGACAACTCGTACGCTTGGAATAAATTCTGTGTGGCAGGGTACTTTACAAACATACATGGAATGGACACAAAGAACACCTAGACTCATAGATTTTCTTAAATATCTTCTATGTACAGACAGCGACCAGTTACGATTTTATTATATACTAGTTTTTGCTCGCGGCTCCGCCCGCGTGTCTGTCGGTTATCGCGGCAAATAGCACCCTATGTTTCATTCTGATGTATAAGCTATATTACTGTAAAGTTTGATCCAAATCCGTTCAGTAGTTTTTGCGTAAAAAGGGTAACAAACATCCATCCATCCATACTTACAAACTTTCGCCTTTATATATTAGTGTGATAGTAGGATATTGATAAAACTTCTGTCTCACCTAAGCGCATCAGTTCCGCATTCCGGTATACCATTAGGGTAGTCCTGCTTCTGGCCCTGTTTGGCCTTCTCGATCTCTTTAGGGTCAAGATTGGACTCCGACAACTGTTCGTGTAGTTGCTCCAGTGTGACTCCAGTTACTACGTCCACTGGGTCGATCACGTTGCCCAGAGACTTGGACATCTTGCGGCCGTGGGCATCTCGTACCATGGGGTGGAGGTAGATCTGTCTGAGAAAGAAATAATAATAATTAGCTTCGGCGGTCTGTTGGCGAAGTCAATATTGTTAGCGTGATTTAGAATGATTTAGTAGTGATATTTTAATCATAGATGGCGTTAGGTAAGCTTGGCTATATCACACTAACAGTATTTAGTGGTCCACTGCCGGACATAGGTCTTTATTTAGCTAGGAGGTTTACGCCTATTATAACGTTGACCACAAGGGTTCGTATAGGATTTGTTTAAAGTTTTCCGTATCTTATTCTTTCGTTATTATATCATGATAAAGAAAAGAGGAGAGGGAGAGCCACGCTTCGGCATGAATGGGCCGGATCGACCGGAGTGATACCACGGCCTCACAGAAAACCGGTGTGAAATAGTGCTTGCGCTGTGTTTCACCGAGTGAGTGAGGATACCGGAGGCCCATACCCCAATCCCCTACCTCCCCCCCCCCATCCCCAAAAGGCCGGCAACGCACTTGTGACGCTTCTGGTGTTGCAGGTGTCCATGTGCGGCGGTAATCGCTTACCATCAGGCAATACGTCTGATCGTTTGTCCGCCTATTCCATAAAAATAAAAATGGTATTTTCTACGTATATTATGTATTTACAAAAATAATAATTATATCAGTTGTCTAGTACCCATAGCACAAGCTCTGCTTAGTTTGGGACTAGATGGCGTTGTGTGTTAGAAGTCCATAATATTGTTACGCCATAGAGAGATGGTTCTCGCGTGTTCGAGAATATTCAAGAGCCGAGGACGGCGCCATCTAGTGTCGGGTAGCGCGCAACTGTGGAGATTATGACTGGTAGTTCCGATGTTCTCGACGCTAGATTACTTGTTTTGGGCGTTTCTATTTGTTTTAGAATGTTTTGACGAATAATCGGGATCTTTGTAGATGTTTCCATAGTCATATAAAAGCGGAGCGTGTTAGCCGTGCGGGCAGTATTGTTTCACGATACAGCGGATTAACATCGAAGTGATATTCTAGTGCGACTAACGAGTGATTTCGTGAAGTATTATTGTAAAAAGTGGTGTTAATAAATATTGTGTTATTTTTTTGGTAATCAATCGACTACTTGCATTTATTTAATACCCAGCTCGTAACAATATTATTATTATTGCGGATATCTGTATACTTACAGTGTACTCCACACTCGAGGTTGAAGTAATTCCTGACTATGAAATTGCAGTCAACAAGATTTCATCATTATCATCATCAACAGTATTTAATAGTCCATTCTTGGACATGCACCTTTCAGTAAAAAGGATGTTAACAACAGTTACAAACATTTACTTAATTTTAATATAAAATGGAAAGGGAAACATATACACATAACATACCGTGGGTGAGCCACGCTTCGGCATGAATGGGGAGGCTCGACCGGAGTGATACCACGGCCTCACAGAAAACCGGTGTGAAATAGTGCTTGCGCTGTGTTTCACCGAGTGAGTGAGGATACCGGAGGCCCATACCCCAATCCCCTACCTCCCCCCCCCCCATCCCCAAAAGGCCGGCAACGCACTTGTGACGCTTCTGGTGTTGCAGGTGCATTAAAAAATATAGAAATGGTTACTCACTTGAATGGCAGTTTTCCCATCAGTCGTTGCCCAAAGAAGACCATCCTGGCGACCCAGAAGAACAGGATGTCGTGACCGGTTTCGAGAAGGGTACCAGGATAGAATGCCTGCCAAAAAATACAATTTAAAAACTGGATTAGGAAAATCGGTTTGAGATTACGTTAGTTAATTTCTACAGTTGTAATTCAGATACCAGTGTAAATATCATTCAAGAAAAACTTTGTACGACTGACGATTTTTATGGGATCCGAGGGCAGAGACGAAAACTTTTTGACGTGATAACGTCTTGTAAATCGATGAACGCTGGCTGCACGCACGAAAAAGCATGACTCATTGTCACGTTCCGCCTGAGCCGAGCGTGCAAGCGAGAGCGCGGAATAAGTGATAGAGAGGCACGATAGGCCTAAGCTTCGGCTTGTGACGCATATTTTTCATCAATGTTTTCTTTTGATGTTATCACGTAACATTATCATCCGTAAACCGACTTTACAGACAACCAATTTTTTCATAATTTACAGGAAAAAAACGAGAAGACGGATCACCCGATGGTAAGCGACTACCGCCGTCCATGGACACTGGCAACTCAACAGTCACAAGTGCATTGCCACCTTTTGAGCCCCCTCAGAATAGAGGGAGTGTTTGAGCTACGGTAGCTTCTCTCATTCGGTAATAAGCAAGGAAAAACTGAGTGTAGTGTATGCGTCTATTCAGTCACCTCACTCAGTCATGCATTCATTCATTCACTCACTCATTGTACTACCTGTGAATGAATGAGAAGGAAGCATTATGTCATCTATACCTCAGTGCGGCAATGGTTTTCTGTCAAGTTCGTACTATGACTTTCTAAATATGCCTCTCTCACTAATCAAACTGTAATTACTTAAATTCCAATCGCCATAGAGGCTCATAATTATAACCTATCATTTGAGTAACATTGTTTAAATCAAATTGAAACCTCGCCCATCCCCAAAAGGCCGGCAACGCACTTGTGACGCTTCTGGTGTTGCAGGTGTCCATGGGCGGCGGTAATCGCTTACCATCAGGCGATACGTCTGCTCGTTTGCCAGCCTATTCCATAAAAAAAACTGCTTACTTAGTACTACAGAAATACGTAGTTAAAAATATTTTAATCTTACCTTCAAGTCTTCCGTCTGATCTGGCCATCCGAAGATCGAGAACGGGAACAGACCTGAACTGAACCAGGTGTCTAGAACGTCTTCATCTCTTTGTAGCGTAACATCCTCGGCAGGCACGTTGTACTTAGCAGCTGCTTTCGCTAGGGCTTCTTCTTCTGTGTGAGCTGATACCCACAGCTCTTGTTCTTTATTCTAGAACGAAAGAAAATAGTTATAGAAAGATCTAGAATCAAGACAAACCCAGATGTTAAATTGGATTATGAAAGTTATGAAAGTCTAGTTCAGGTTTTTCAAAATTTCTGATTTAACTCCCCGATAAATATTGTAAAAACAAATGAAGCTAAAATTTATATAATAAATAAAAATATCGTTCTAATTTCGTAAAAAAACTATTGTTTAAAAAGATCATAAAAATATTTCATTAAAATAAAATGCCATCTGATTGTTTTTAAAAAATACGGATAGTATAGTTATACCAATCCTTCCATACTAATATTATAAATGCGAAAGTGACTCTGTCCGTTACGCTCTCACGGCTTAACCGCTGCACTGACTTCAATGAAATTTGTCATGAAGATACATTAATTCTTTTTACCGCGATAACCGACATACACGTGGGCGGAGTCGCGGTTAAAAGCTAGTCAAAACTAGATGTTGTTTTAAGAGTACATTTCACAAAACAAAAAATAATTTATATACAAAACACAGGTAATTACATCAAAGTGAACTTTTATCGTGTAACATGTATTAGTGTGTGCAATAATAAAAAGAAAACGACACTTTAAAATGCAAAATAAATTGCAGCAAGCAAATGGCTGGCTAAGCGAGCAATTTCACATGAACGCATTTCTATCTCATCATCTATTTTTTTATTATTTAATAAGGGGCAAATGAACAGACGTATCACCTGATGGTAAGTGATTACCGCCGCCCATGGACACCTGCAACACCAAAGGCGTCACAAGTGCGTTGCCGGCCTTTTAAGAAGGAGTACGCTCTTTTCTTGAAAGTTTGAAGGTCGTATTGGTCTGGGAATACCGCAGGCGACACATTTTCTATTTATCTGGCAATTTGGTACTATAATGTGTCGTAAACATAAAATTTAAAATAAAGTGTACAACAACATATTATGCTCAACAAAAAACTAGACATGCAAACACAGCAAAGTGAGTGAGAAGCTTGTGAATGCGCATATAGTCCCACAGACATACAGTAGTGTGGCGAGGCTCAACAGCTGTAGGGTGACGGACCCTCGTCCTCACGTGGCGGCTCTTCTTCCGGCCCGAGCGCGTCCAACGACGCCTCGGGGCCAACTGCTGATGCGGCACAGCCTCATCCAACACCTTGTTTTATTTCAAAATCGATTGTATTGCAAATTTTAGTCGACTTTTTATTCTTTTGTAACTATTTGTCTCTCTCTAATCTGTTAGAGTGGTACTACGTTGGCCGTAAGGGGTTATAATATATATACGTGATAAGCTTGTTTCTTACACTGGTTGTCAGATAAATTTAAAGTACAACCTTAATGAAACAAAATTTATAGAAGTAGTATTGAGTAATTTTTTATCATAATGTATGAACCATAATTAAATTACACATTGACAACAATTACATAAGAACATACTAATACACAAATCAGGGTTTATCATTAAGTTAACTAAAATTACCCCACTCATTATCATTATATTTCAAGAGCATACATACAAAAAAAAATATTATAATGTTCTCCTAGCCGATTACGGCCACAGCGGCCAGTCTCAACGGAGACCAGCCAACTACGCAGGAGATATTATAGTGCACAAGTGTGTGCGTAAACACAGGTGCACTCTCTGTTCCCTCTCTCACATGGGACGGTTAACCGACACGATCGGGGAGAGATCAAGCGCAGGACCGCCAGCTTTACGGGCTCTCCGAGGCACAGGGGTTCAAACTCCAACTTCCAAACTCTGAACTGTTAAGTATTTCTATAATCAGAAAGACTCAATAACACTTTTTGGCTCGACCCGGGATTCGAACCCGACACCTCTTGAGCGGCAGTCGCATACGTCAACCGCTAGACCAACGAAGCAGTCCTTTTCATTATACTACTTAACACTAGAAATGCATGTTTTTTTATTATAAACCTCTGAATTTCTATCTTTCAATCTACCATATACCTAATTAACTATTGTTTATAGTCCTACCGGTTTTAAGCTTCTGTTTCTTTTAATAATCCTTAAATGATTACTAAATAAATGGTGTTTTAATTTTTAAATTAAATCTTCCCTCTTACATTTCAATATTGTCTACAATAAAATCAGCAAAGATCTCACATCCGCGCAAAGACAAAGGTATATTTCTCACCTCTTTTTCAGCCAAAGTGACCCTGTACGCTGGAATCCTGTGTCCCCACCACAACTGCCTAGAAATGCACCAGTCGCGAATATTCTCCATCCAGTGGTACCAAATCTTTTCGTGAACATCTGGAATGATCTTCAGTTCCCCAGTCTTAACGGCTTTGATCGCTTCTGAAGCCATTTTGTCGCATTTTATATACCTATAAATACATTTATTATACTTACATTATATGTGAGATGTAGACAACACCTCATTGATATTTTAAATATTATTGTTTCTCAATAGAATTAAATAGGTCTCGTATAATCTAGATGATTCTAGACGCGGAGGACAGCGCCATCTACTATCAAGTAGCGCACGACTGTTGAGATTATGATTAATAATTCCGATATTTTCAACGCTAGATGGCGCTGCAAGTAATAGATTACTGATTCTAGGACATTCTATTTGTTCCAGAATAGCTTGTCAAATACTAGGGATCATTCCAGATATTTCGATAGCACTATAAAAGCGGAGAGTGTTAGCCGTACGGGCCAGAATAGTTTTACGATACAGCAGATTAACATCGAAGCGATTTTCTATTGCGACTAACGAGTGATTTACTGTTATAAAAGTGTTGTCATTAGTAATATTGTGTTATTTGTTGGTAATCAACCGACTACTTTTATTACCCGACTACGGCAAAACCAAAGGAGGGTTATGATTTTGACAGGCTATGTATGTATGTATGTATGTTCATCTGTTTCCTCATAGCTCCTTAACTACTAATTAGAACTGGACAAATGAGGCATCGTTAGAAGCGTCTTGATTGTCCGCTGGTTATAGGCTATATGAAGTGTCACTGAATCTAATGTGGCGCCCTCTAGCCCACATAAAGTACTGTATTTAAAAAAATATTTGAGATAAATACACCGTGTTTGGTATCATTCGAAAGGGTGTTACTTGTACATTTCAAATATATATATATATATATATTATTAGCATTTCTCGTGACTTTGTCCGTATTTATTCGATAATTGTGATATTTCTATGGTACCTATTTAAAATATACTTTGCAAAGAAATTAATATCATAGAGGCACCAAAACATTTTAAATAAAAAAAAAGTAAAAACTAAAACCCAACTACGACAAAAAACGACGCCGAAAAGTATGAAACAAGTTTCAAAAGCCGTAGTCACGCGTTGATAAAGTGTTATGGACTATGGTACATTAAAAAACACAACATTACAATAACATTATAATTACCCGTCTCGTAACATTATAAGACTAAAATACAAGAGTGCAAGCTATCCTTAGAGCTCACCTTTGACTATATTTTATTACTATTTAATATACCTAGTCTATTGAAATTTGTATGTTATGCAAAACTAATAATGTCCCTAAATAAATTAATGAAGAGTTATAAAATTATACTAAACTAGCTGACCCACGCAACGTCGTTTACGTCTCCTATTGCCCGTAGCGTAACAAAAATTTCCCCCGTTTTTTTTAACATTCTTCATTGGTCTAAACGTAATAATATATAGCCTATAGCCTTCCTCGATAAATGTACTATCATACACTGAAGGAATTTTTCAAATCGGACCAGCGGTTCCCGAGATTAGCGCGTTCAAACAAACAAACAAACTCTTCAGCTTTATAATATTAGTATAGATAAATCGAAAATTGATTAATTTTTATAAAAACTTTTTAACTTTTTGCACTTCTTTTTCATTTAAACTTTAACTGTGCAAAGTTTCATACCTTTCTGTTAGCATAATTTTCGTAAAAAAAGATACACAGTCTTTATTTCACATATTAATATATATAGGCTATTACTCACCATTGAGGCTTGAGGAGAGGCTCCACTACATCCTTGGACCGGCTACATAGTGGCACAACCATTGGATTTTCTTTAGTCTCCTTGTAAAGTTTCAATTCCTCTAACTTTTTGATAATGTTGCGACGGACGTCGAAACGTTTCATACCCTGTAGATAAAAAATCATTATTTTATGTCTGCTAAATAGTTTTTATATGGTATTTTATTATTTAATTTTTATCGTCAGAAGGAATCGTATAATAACTGTTACTGTGGCAACATCACATGTAATGTATTTTTGCGCCATCTAGTGAAGTCAAGTCGAACTACAATCAACAATAAAAGTTCTGTTTATTTTTTATATGTTACTTTTGTATTCAAATAATTAAATTTATTTATCAAGGCTCATCAACAGTACTTTTCAATTAAAAAGTAATCGAATACTGAAATATTTCTTGACATTATCTTACTCTGTTACACTTTAGAAGATATAGAAGATTACATAAAATTAAACAAGGTTTATATTTACTGCGAACGGTCCACAGTTGTCCAACATTTTGCCTTCATCATCCAATATATTAATAAATGGTAGATTGTGTCGTTTGCCAATCTCATAGTCATTCGGGTCATGCGCAGGAGTTATTTTTACAGCACCTGTAGGTAATAAATTTTGAAATGATGAACTAATTGTGTTAACTGAATTTAAAGGTTGAACTAGTTGTCAATATATTCGAGGGTACTGACTTCCTAATAACTATTGGCTATAATATGAATATGTATAAATATGTAATTTAGTTGATAGTGGGCGTAAAATACCTCTGTCAAATAAGCATTCACGTAAACAGTGAAAAAAGGTACATGTAATATTAATTAAATTTAATTGTACTAACCAGTTCCAAAGGTCATGTCAACATACTCATCAGCTATAATGGGCAGCTTCCTGTTCACGATTGGATGCACTAGATTCTTACCAATCAAGTGTTTGTATCTGAAAAGTCATAAATTAAAACTAAATAAATCAAAGTACACAAATTATTCATATATATAAAAATTCATGTCACGATGTATGTTCGCGATAAACTCCGAAACTACAGAACCAATTTTTATCAAATTTTGTAAGCATGTGTAATTTGGTCCAACTTGGGAGATAGGGTAGTTTTTATCTTAATATCTCTTATTGCAAATGAAATGTTTATTATACGTCTTTAGTGTGTATTTATCGGTTAGTTCTATAAAACTCTAAACCACCTTAGGAACTAGTTGCATTGCAAATGAAATGTTTATTATACGTCTTTAGTGTGTATTTATCGGTTAGTTCTATAAAACTCTAAACCACCTTAGGAACTAGAAGACATGAGCTCTGTACATCCTAAATTTCTGACATTTTTTTACTAGGATAAAGGAAAATTACCTAGCATCATTAGGATGGACAGCCACAGCTACATCTCCAAGCATAGTCTCCACACGAGTGGTGGCCACAATCACTTCGTCATCAGAATCCTCTGCCTTGTATGCAAAGTGGACCAGCACACCGAATTCCACCTAAAATAGTAATTTTAGGTTGTATTACATTGATATGGTGATAATCTGTATTCTTAATGTCATTACATGGAGAACATCTCTTAGTGTGGCAGTTTTTTCATTTTATCTATACAAATAAATAAAATTGGACTGTCTGTTTGAAATATTAAAATAACTGCTTTTTACTAAATGTATATGTATGTAAATGTATACACTGTACATCTAACAAATTCACATTGTCTCTATGTCTGTTTGTTTTGGATAATCTCTGGAGCGGCTGGACCGACTTTGACGGGACTTTCACTGATAAATATTTCAGACATCAAATAACACACAGCGCCATCTAGTCCCAAGCTAAGCAGAGCTTGTGTTATGGGTACTAGACAACTGATACAAATACATATTATATACTTTTTTTTTGTAAATACATACATATTATACATAGAAAACACCCAAACTCCGAAACAAATATTTTTAGATCGTACAAACATTTGGTCCGACTATACATATTTAATAATAACCTACTCAGTTACATAACATTACAACTAACAGGCAAAACACAAAGAACAGAAACGAGAAAATAAAATTAAGTAATGGAAATGAGAGACACCATATATTAATAGTATTGAATTTAGGACAATCAAAATAAGGCGTTTACCTTATTAAAAATAACTATACTAAACATACCTTATGTTCATAGCCCGGTATGCTCATCATAGTTCTACCAGTAAGTTCTACTTTATCCACTTCAATGTCTGATATCGCGCTTTTCAGTGTACATGACCAGTTGACCAGCCTGTTGGCCCGGTAGATGTCACCATCATCGTGGAGCCGGATGAAGGCTTCGTTGACCGCCCGACACATGGACGGGTCCATTGTGAACCGGACGCGAGACCAGTCGTACGAAGACCCAAGAGACCGAAGTTGTTCATAGATTCGACCACCTTTTCTGTAATTTTATTTTAAAAATAATTGTATGTAAAGCGTTAGATATAGGTATTGTTAGAGATATAGAATATCTTGCATTGCATCATTTAAAAAAAAAGATTGATATGTGGAGGAACGGGTGTCATGTCACTCCAAGGAGGATCCTCCGACCAGGCGAGGTGATCATGCCTGGCGGGCCACGGCCCAACAGTTGATGTTGGGATGTTGTATATATGATAATTGGCGCGAGAACTTCTATTGCGCGATTCAGGATGATTCGGTAGTTGGCGCTAGTGCTTTTGTTTGCGTTGTATGTGGAAGTCGCCACAATACAATCATCATTGTAAGTTCTCTGTTAACTATTAATTCTTTTTCTTATAAAATAATGCGATATTGTTATATATTTTTTGATCAGTTCATCATAATTATATAGCCAAAAACAAAATGAAATGATGATGATGACAAAAAGAGTTTTTTTTTTGAGAATAGATGGAAGAGGCATGGTCAATTAATTCTTAGAAATAATGTGGTGTCGGATTAAGAATACAGATTTCACTACTCCTGCTCATCCTATGGGTGTCGTAAGACGTAACCGTGGGAGAGCCAAGCGTCGGCATGAATGGGCCGGCTCGACCGGAGTGATACCACGGCCTCACAGAAAACCGAAATAGCACTTACGCTGTGTTTCACCGAGTGATTGAGGATACCAGAGACCCATACCACAACCCCTACCTACATCCCTCTCCCCATTCCCTAAAGGCCGGCAACGCACTTGTGACACCTCTGGTGTTGCGGGTGTCCATGGGCGGTGGTAATCGCTTACCATCAGGTGCTACGTCTGCTCGTTGACCCCTATTCCATAAAAAAAAGAGGCAACTAAAGACAAGTCTCCACCGAACAAAAATTGACAACTTTTGTTTGACACCATGTGTTGGTGACAAAAGTTTCTGTAATTTCCTTGTGTTGGCAACAAAAATTGTCAACAAATGTTGGAAACCGTGTTTCTGTTTTTGGCGGTAAACATCAAAAGAATACGCTTGTTGCAGATATTTATGGGCTCTGTGGAGACGCTTAGTGGGAATGTTTTTTAAATTGTTGGCGCTCGGTGTAGATGCAATGGAAACAAAAGTTGGCAATTTTCTGAAGAGTTGCAGACGGATGGAAACATCGAAATTGCCAACAATTTCGGTGGAGATGCGCCTTAAGGGAGCAACTACGCATGACAACATTACAGCAAAGAGAAAGAAAACTTGAGATAAACCGTATTCCCACCAGTCTGTTCAGCGTGGCCTATTAAAGGTATCAATCAATGTATACTCACTGTTCTTTCCAATCCCAAACTCTCTTGATAAACTCTTCTCTACCGAGTTCATGACGCGTCTTTTTTTCTTCTCGCCACAATTTCTTTTCTACTACGACTTGTGTTGCAATACCAGCGTGATCGCATCCAGGATTCCAAAGAGTTGTACGGCCATTCATCCTGTGTCAAAGATGAGGAAATAATTCACATATAATGATATGAGCGGCCCTTACTCGTTACGTTCGGAATTACACATCTGGACTGCGTTCAGGTCCGCACATAGATCTTTGCGGTTTGGAGTGCGGATGAAACTGTCGGGTTAATTACGACAAAAAATGTGAGCAGTCAGAAATGTGGGTGTAAAAGGGTTTTCTGAATTTCGACTGCAGTTTTAGAGGGCACTATGCAATAGGGAATATGCATACAATTTTTATTTGTCTCAAATATTGTTTTCTAGATTCTTTATTGTCTTTACAATATACTTAAAAGGTATTTTTTTTATTTGGTGGTATTTTTTTATTTAGTGATTGTTTAAACCCAGAAAATATTAAATGAAAAGTGAAAAAGGGGAGGGAAATTCAAACCTACAAAACGCGTCCTATTGGTCGAAACGAAAAGTGACGTCGATTGTCACATTATCGAAATAATCGGCGTCGAAATTCCTACGGTGTTAGTAGTGTTTCTGAGAAAAAATAACTTCTTCCATGATTTTTATAGCAATTACTTAATAACTAAAACACTTAATAGTTAACAAACACGAAATGATAATGACGTCATTGGGCCAGTCAGTATTTTAAATTTCACTTTGAAAATTAGTTTGTCTATTTTCAAGCCTATTTATATTTTTTTTCTATGTTATAAAGACGTAAATGATCAGATTAAGAAATAGAAAAAAAGTGGCGTTCTTCACATATAATTTTAAAACACTTACACACACATATACATAAGTAGATAATTCTAAGAGTATAATGCAATATAATTATGTAATTGATCAAAACGGTTAAAACGCTACATAATGGTGTACTTAAATAGTCATAGTGCCAATAAAAGTTAGTTCTGTTACCTGTGCCACCTGGTGATAGCATCTTCAACAGCATTTGTGAGGGCATGGCCAAGATGCAGTGATCCAGTCACATTTGGAGGAGGAATCACCATTACAAACTTGCCTTTTGGGTTTTCTTCCAGGACGGATTTTCTCTATAAAAAATAATTACAAAAATCAAGATCAGTTGAAAGTATTTGCTGCTGCATTTTTTTTTTAAATATTATTTATGACTTTTTTTATTTATGCTTCTGGTGAGAGACCCTCGTTCAGCAGTGGATTGGTTGGTAGAGAAAACAAATTTGACGGTATCTTTGCCAGGGTAGGCAGTAGTCAGTCAGACAAAGTAAATTGTGAAGCTGGTTGCCTATTTCAAAACATAGATCATGTGGAGCAAAGAAAATCAACTCACTATTTCAATTATTTTTGTAAATTGAAATTTTAACACAAATAATAAAAAAAATAACAAAAAAAACGACTTCAAGAACTGGACTTTCAAAAAAAAAAGAATCATCAAAATCGGTTAACCCAGTCGCAAGTTCTGAGGTAAAAAAAAAAACAGTTGAATTGAGAACCTGCTCCTTTTTTGAAATCGGTTAAAAAAAGTAGGCTTGAGCAATTAAACAGTACTTATCACAACATCATCATCTTCCTAGCCTTTATTATTCCCAAGATTAATTGGAATTGGCTACTAGTTCAACCGGTTTTACCTGAATATCAGTTTTTCCACGGAGCAACTGGCATCGGACCTCCGCAACCCTGAGGGTGAACTGAATTTGCAGGTTGAACTAGTTGTCAGTATATTTGAGGGCACTGACTTCCCAATAATGATTCTCATAGGTGTTCATGACAACCGGGACCGACGGCTTAACATGCTCTCCGAGGCACGGGCGGGAAACACCGCCTAGTATATTACATACTGCTACCAATTGATACCAAGTTAATTGAACGTAAACACTGCCACTGCTTTAATATATGTTTGTTCCCTCATGTCAGGTTATTAAATATAGTAAGCACTTACACCATATTCCGGTTTAAAGAAACCCTGCTTCTCCCACCAAGCGTACCAGGCAGCCTCAACATATTTTGGACTATACGCATCAGGCATAGGGCCTGCAATGTCCTTCTTGTCACCTGGAGATGTAGCTGCGATGTATACAGCACTCTCTTTTGATTCTTTTATTTTTTTCTAGAATAGAGTACACACAATAATTATAACAGTTTCTTAAAAAATTTTAAGTTCTTCTCATAAGTGGTACTATTTGATAATTATTTTCTTATCTATACAAATAAATAAAATTGGAGTGTCTGTTTGTAATACTGAAATAACCGCTTTTTACTAAATGCATATATTATGTACTGTAGCTGATGCCCGCGGCTCCGCCCGCGTTTATATCAGCGTTTAATAATAGCCCCTATGTGTTATTCTCATAGTAGTAAATATAAAAAGTATTATTAGACTAGCTTCGCTTTCGGTTATTGTAGTTCCAACGACAATAATCGCGGGTAACACCACGGGATTCAGCTAGTGTATTTAAAAGTCTAATAAATGTCTGTACTGATTTAAATAAAGAATACAGTGCCTGTCTTAGGAAAATGAGAATCAGATAAACATTCTTGTATATTTTAAATAGATTTGGAGTTACAGTAACCAACAATGTGGTATGAGAATTTAATATAAATGCCTCATTGGAGTAGTGGTAGCGTATGCCACTGCTGTGCTTGAGGTCTTGGGTTCGATTCCCGGGTAGGAGCAAATGTTTGTATGATCTGCAAATATTAGTTTCGGAGTTTGGGTGTTTTCAAATTATAATGTGTATGTATTTACAAAAAAAAAGTATACATGTATTTATATCAGCTGTCTAGTACCCATAACACAAGCCTCTGCTTAGCTTGGGACTAGATGGTGCTGTGTGTTAGATGTCTGAAATATTTATTAGGTATTATATAGGTAATTGATTACACCCAGATTTAGAATTGTTAGAAAGAGATTCGCAAGTGTGACTCAGACTGGCTGTTATAAGAGATGACAGATGTTTGAATATGTTTATTAGGAACATTACTACTGTTACTTATACATTCCTTGTTTTTCTATAATTTTATAATCTTGTATCATTTTGTGTTTGCCGAATATATTATTTAAAACTACTACGTCGTTTTATAAACTGAGCATCAATGTGCGCTTCACCAAGAAAGAATGTTTAGAACCTTGCTTTTTTTTTGCTACTTCAACACTGTTTGTGAGTGAAGCTATGATATAATTCTAGTCTTTTCATCAAACGAAATCATCTTAAATTAATAATTGTTTCTTTCTTTTTACTAATCAGTTCATTGATGTATCTTTTTGCATCTCATTGCATACACAAAGAGTATTTATATGTTGAAACAATTTTTTTTATATTGTAAACAAGATTTATAAAAAAACTTTTATATCCATAATGTCAAATGAGTAGATGTTATACATAACTAAAAATGATGCAACGTGTTAAACAATTGCAGTAATACTTTCACCTGAACAAGCACTAGATTAACCTTAGAACCAATGTAATGTTTACATTAATGCAAATGAATATTTGAGGGCCCTTATATTATAGATATCAGTTAGATAAAGCCAGCTTATGCTATCTTCTTCATAGACAGACGCTTACCTCCGGTTTATCTTTTTGCACAGCTGGTGCAGCGCTCTTTTTTTCCAATTTAGCTTTTAATTTTTCTAACTTAGCAGCTTTCTCTGCTTCCTTTTTAAGTTGCTTAGCAGTCTTTTCTTGAGGCTGATCCCCAGTGGGATCGTTTTGTACTTCGTTGTCAGTCATATTTCCGCGAAAAAAAAATGAATTTAAATATTGAGCGATCGAAACCACATTTGCCAAATGTGATGTGGAAATCGCGAGTTGACATCAGAATTCAGAACTGACTGACAATATTATGAGCGTTCATAAACAGTTCAATCAACGATTACTGAACGTTTCAAAAATCGACTAAAATTTAACGAAATCAAATCCTTGGAGCATACAATATATTATAGAGAGTGGTGAACGAGCGGAAAACGTGATCGGAGTAGAGAGGGACTGAGTTTAGGTAGAGTCTGTCTTTCTCATGCAAGCTTCTGATTGGTTGGTGTAATTCCCACCAAACCAATCACGGAGACTGTGTGTGAGAGATATACTCTACCTAAACTCAGTCTCTCTCTCTACTCCGATCTCGCTTTCCGCAGCGCTCCCTTCATAGGTACATGATTGTATGATCTAAGACTAGGCCGAGGCCGCACTACGGCTAAACCACCGCGGTTTTAAACCGCCTGATTTTGTGACAAAAGGAAATGTATGGAAGCGGCCACACTGGCGGTTTTTTACCGCGACTGATTTTAAAACCGCGACAACCGCGGGCGGTTCTGTCCAGTGTTGCCAGAAGGTTACTTTTGTAACGTTTCAGGTGATTTTTCATCTCTTGGTTACTTTTAACGTTACACAAATAAGATTTTTTTTTATACACTCCCCTATCTGCCTCTGCCAAAATTGGAATACTTGGTGTCGACATATCGAGCGAAGTCCAGTTCAGATAATTGCATTCTTGCAGATTCCTCCGTAGAGACGTTACTGAACTGAGGGCCCTATACTCGTATTATGCCGCCATAAATCTGTAATGTCGTATTCTAAAGTTTTAGGATTTTCATAAAACTTTTAAGAAATTCTTAAATAAATTCTTATATAATAAGCATTGATCTAGAGATAGGGCCATCTCAAAATTTTAGAAACCAGGACAACAAGCTTAAAATCCCCGGATATTTGCGGTCATAATCCGAACACTTTTATATTATTATTTTATTTAGTCGAAATAAAAAGAATACATCGTTCAATTAGTTGAAACAGTTCTTTTATTTATTTTCATAGGTATTCAGTTTAATTAAATTTAGTTATTTTTCATCGAAATCAGTGATAGAAAAGTAAAATCTCACAGTTGTGAAAATGCTTTTCAAACAGTAGTATATTTTTCACAACCTTTTTTTTGAACCAGACTAATTTGACAAAAATATCTTTAAGTTGAAACTCATAAGATATCATTCCAGTATTCAAGCTCTAACTTTTTTAGTCTTATCTTCTTATTATATAAAAATCAATTGCTCTTCGTTTGTCTCGCTAAAACTCGAGAACGGCTGGGCTGATTTAGCTGTTTTTGGTTTTGAAATGTTTGTCCAGGAAAGGTTTAAACTGTAAAAAATTTAAAACAACTTCAAAATCCAAATCTCACGTGTACGAATTAGCGGGCACAGCTAGTAACAAACAAAAAAATGTCTGCCTAAAATTTTCATCAGCAGTCATATTAAGTTTTTTTTGTGTTTTCATCTTCTTTATTTAGAATATGTACTCTGAACATTCAATGGCAAGAAACTTTCTCTATTTCAATCATCCAAGCTTTTCGAAATGGTTGCAAGTAGGTATCCTTCTGGTTTTAAATACTGAATTATATTTGATTTGTGATGTCAACCGTATTAAATGCATGAAAAACAGGTATGCCTCCGATTTAAAAAAATCAGATCCGGGGGCTTTTTTAAGCTTTTGAAATAATCCACATTCAGGACTCACTCGATAGCTGGAAACAGATTTCGCGAACGCGTCTTTGAATGTTAGAGAAGCTGTTTATACTCAACCTCGACTGTGTCAAAGAGTTCTTTAAGAACTTTTTAGACTGTAGCCTTTATTATTCCCAATTTTATTTGGAGTCGGCTTGTTTAAGTGGCAAAAACGTTTTTTTTTATGTTGTTGAATCAACATATACTGGCAATCAATTACATGCGTGGTGCAGTGCGTTAATGTGCGCAGAGCATCCCACACCAACTATTTTCGAATTCAGATTTTGTTTTAACTTACGGAATTATAAAACATTGTTGGTTCCATGGTGCTCTATTCCACCGAAGTTCGTATTACAATTATCTCCAGAAAATACAACACATTTAGTTAAAAGATCATGCTGTTGAAGTTGCTTTCTTATAAGCTCAGTAATGATCTCAGATCTGTCATTTCATTTCGATTTAGTTTTCTGGTGGTTTTAAAACTTCAATCTAAAGGAGAGCTAGTTTATCTGTTGGCAACACTATTCGCGGTTTTACCGTAGTGTGTGCGCTTCGGGCGGTTTTGCGGTTTAACCGCCGGCTGGAATAAACCGTAGTGCGGCCTCAGCCTTACGAGTACTTTCCTTTTGGTTTGGTTTGCATAAAAAGTCACTTTGATACATAGTAGTGAAATATCGATGATCAGTTTTTTTCTTTATCATCATCCTAATATATCAGTTTTTTTGCAATCATCTGAGGAAAACTTAAACTAAAAAAAATCTTTGATGATACTGAATAGGTACTTTAATTTAAAAACAGTGGTTTTTATTCAATATCACCAAACCAAATTTCTTTATTTTACTTTAGAAAGTAAGTACGTATCTAGTGAACCTATGTACTAACATTTCGAAAGCAAATTTTACAAATTGTATTTAATTTTTTATCCTCGTCTACGCTTTTTTAAACATCCGAGTTGGCAACACCACGCACTACGCCGCCGCGCCGCGGCCACGCCATTTTGTTTTTCGTTTCTTGCCGAGCGCCATCGCGGTGTGCTCGCCAAATTTTATTTTAACTTGCGAAGCACCGTAATAGATTGTGTTTGTTTTATTTTCTTTACTGACCTGATTCATCAAGTCCAACATCATGTCGGATCGAGAGGTACTATATTTAAACTTTGTTCACCACGTCTCGAGGAGCATTCCCGCCGCGTGTGTTTTATTTTATTGCCGTTTGTTCTAAATTTATAGTTAAATTGTTTGCTTGCGCAATTACAGAGGAGTCGCTCTAGGACTCGCAACGGGTCTCGGGAGCCGGCACCAAAACCCGCTGCAATGTCGCGAGGTCACAGCAGAAGCCGGTCTCGGACGCCGCCCCCGCCAAAAGCTTCCAGCAGGAAATATAGGAGCCAGTAAGTTTAGCTTCTAGAATGTTTTTATTGATGTTTATTTGTTTTTGTGTGCCATATAAGATGATGTAGCTTAATATCTACTTGAAGTAATAATTTTGATTTATAATATAACCTCGCTTTCAAGGGTATCGGCTGCGTATTGCGCAATGATGTTTCGCTAAACACAAACATAGCATTGACGATGACGGTTTACACCGTTTTTATTTTTCTAAGCAAACTGGTTTCCGTGTTACTCACCATAACATTGTATAATCAATAATGTTTGTATTCATAGTTCGATATAACAGAATATCGTAGCAACAGTTTTATCAATACGTGCCGAGATAAGAGGCTTCGTATGGAAATGCAATAAGCAATTAATTACTGAGTTTACTTTAAACTTTATTTAAGTAGTCTGCATACATTTACAATTAGGCACATAATTTATCATTTGCATTTAACATGGTGATAAATGAACAATAAACTAATTGTTTGTATGTTTCATTTAAAATACCATTTTGATTAATGAAATGTACACAGCCTAATCATTCTGAGCAATGTTACTAGTCATCAATTACAAGCTTATCATATTTGTTATGAATTTCAACTTTTTTATTTTATTAACTTTTTCAATGGCTACAATTTGTTGGAACCAAAAAGGATGGACAACAGTCTTTAATTAAAGTTTGAATATCACTTAGCACTTGGGTTGTGGAGGTCTTATGATAGTCACTCAGTGTAGAAAATCAAAGTCAAGTCAAATCAGAGTAGACTTAAGCCATCCCCAACCTTACTTGGGATAAAGAATTTGAAGAAAATAAAACAAAGTTTTATTAGAAAAACCTTTTAAATTTTTCTCACGCTTTATCAAATTATTAAATAACTAACAATTTGCCCGGCTTTGCATGGGTTCATTATGGAAAATATAATATAACTCAAGTTTTTCGATGTCTTCAACAAAAACCATTTTATTTTAGCCAATACACTCAAAAATTGAACAAATTATAAAATATGAAAACCTTCCTCTAGAATCACTAAATATATTATAAGTGAAAACAGCATATTGCGAACGACATACACATTATTTTTACACCAACTATTCAACTTCAGGAATATGCAATGCATTATTCTCTGATTTTACTTTGGATTTCAGTTGACATGGCATTTGTTGATTACATTCATGATTTAATCATTTTTGAATCTACATACTAAAACATTAAAAATAAATACAAATATCTTGCTGAAAAACTGAAATATTCCTAAACTAAATAAATATTGATTATAGAAATTATTTTGCTGGGATTTTATCAGCATTTAGCATCCGTTAACTACATGTTACAAGTTTTATAGTTTCAGTCATAAAATTCAGTAAATCAGGTTGAAAATCGACCATAATTCATATTTTTAGCTTTCTGTAGTACTCCTCAATATAAACTTCAACTCTGCCAAACGTTATACTCCTCCATTTGCATAATTTTCGTAAAAAGAGGTACAAAGTTCACATAAAAATGCCGAATGTTTAGTTTTTATTAGTATAAAAGTTTGTGTCAGTTTGTTATGAATTTAGTTTAAGAACAAAACCTTTTTTCCGATTATTTAATCTACAAAATTGAGGTGCAATACATAGAAAATAATATTCTTCAACATACCTATTATATTCTTAATATATTTACTTAAATATAACAATAACAGAATAAACACCATGTAACAACAGTCCCACACACATATTCACGGATAATACAATTTTATATCGCAACAAATTTTTGTGCATATGTAATTATTTACCTACTAGTACAATATGATACCAAAATATGCTGATTGTGACATTTACGACTGTAACCTTGTAACTTGAACTTGTATTATGAAACTTAGTAGCTTCCTACTCATTGTGAACAACAATTAGCTATATAAAAATTCACACATTGCTTTTAGTTTCTTTACATTATAATAAGTAGAAGGTTTTTTTAGTATACACATGGTCATTTTCTGTAAAAAGAAGGTAAACTTGTAACAGATATTATAGCAACCCAAAATTTGCATGTCTACTAGAGATGCCACGAATATTCGGCAACTATTCGGTATTCGGCCGAATATAGTAAACTATTCGGCCGAATACCGAATATCAAATCATGAAAAAATTAATAAAATATTACTCACAAAGATGTTCATTTAACAGATAAATTAACATATTAATATTTAAAATCTACGAGTGGTAAGTTATGATGAATAAAAACATTTTTTTCAGCATTTGTAGATAGCAGACGATTGCGTTTTTCTTCATAAATTATTCCTGCTTCTGAAAACAGCCGCTCACTATATACACTGCTACCAGGAGATGATAAATAAATCTAAGCAAATTTTGAAAGGGTTGGATATTGTTTTGCTATTGCTGTAAGGCTTATGAGGGTCTGCTGTACGATCTAAGCGAACAGATGCCATATAAAAATCAAGTTCATTTGCAACCGATTATTATTTTTTATTAAATGGCATCAGTTTGCTTTTGTCAAACAAATGGTGAAATTTCTCAAGGTAATAATGTAATCACTTTAAAAGTAATATTTAGTACACAGTACGCGCAGTATGATGCACCAACATAAACAAATAAAGCCTGTTGTGACACGACCGCGACCTAATCACCAATGAAACTAAACTGCACGCGCCTACGTACTACTTCAGTGATGCAAGTTTAAACTCGTAATTTAGGAGTCGTGACTAGTTGTGACTTGTCACCCACGGAAAGTACTAAGTGTTGCCGAATATTCGGCGCTTCGGCCAAGAGCCTAGCCGAATATTCGGTATTCGGCCAAATAACTATTCGTGGCATTTCTAATGTCTACATTTATAGTCTATTCAACTTCCTCCGAGACAAAAGGTAAACAAACCAGAAAAAGGTTCTTTAATAGGTCAAATTTTATAAGCATCTGGAATCAATAAAAAAGTGACATTTTCTTTCTTTTTCTTGGAAAAAGGCAAACTGTGCCGATGTCAACAATTTTGCCAGTGTCAATTAAAACGGAAATACGTGTGTTAAAAAATAAAATAATTGCAACTGTCCAAATTTTCCGAGTTCACAGTGGACTGACTAAAAAGTGTAGTGTAGCACCTAAAACTGTAGCTGTTCCCAAACTTTGAACGTATTGTAACACTACTAAATTGAAGAGTAGTGATAAGGCCAATAATTTACGTACAAATGTGAAATTTTGTAATTTTTGGTTACATCGGCCATGTTTACTCTCGATCAACTCGTTTGAGAAACATTGGTTTCTTTGTTTACCTTTTGTATCAGAGGAAGTTGAATAGGGTATAGATAAAAAATGTTGAACACCTTGTAACACCAAATTGTACACTTTAACCCAGCTGGCCGCTGTGGTATAATAGACCAAAACCACTATTCCAAGGAGAAAGCCAGCAATGCACTTGTGACGCCTCTGGGGTTGCGGGTGTCCAAGGGCGGTGGTAATCGCTTACCATCAGACGATACGTTTGCTCGTTTGCCCCCTGTTTCATATTAAAAGAAAGAAGCCTATGTCCAGAAGTGAACTATTAGATGCTATTGATATTTAACAGTACTGTGAACAGTCCTATCTGCACTTAGGACTCCCACACGTAACTGCGAATTCGCAACGCATCGCAAATATCTGCGAACTCGCACGAATGCACCGCATAAACTTCACGCCGCATCGCATCGCAGTTATGTGTGGGATCCACGAAGCAAATACAAAGAGGAGATGGCATAAGCGCATAGGTCCCGTGACAAAATACAGGTCCCGACGTCATCGCAGTTATCGCGACTTACAAATCTTACAAAATCGCAATCCTTGAATATTCTCGGTACAATTAAGTAAAAGATGAGGTGTTGTGTTTTATCTTGTGCAAATAACTTGGATAGACGTTCTGGTGCCATGAATGGCATAATATTTCATTTGTAAGTAATTTTATACTTAATTTCTTAAAATAGTTCTAGAAAAATCTCTCAGTTGTTGAAATATAGTTAAATCTATTCGCCACTAAATGGAAAAACTTTGTGTGATGGGAAATAAAAATACAAAGGTTCGTAGAGCTGAGTATTTATAAAGTAAATCATAAAAAAATATTGAAATATGTTCTGCATTCTTGCCTAAAGAATTTTAAATCGAAAAAGTAGTATTTTTTGTAATCATTTTGTGAACACTGACGTCTATCGTCAACTAGGAAAACAAACATCAACAGAACAAAGAGACAGGGTCGTAATTAGAATTTTTTTTTTATCTATATTCAAATTATATCTATATTAATCTAGAATTTAAAGTACTTGAAAATGAAACAAATTTTACTTATACTGATTATTTGATAGGTTTTCTAATTAACTAAAATTCTATCCCAGGAATCCCAGGAAAATTAAACTTTCTCGGAACCCACAACGAAATTAATCAAACGAAAACTGAAGAATTTGAAAATATAATAAATGAAAAACTAATTTGTAGAAACATTTATTTTTTTGTATTATATATACTCCTACTTGTATGTTATTGTTCTCTTTATTGTATGTGTTTGTTGTTGTACTATATTTCTTTGTTTTTGTTCTCTCTCTTTAATATATATGTTACCGTCAGATTGTCAAAACCGTTACATTGTAATCTATCTCGCGAGATTGTAAAATGGTATCTACGAATCGCAAGTCGCGCGCTGATTGGTTGAACAGCATATGTCCCCGCGCCGCCATATTTGTTTGTTAATTTGTCTTTGATGCCAAATGTAAAGTATTTCTGTGATTGTAAATTGATTTCATGTTGAAAATACCTCACAGCTTTAGGATTAGTTATATAAAGTTGCTGTGGCAGAAAAAATAATTTGTGATTAATCAAAGAAGTAATAACCTAAACTATCTCTATGGGCATTGATCGGCCTACTATAAAACCGAACAATCAGGGAAAGTTGACAATTTGACGCGCGTAAGTAGTATATCACAGTTGACAATCTATCGATAGTTGGCAATCTCGCTAGGTAGATTATAATCTAACGGTTTTTATAATCTTACGGTGACATATTTAAATAAGTAATAAATCAAATACATCACCAAGGTTACGGGGAAGATATAAACTTTCACTTTTATACTATACTAGCTAACCCACGCAAATTCGTTTACGTCTCCTATTTCCCGTAGCGTAATAATTTTCCCCTGTTTTCGCAACATTCTTCATTGGTGCTCCACTCCTATTGGTCTAAGCGTGATGATATATAGCCTATAGCCTTCCTCGATAAATATAGATAGCCCATCTAACACTGAAACATTTTTTTTTTGAAAAAAAAAAATGTTTCACATTTTTTTTTTCAAATCGGACCAGTAGTTCCTGATATAAGCGCGTTCAAACAAACAAACTCTTCAGCTTCATATATTAGTATAGAATATATTAGTATAGATGTTATGTACGATGTTTCTTACTAATAATATTTTTGCGATACATGCATCAAAATGATTTACAAAATTGACTTTAAAAAAATAACTACCTGATAAGAAAATTCTGAGTACGTCCCTGTATGTCCCTTACATCGTACGCATTGTTTCATACAAAAATTTCATTAGGGCATCTCCTCTTTGTATTTGCTTCGTGGTGGGATCCCTTATGAAAAGTGACTGTATCTACTTTACAAATGAAAGGTAAATTGCAGTTTACGATTTATGACGTATTAAAAAAAACTACTTACTAGATTTCGTTAAAACCAATTTTCAGTGGAAGTTTGCATGGTAATGTACATCATATATTTTTTTTAGATTTATCATGCTCTTATTTTAGAAGTTACAGCGCGAAACGCGCAAACTATTCAGTTTAGAAAAAAAAACGATATTAGAAACCTCAATATCATTTTCGAAGACCTATCCATAGACACGTATGGGTTGGATGGATTTTGGATGGATGGATGTTCTTAAGTACCCCCAAAATTTATTGTTTTTTTTTTGTGTGAAAATCTTAATGCGGTTCACAGAATATATCTACTTACCAAGTTTCAACATTATAGGTCTTATAGTTTCGGAAAAAAGTGGCTGTCACATACGGACGGACAGACAGACATGACGAATCTATAAGGGTTCCGTTTTTTGCCTTTGGCACGGGGAACCCTAAAAATAGGTGGATTCTTTGATATTTTATAACATACACTACAGTTCGTCGTAGTGTATATTTCTGTTATTAGATTGAATATTTCTGACCACTAAATTAATTAATAAGCTATAGGAAAGATTTTTTTAATCTCACTAGGAATTACCAGTTTTCATGTCCTTTTATTTGCCGCAGTCGGGGAAAAATATTGCATCGGGAATAAATTTCATGAAATCGTAAGTTTTATACAAGAATCCATAGCATTGTAACACAATGAAGTAAGCACGTCACTTTATGACAAACAATGCTGGTAGAATAGCCATTGCTATTCCATGAGCGAGTTATTGGAATCGCTATCAATGTGAATATTGTCCTTGACAACGCTATATACTCGGAATTATGATTATGTGGTACAGTCTAAAATATACCTTAATAGTTTCCTGTTGTGTAAAAACTATGTAGGTAGTTCGTTATTTATCGTTTACTAGCGACCCGACCCGGCTTCGCACAAATGTCTTTGAAATTATCGGATTTCCTCTACTATATGCATGTATTTCACGTAAAACCATTCCTTTTGAATAACTTTATCTATTGTTGAAAACTGCATTAAAATCCGTTGAGTAGATCGACGATCGAAAGATCGACGACAGACGGCGGAAATGACTTCATTATAAACTATGTAACAAACTAATATATAAAGGCGAAAGTTTGTGTGTATGTTTGTTACTTCTTCACGCAAAACGACTGAACGGATTTTGATGAAACTTTGCAGTAGTAAAACTTAGACATCAGAATAATACATAGGCTACTATTTGCCGCGATTACCGACATAGACGCGGGCGAAACCGCGGGCAACAGCTAGTGTAAAAATATATACATGTCACACAAACCAAACCTTTATTTAATGTCTTAAGAAAACAAATTACTACTCATTTCCGTCCCGAAACAGTCGAATAAGAGACCACACAATTAAAAAAACTCAAATGAAATCTTTTTGCCAAGCCGTTTGTCTAGGTTTGTCTAACGTGGTGGTTAGTTTTGCGTCTCGCAATAACTATTTGCGGTAGCCCACAATAGCAACGGGTGTAGTATTACCACAGAACTACAGCAACTTCAGGACAAAATCGTTCTCCAGGTATCAAACTCTCAATATTTATGGAATTAATACAATTGACAGCAGCTAGTTACAATACGTAAAAGCTATGAAAAACAGAAAGCTATATATATATATAGCTCACAAAAGATTAAAAACTATCAGCTTTTTACGTAAAAACTCTTAAACAGTTAAAATACATATTTATTTGTTACAAATTATTCTGGTTAATAGAGCTTAACAGCCATCATGTGGATCTAATACCAGACTGTCACTTTGTGTATAATAATAATAGGAAGCTCCAATAATAGCCCTAATAAGTATTACATCGAGATATTTTCGTTTGTGTAAACGTCCTGTGCGTGTTGTAATGACGGCAGGTAGGTGTAAACAACATTGCAATGTAAGCCAGTGTAGTATTATGCCATTCTCATTACACAATGTATCACGCCAACTAGCATTTGCTCTTTGTATATACTAGCATTTGCTCTTTGTATATATTAGTATCGCCATAAGCTTAAAACAACTTGAACTTATTTTATAAAACTTCAAGGGCTTTCAAGAATAAATACTGTTCTCTATAATAACTCTATGTAGATACAGAAGTACAGAAATATAAATGGGTTAGATCTTAAGGCGCGTCTCCACCGAAATTTGATAACACAAAAGTATTCAACTTTTGTCCGGTGGAGACTCGGTTTTACAGAAACTTTATCACCAACACGTGTTGACAACACAAAAGTTGCCAACTTTAGTTCGGTGGAGGCTCGGCTTTAGGATATTTTGAAAGTGTTCAAATCGTTTATATCTTAACGCTCATTTTGAAATTGATTGCATACATTAATTCACACAAGCTCTTTCATATTTTCTAGAACTCGGTAGTTTAATTTAAATAAGTCCGTAAACCAGTTTTTAGATAGCATGATTTCTTTGAGCCTTCATTGTATACAATTAACGCAAATGAAATAGGTACAAGAAATACCAAAAAGCGCTCACCTAACACTAAAAAAATATTAAATATCATATAATATTAAGTATAATAAACTTACAACCCCTTGTTGTTTGTTGTCATAGCAAGGCCATGTTTGTTCCCCGTGCGCATTCGCGCCGTTCGCGCTCTAGAAGAACGCGCACTTCCAATGTATGGTCAGCCTTATAATGTTTCTGGCGCTTTTACACCTCTATTATAAGTGAAAATTACGTAAAATTGTATATTTATATGAAATGTTCTTTTCCAGGACGCGTTCCCGCTCGGGCTCCCCACGACGCGGCTACCGCGGCTCGCGGTACTCCCGCAGCCGGAGCCGCTCGTACTCGCCTCGCGGCTCCTACCGCCGCTCGCACTCTCACAGCCCCATGTCCTCGCGACGCCGCCATCTTGGTGATAGGGTGAGGAGCGATGTTTATTTGAATACCATTTATTGATTATTGTGTTAGTTTAGATTAATTCCCACCCGTCCTTTCCTTGAACCCTCTCGACCGTCCATAGCTATCATAATAACCTATGCTAGACTTCCGAAGTTATAACAGCTCTAATTATCAATTTCAATTTATTAATGAAATTAAGTCCTGGTATATTATGGACAATCAATCAGGTTAATACACACTAATGAAGCCAAGAGGTTCAACCTCTCTTTTGTACATATTATCACAAATAGTATTAATACAGAAGCAATTGGCCACTCTAAATCAACGAAGACATTGGACGAATTGTTGCGGTCTTCAGACCCGATCGATTAGTATAGTACTGCAAATGGCCATATTTCTGCTTCTGACAACTGGTTCATAACATCTAATTCCTTGAATGCCTAATACCAATTTTTTTTATATTTCATCAATTCAATCTCGTCTTGGATCAGTAAACTTATTTTTTCTTTATGCTTAAATTGCAAAATACTTCCTAATAGTTCTATAATTACAGTAAATTGCCATTCCAAAAAAAAAAGTTATCGATTGGTATATTAAAAAAAATCTGTCATTCGGGGAATTAGGTACAGAACAAAAACAATTCAAATAGTCAGAAATTCATCCAAATAAAATATTAATTTTATAACTCTGACTAGCAACAATATGGAAAGTTTGAGGCGCTTAAATGTATTAAAATAATTTAAACATAAACTACCAATATAAAAGTTTTGCACGATTTAGAAACGTTAAATCAGTGTAGCTACTGAATATATTGGTTTTTTATCAATCATTTCTGTTACGCGTTATTATATGCTTGTTACACACGCGCATTGAAATTGATTTGTTTGTTATAGGCTATGTCAAATAAACTTCACCGTGTTTATTTTATACTTGTTGCAGCCAGAAACAAGGCGCGGCGTCAATCACCGCACGGGAGAGATAATTGTATGAACTACATTGTATTTAATGAATAGTAATGTAATATACATTACTTTGAATGTTATAATTAAGTGCTTAAACCAGGTGTGGGTCGATGGTGGTAAGGGAGTTAATGGTTTGATATCCTGGCCAACAAGGGTATCACTGCTTTTTATTTTTTAATTTTTTAAAGAGCCCGTGGAATGTTAAAACAACTAATACATACTACTTTTTTATATTTAAAATTAATTTTAAAAGGGCCACAGTTCCATTTGTTGCTTGTTAGTACTTATATGTATCGTACAAGTAATTTAAAGTCCACTCACTCAACCAGGTCTTTAGCCTGATACTAAAGTCCAATCTAAAATACTTAGTAAACCGCCAAGAGACGTGAAAAAAATTAAAACAGTGTCTCTTGTTCCTATATTTTTCAACAATCTCGAAAAAAGATTTACTTTTAGTGCAAACACATGAAACACAAGATTTCTATAAACTGGGATATTATTCAGGTGATGGTAGTCTTAGTTAGGTGAATTATGCATGCGGAAATTGTTTGTTTATTTATGTGAGACAAAAATCTGCTTGTACGGTACCTAGTATTTACAAGAAAACAGTCAATAAATTACATTGTAAGTACCCACCAACAAGTTACAGTAACATTTATATGTATATTAGTCCGATACGAACCAACTTATTACCTTCCGATAAAATACTATAAATACTGTAATTACAGTCTTTATTGAGTTACGGAACATTAAATGCTTTGCTACATAGTTTCACAAGGAAATGAAACACATAATAAGACATGAATACATCTTTATTTAGACTGCAAAACTATCTTTAATACGAGTAATGTTTTTCAAGCGTCTCATGGTGGCTTTAAGACATTAAATAGGTACTTGTCTTGTTGTCCAGTGGTTAGCTTACTGGGCAACCAAATAGAACGTGTGTTTCTATTGTCGACAGGAAAACCCAACTCCGTCGAGATGTCTCGGCGTCTTCGGGCTGAGCTTGTACACTACGGAGCAACAAATTAACCAAATCTTCTCGAAATATGGCCCCGTTGATAAAGTACAAGTTGTTATTGATGCCAAGGTAAGAATATGAATATTTCCTTCACACTTAAACATATTATGACTTTTTGTCTTATTGCATTAAATATTAAAAGTAAAAATAGCAAGAATTGTCAAAAAAACTATAGGGTGTAAACTATGGTTTTGTTTCAAATGAAACAACTTAAAATAATGTCGTGTAAATGGATGTCGGGGAAAAATAACCACGTGTAATTTACTAATACAAAAGACATGCATTCAGATAGATTATTTCTACGTGTGCGAAAAGCTGGTTAAATATTAAAGTATATTGAACTAAACAGCTTTGTTCTCCACATTTTACCATGTTTAGAATTGTTAATTTATACTTCTATACTTATTATATTTATAGAGGTAAAGTTTGTGAGTTTGATGTTGTAGGGGTATCTCTGGATCTACTGAACCGATTTTGAAAATTCTTTTACCAATAGAAGGCTACGTTATTTGTGAGTGACATATAATAACCCGAAAAGTGCAAAGACTTTCGTGGTAGGTGAATTTGCAAAGTAAGTTGGAGAAAAAAATGTTTACCGCCCAACGAAGTGGGCACGGGTCAGCTAGTTTTAAATATATTGTAAAGTTTTTTTGCGTATGAATATCAAATATTCGTCGCTAAGATACCTGTTATAATTTTCACACTTAAATATCATTTTTAACATCGAGTCGTGCGGACACGCAACTACACATGAAATAGCATTAAATTAAACGTTTGCTGATAACGTTTACAGTAAGCCTGTTTACGATTGCACATACATATAATTTTATGGGCAAATACCCCGGGTTTTTATACACCTTACTGCAAGGTCTTTTTGTTTTATGTGGAATGAAATGTATTACTGATATAAGCTATTATCAGAATCTTTTTCTTTTATTATAACTTAACAACATGTATTGTAGTCTGACATGTAAATATATCTGAAAACATTTATTTTATAAATGACTAGCTTTTACACGCGGCTTCGCTCACGCGGACTTTCATCCCCTGATTTACCCCTTTAAGGGTGGAATATCAAAATTCCTTTCTTAGTGTTCACTTACGTTGTATAAAGAACCTACATCAAAATTTCATGATTCTAGCTTCAGCGGTTTGGGCTGTGCGTTGATCTCTGGGTATGTCAGTCAGTCAGTCACCTTACTCTTTTATATATATAGATTAAGAACCAGCTTTTGCCCACGACTCCGCCCGTGTGTACCTCGGTTATCGCGGCATAGAGTACCCTATGTTCTTCCTCACGAATCAAAGTATCTCCATGGAAAATTTCATTGAAATCTGTGGCAGCGGTTTAGGCGTGAAAGCGTAACAGATGGATGTTTACTTTTTTATAATCTACTTTCGAATTTATAATATTAGTTATGGATCAAGCAAGATTATACGACCGCCTCTGAAGTATGTCAATTTATTATGAGTAGAAGTATAGGCATCGGCACGTAACTTGGCCAGATTTCGACATCAACAAAGTAGACGCACATATTACATGGTGTCCTACATAGCATTTTATCTTTTCCAGACTGGCCGCTCTCGAGGCTTCTGCTTCGTGTATTTCGAGCATCAAGAGGATGCTAAAGTGGCAAAGAACGAATGTACCGGTATGGAGATTGACGGACGCCGCATTCGCGTAGACTTCTCTATTACACAACGCGCTCACACGCCTACCCCCGGCATTTATATGGGCAAACCTACGTAAGTATCTAATGAGTCGTGGTTACACTATTCAAAATGTACTAGTGTGAATGTGTCATACGCTGTCGGTCTGCCAAGCCAGAGGTGATGAGTTCAATACCGCCAAAGAGAAATATTGTATGCTGACCACGATCGTTTGTTGGGTGTAATCATTTATATTTAATACGTATGTGGAAAGAGTATACTCATATAGTTTATCTATGCCCAAATAAAATTTATTTAACTTTAAGCAGCGGTTGTTATTTTGTACTATAATGGCTAAGTTTAAAGTTCAAAATAACACAAAACCGTTGCTTAAAATTAAATAACGTTTGTGAACAAGGCCGGAAATGTTTTTGGCTTAATAAATATATTTTTTAGTAATACTCGATGTTGGTCATAGTTCCGAAACAAATCGAGTGTTATCAGAACATTATCAGCATTGTATCGTAATATTATTATCACGGTTTTTAAGTTTTAATATGTTCTTCATTAAAAATAATTAAGCAAAGAAAATAAATTAAATAAGGCGTCACTTCATAGCTTGCTAATATAAATTGAATTCAATATTTTTATTCTAAATCGGTATTTGGAAATTAATTTTATTTTAATTTTTTTAATTCGCTGACTACGGTGATAAGTACATACTTTTGAAATACCTGACGTTTTAGGCAGGTTGTACTGGCCATACTGGCCACTTTGTGACCACGGCGAGTAATTAGTTTAATAGCAGTAGTTTAAAAGTTAGTGAAACACTAAAATAGTACATAGTCTATTTGACTGGGTAAATAAGAAACTATCCAGCATTAGAAATTCACGCGCAATAATTTATTGCGAGTGACGCCTAGGTGTTGGTAGAACAAACTTAAACAGATTTAGAGTGAATCGACTAAAGAATTAGTCTACTTACTAAAGGCCTGTTTGGATACTAAAATAAATATTGTGTATTTCATCTATAAACGTAGTCAATTGTTGGCTATAATTGTTTTTTTTTTTACTTTGAGCAGTGTTAGCAGAGGCGACAACGGATACGACAGACGTGGACGAGGAGACAGAGAGTAAGTTCATTTATACAAATATAAACATCAATTATTATTATTAAAATACATACATATGTAATACAAAAATTTCTGCTACTATTGACCCTTCTTATAAAGAGTCTGCAAAAGAAATTTACTTATTAATTATGCAATCTTACATTGAATTTTAGGTCTAGGTACACATGGATTACCAACCTTTTAACTATTCGTTATTCGTCGTTCTCATTTCTTGCATCGGAACTCTTTTATGTACAGACGAGATCACTGCAACTTGTTATATGAGTTTAAACGTTTTGGCTATTGCCTACCATCTCTGGCATTTCACTTTTTAAGGTAATTATTTCTTTCGAAATGTGAAAATCCTTCATAGGTCTTGTTATACTTAATCATCAACAGCTTTAAATAGTCCACTGGTGGACATAGGCCTGTCGGAAAGAAGGCCTAAGTTTGCTATACCATGCTGAATGGATTTCATACAAGTTTTCCTGGTCTGTGCTGCTGTTCTGCATAGTTTGTTCCCTTAGGGTCAGTGCTAATGGACGGAGTGTCCTAAAGCCGGGTCTCCACCGAACATAAGTTATCAATTTTTGTGTTGTCAACATGTGTTGGTTACAAAAGTTTGTGATTTCCTTTTGTTGGCAACAAACATTCTCAACAAATATTGGGAACCGTGTTTCCGTTTTTTGCGTTATCAAAAGAATAGGCTTGTTGCAAATATTTATTGGCTCTGTGGCAGACGCTTAGTTCGAATGTTTTTCAAATTATTGGTTACTCGGTGTAGACACAATGGAAACAAAGTTGGCGATTTTTTGAAGTGTTGGAAACACAGAAATTGCTAACAATTTTGGTGGAGACGCGCCTTAAGAGTCAATCTAAAGTTTATTTTCTCATACATGTACTCCGCAGGAATATATAAAGCCGAGTCTGAACTGAAAAGTTGTCAACTTTTGTGTTGTCAACACATGTTGGTGATAAAAATTTCTGTAAAGCAGAGTCTCAACCGAACAAAAGCTGTCAACTTTTGTGTTGTCAACACGTGTTGGTGATAAAAATTTCTGTAAAGCCGAGTCTAAACCGAACAAAAGCTGTCAACTTTTGTGTTGTCAACACGTGTTGGTGATAAAAATTTCTGTAAAGCCGAGTCTAAACCGAACAAAAGCTGTCAACTTTTGTGTTGTCAATACGTGTTGGTGATAAAAATTTCTGTAAAGCCGAGTCTAAACCGAACAAAAGCTGTCAACTTTTGTGTTGTCAACACGTGTTGGTGATAAAAATTTCTGTAAAGCCGAGTCTAAACCGAACAAAAGCTGTCAACTTTTGTGTTGTCAACACGTGTTGGTGATAAAAATTTCTGTAAAGCAGAGTCTAAACCGAACAAAAGCTGTCAACTTTTGTGTTGTCAACACGTGTTGGTGATAAAAATTTCTGTAAAGCCGAGTCTAAACCGAACAAAAGCTGTCAACTTTTGTGTTGTCAACACGTGTTGGTGATAAAAAAAATTGTAAAGCCGAGTCTAAACTGAACAAAATTTTGGCACTTTTGTGTTGTCAAATTTCGGTGTATACGCGCCATAACGCAGCTTGTAACCTAAATGTGTGTTGACAGCGACTACTACTACCGCGGCGGCGGCGGAGGCGGAGGCTACCGCGAGCGCGACTACTACCACCGCGGCTACCGCCACCGCTCGCCCTCGCCGCACTACCGGCGCCGCCGCTACGAGCGCGAGCGCTCCTACTCGCCTCGTAAGTCTCCCCCGCACCACCCCCACCACCCCCACCACGCCCGCTAGCTCGCACACCCACACACCACACTAGCTCACTGATACTATTTGTTGCTCACTCATTTCACAATAAAATCTGGCAAACATTTTTACTCGTGTAAACATTTTTAACTGACCTAAAAATATCAAAAGGTTCTCAATGCGACTATTTTTTTATGTTTGTTACCTCAGAACTTTCAACGGGGAGAACCGATTTTGATGACTACTTTTTTTGGTTGCAAAGCTGGTGCTTCCCGTGTGGTCCCATTGCAATTTGGTCCAATTCTTGAAGTCACTTTTTTTGTATTTTTTTTTTTATTTGACTCCCCTTAGATAGACAAATCC
Organism: Diaphora mendica; assembly: GCA_949125395.1. NCBI lineage: Eukaryota > Metazoa > Arthropoda > Insecta > Lepidoptera > Erebidae > Diaphora > Diaphora mendica. The sequence goes on along the minus strand of OX421322.1, from coordinate 3,301,975 downwards.
AGCAACAGACGTACAGAAAGTCGTTTGACAGGACAATATTTGTGTGTTCTAAAAAAGTATTGATTAAAATATTAGTCAAGTCTTAAATTGAGACATTATCCTGACATGCATACAAAATTTGAATTTTGAAAATCGATACATTATAATGAGAATAGAAAATAATTTTAGCAAAATATTACCAGAATTACTACCAATGTATCTCAAAACTCTTTGAAGATTGTAAACTTATTTTGATTTGCCTGAAACCTTATCTTTACAGTTGAAATTTTTGTTTATCTGAATGTAACATTTCTTGCCAAAAGACTTCAGCAATTGTGTATATAAACTTAAAATTATTGATTTTTGGATGGTTCTTGTTATAAATAAAGATATCCAAACTTTATATCAAAATGTTTTGCTTGTTTTTGTTTTAAATATACATATATTTTTTTCTGTAAATTAAATATTCAAGAAAATACTAGTTTGCCTTATACTTCAAGACCATTTCAGTAATAAGCCAACAAAAAGTATCAGTGATAAATGCACTTTCATAGTGGCAACATTGAACACAATTTTTTTTATAGTTTTTGTTGCAAACATGTAGCATAGATATTGACAAGTGTTCAAATTTTCGTGATCACTCAATATATTGATGAATCTATTTTGGATGATTTAGTTAATTTTTATGTGTTTAATTGTTTTTGTTTGTTATTTGTAATTGTTAGCGACTAGAGAGGAAATATTTGTATTAAATGTCATTTGTACAAACTAAGTAATAAATATGTCCAAAATAGATCATAGATGAACCGCTTTTCAAAGTAATGTGGCTTTACATGTCAGTTTTTTCCATGGAGATCTTAGTCAAAAGTTCATGAAAATGACAATTCTCATTTTTGTATAAGATTTAGCTTTGCCAGTAAAAGATCATATGGGCTAAAAAAGAAATTGTTGAAATGATGACGAAAATATCACCTATATTGTATTACAATATCTCCACTCTATATAAGAGAATAATTGTCATCACAAATAGTACCCAATCCACATTACATGCACCTACGTTACATTTTCTTGTTCAAAGCCTACTTTACTGGCAAAAAAACCTTCAAATTTAGTTTTAAGCCTCAGTTGCATATTGTACAGGAAAAAATATCTACAATATTTCAGTAACAATGTCATGTATTTACCAAACAACTTTTATTACTAAACCAAATAATATATAGATTTTTCGTTTCACGGTTTGTAATATCTTTTATAGTCTACGCTTTAAGTAGTTAGTCCTAAGTTCTCTGTTGGTTACTATTATTTTTTTTCTATCAATTTATTCACACAACTTCTCCAACTACTCTCATATAGACATCCATTGCGTTAATGGACGTCTTGTTAGTTTATTTACCATATTCTATGGAGGCTTTGAATTAATTCACCTCATTGTAACTATTAATTTTCAACATAAGTAAATCTATGTTATCGTGGTGAACTATTTCAAGTCGAACAATTTAAAATATCGCGATCGTGTAAAATGTGACTTACTAGATACATTTGACTATTGAACGCCAAAATAATGCTGATTATAAAAGACAAGTCTATTTAAAGTTACAATGTATGGTTGTGAATGAATGGATAGATAATTAATTAGTGTTGTCACCTCATTAGCGTAGCACAAGATGTTTCCAAATAACATATAGTTACTCCCCTCTTTGACTTTGCAGGTCGTTATTAGTAAGTTCGCCCAGCTGAGTTCAACTTCAGGCATAGCATAGCATTTTGATACAACACTACCCCCCAAACATTGTCGACCGGTATCCTATGCATTTATCTGTACCGTACCTGTACCGGGTAGTCTGCGCTACTGCTGCGCTCACCGAGAGAAGCTCTTTATGTTAATTGTAATGTGACGAAGGGTCTAGACATAAGTTAGTTGTAACTGCCCACGGGCATAGTTGCCTCTAGGATGTAAAATTAGCTCTAATAAAGGTTTAACACTAAGTCTAATATTGATTTTGTTTGTTTGAAAAGGTATTGAAACAAGAAGTAAAGGATGAAGTTCCTTGAAACTATCTGTGTTGAAGTTTTGAAAATGTTTGATTGAAAAGTCCTTTCCGAAATGGCGCTGCCGGGTCCGGGACAGACGCGATATCGGGCCACTGGCATGTCGAAGCGAAAAGAATATGATCGAGCTAGCCGCTTTGTAGGAAGTAGGAAGACAATACAAGTCGAAGACACACCAAGAGAGAAGTCGCGCGCACTGATCATATTCTTTATCTTCCGACTGTTTGAACGTACTCTCTAGAGCGTTGTGGCGATGTGATCGATTGCATTTCTCGTGTTGCTAGTTTTACGTACATATGTATTATTATGTATTCGGATGTATAGTCTGGTATCTTCACGATTAGCGTAGCGTTGTGTTGTGACAGACGTAAATAAACAATAGTTTTGTAACGTCATTATGGCTCTTTCTTCATTCATATTGGTTCGTTCCCACCTTTCTCTTCCATTCAATCCTTTCATATCTTTCGATAACGCTACTTAAGATCAAGGAATATGTGTAACTTCATTGTAAATTTATAAGTTTCAACTTAATATGAAGCAATGATTGAGGAGTAAGCTAAGCTGGTTTGTAGCCATACGGGTAACTGGTTATAGAAAGGTTCTACTACTCTTAGTATGTTGATTATTTATTTCAATTAACAAAGTGAATAATGTACTTGTTTAACAGTATAATATGTATGTATATATCTTAATAAATAATTGTATTTAAAGCTTTAAAATATTTTACTTATTATAATATGTATAATATAGACTTCGCAGTCCATTATCTAGTTTCAACTCTCACTAGGAATGTAATACTCTACGCTCACGGTTGATTCATATTTTTTTCATTTAACGGCACCTGTACTTTACTGCTCTTGGTGTGGACTTCTGTAGCGCATGGTGGGATTAATCTTTGGTTTATCTCTTACTTATATGGTATAAACACAAGTTTGGGTTTAAAATAAAATTACGAAGTGTCTCATGATTTATTTTTGGCCATAGTTTTCTATCGATATACATGCTTAGATATTATTTAATGGCGCTTAGATAGCTGAATATTGTATTTAAATATTGTTCATTCGAATAATACCATAAAGACCGTACCACAAAGGTATAGCAGCAGATCTATGTGGTACGGTTTTAACGGTACTCTGCTCACTCCTATATCTACACTGGGTTACAAGTGACCTACCATAAAGTTATGGTAATTTACCGTAGACTATGCAATCCAGAGCGTAATTTTTTATTTTTTCTGTGCATTTTCTAGGATGAAAACAACTTCGGCAAGCTACTACTTTTTTCTACATAATTATAAATAATAATATTTCGAACATCTAACTCTAACAACACACGTTATCTAGTCCCAAGCTAAGCGACTGATATAAATACATATACAAGGTGGATATGACTATGCGATATTAAAAGAAACCGTGAGCTATTTAAATATGTTGGTTTACTTTGGGATTGTTTAATTTATCCGAAAACGGATATAAAAAAAAAAAAAAAAAAACAACTAAATGTCTTAAAAATTGAAACCAATAAGGACACCATCTGTAATTTAAGTTCACTAACCTCAGTGGCCTCAGTCCCGGCCGCGGCGGCCCTAAAATAGTTACCTAAAAGACGCGCGACTTACATTGATAAAGTAGATACCTACTTTATCGACGTAAACTAAATAGCACTAGTAATATTATGCAATCACGTTTTTTTAAATTACACAGTCACCATAATAATCACAAAAAACGAAAACCGCAAGGATTTTAATTTGGTCATCTCGTGTCGAGGTTACAACAAGAAGAGCATTATCTCTATTAGGAATCAAAGATTGATTTTTCTCGTATCTCCTGGATAGTTTGTACAATAATCCGACTATTGGTAGGTAGGATAAACGAACATTCTCCGTAAATTAATATCTTATCCGTAGTAAATTATTTACTAGCCGTATAACTGTAACCCGAGTCGATGCATTGTTTAATTTAAACTCACACAAAATAACATAACGCTACGTAATAACTAACAAACTTAACTAGTGAGTCAAATCACCACAAAATAAATATCATAGGTACAACATAACGCGACACACAGGGTTCCCGCGCCGATGTCGGCGGCGACTTCAAAGGTAGCACTTGCGACGCGGCGACGACCCGACGGTAGGTGTAACATCGGTCATTAACCTAACAACATCGTGTAGTAGATTTTAAAATCCTAAATCCTATGGTTAAACTACTGAACCGATTTTATTGAAATTTTGTAGGTGGAATTGTATTGTGTGGAGGTACATTTAGTTCAAATTAATATCGTTTTGTCTTATCCACCCTGTATATTTTTTTTGTAAAAACATATTCTACATAGAATCCGATTCAAATATTTGCAGATCATACAAAAATTTGGATCGACCCGTGAATCGAACCCGAGACGACAGCAGTCGCGTACACTACCACTGCGCCAACGAGGCGATCAAATAATTGGTTGACTGTTTAAAGTTTATAATAATATTTTGTAAAACAAGAAATTAACACGTAGTTTTTAGAACTGTACTTTGATCTCTTACTTTCGACGTAATGCTGGTCTTTGGGTTTTTAACCCAAAGAGAACATTCATCATCATTAAAATGTAAATCGGTTAGTGGTAGAAAAAAAATAATAAGAATAGGTACCTACATTAGGATGGTAACTTTGGACGCAGTGGAATTATTTTGAACTGGTAATTTGTTCTAACATTTCATTTGTTATAATTTATAAACTTTTCCTCAGTCATTGCGTAGTTGTAGTTAAAATTTCCAATTTATTTGCGTAGCTAAGTTGAATGGCAGAACGGTTGTCTTCTAGATCAAAAGTACTATCTCAACCTTAGAGCATATATATCTGAAAGGGCAGCCGAACCAGCGGAAAGTGTGATCGGAGTAGAGAGACTGAGTTTGGGTAGTGTCTGTCTCTCACGCAAGCTTCTGATTGGTGGACGCACATACCAATTTGCATGACTGATTTGGCGGGAAATACACCAACCAATCAGAAGCACGCGTGAGAGAGACAGATTAATTAAACTCAGTCTCTACTCCCGATCACGCTTTCCGCTCGTTTAGAGCTCCCTTCATATATGTATGCTCTATGATAACACATGAATCATGCACACACACACACCTTTCTTTCATCGATGAGCGCAATGTAATGTCCTTTTATTTATTACTAGCTGTTTCCCGCGGCTCCGCCCGCGTATATATTGGTTATCGCGGCAAATAGTAGCCCATGTGTCATTCTGATGTATAAGCTATATTACTGTAAAGTTTCATCCAAATCCGTTCAGTAGTTTTTGCGTGAAAAAGTAACAAACATCCATCCATTCTTATAAACTTTCGCGTTTTTATTATTAGTATATGTGGCGACTTCCACATACAGCGCAACAGAAATATAATACAACGCCATCTACCGAAGTTACACTGAACTACGGAGTAACGAAGGAAACTAAGAAACTACCAATCCTGAATCGCGCAGTGAAAGTTCGCGCGCCAATTAAGATACATACAACATCCCAACATCAACCGTTGAGCAGTTGGCCCGCCAGGCATGATCACCTCGCCTGGTCGGAGGATCCTCCCTTTGTGTTGGTGGGACATGACACACCTGTCCTCCACAGTGGAGGCCCCGACGAGATTGGAAGCAACCTTCGAAGCAGCATCAGCACGCCACCATCTTGTTCACTCCCACAGCAAGTCTCACAGCCAGCCAGCAACCTCGGCCTCAACAGGGATACACCACACGCAGGACGCGACCGCTCCAGCCTGGTTAACCCTTCGGCCTCATCAGCGTCTAGGCACAGCACACTGCAGCTACGGTCCACGTAAGCAGAGCATATCTCTCCCGTCTATGCAGCAGCCAGCCACTACGCAGCAACCGCCCCGACTCACTGGGGACCTCACCGCAGCACCGCACGCCATCCCGACTCACTGGGATCAGCAGACTTCAGCCCCGACTCACTGGGACTAGCGGCACTCAGTTCCGACTCACTGGAACTACTCACTCCTGGCACTGGCAAGCTCCACAACAGAGCACAGACAGCTGACTCAACATATATCAACCTCCGGTCTTGGAGGGGAGTGATGTGGCAACTTCCACATACAGCGCAACAGAAATATACTACAACGCCATCTACCGAAGTTAGACTGAACTACGGAGTAACGAAGGAAACTAAGAAACTACCAATCCTGAATCGCGCAGTGAAAGTTCGCGCGCCAATTAAGATACATACAACATCCCAACATCAACCGTTGGGCAGTTGGCCCGCCAGGCATGATCACCTCGCCTGGTCGGAGGATCCTCCCTTTGTGTTGGTGGGACATGACACACCTGTCCTCCACAGTATAGATTGTACTTGTTGGTGGAATAAATGCAGGGTAGGTGAGCAGTAATACTGTATGCATTGCATAAAATAGTACATAACTTTTTAACAATAAACATTACAATCAAACAGTGAACATAGACGCTTTCAGTACCTAATATTTTAAAGGAAATATTGAATTGCAAAACTTGACAAATGCATGTTCATTATATTTGAGGCAAAGTAGTTTTTAGTAGTAGTAGTAGTAAAGGTGAAAAAATAACAAATGATCACTATCATATTTTTATTAAAATTCTTAACAATGATTTATGTATACTTATAAATATACCACATGATTGTGTCGTATTGGCACTCCTCTATTATGGCGACTACACTAACCGCTAATAAAATAAAATACTCGTAAAATATACAAATAACATTAAAAACAATAGATGCCAACAGATACCATTATTAGCATTGTTTTTGCATTGGACGCTTTCATTTATGGCGGATTTGTGTTTCTTAGAGCTACGGGACGTGGAATGCAATTAAAATAGTTATGTTTCATTTTTTATGATAAGCATAGGTGCCAGTTACATTGCACATTCGCATTACGCATCGTGGACTCGTAACACGAGTGTATGGTCATAAATTAGACGGCTATTTGACAATATGCATCTTATACTACTCTTTCGACATAATTATGATAAATGACTAGTATTTAGTCGGTAAACACATCATTACATACAGTACTAGAAACGTAGAAAGATTCGAAACTAATAAGCGTTTCGTTAAATAGGTATAAGTTTTGATTTCATATTTAATACGAAATCATTTCCATTTGAATTTTTTTTTTTAAATGATTGGAATGCATATACATAATACTGTAAAATTAATTGTACACTAGATACATAGCGATAGCTTAAAACTAATAAAATATTTAAGTTTTAAATTGGTCATAGTACACATACAAACTCGGAAAAGGATCGTTACCGTATAGCCTTGCTGCTAAAAAGCGTCAAATCTAACGTTATCAAATAGGTAACTCTGGTATGTCAGTTGGTGACCCCAAAGTGCGCAGACCGTTGGTGCCTGCAAGCAGTTTGCCGAAAGAGTGATAAGTCGTAAAAGCTGTTCGCGAGGCTATTATGGTGTGATTCCGATATTTTTTTTATTCAATAGGGGGCAAACGAGCAGACGTATCGCCTGATTTTAAGCGATTACCGCCGCCCATGGACACCCGCAACACCAGAGGCGTCACAAGTGTGTTGCCGGTCTTTTGAGATGGAGTACGCTCTTTTCTTGAAGGTCGTATTGGTCCGGGAATACCGCCAGTTTCAGCCAGCGACAGTTCATTCCACAGTTTTGTTGTGCGAGGCAGAGAGATACGGTGACGATTCTTTCAGAGTTGATATGTGTGCTTATGACCTTTAAATACAAAGCATAGTTAACTCCCATTTTTGGCAGTTTCAGACATGCTTGCTTCTACTAGGCAATATTCAGAATAAGTTGACATTTCAATTTTCTCCTGATGCAGTAGAAGAGATCCTTATTCAACATTCGGGTTAGGAAGATGAAAACGTAAATCCTTGTCCAAGAGGAATGTGAAAAATAAAAACTATTGCTACTAGCTACATTAATCCATCAAGAGAAACCTATATATATTATGTCTGTAAGGCATTTAGCTGAAAGTTGGTAGGTACAAGTAATAAATTGGCCTCTAGTTAGACATGGCGGCGGTGCAGTGGATGGAATAGCAAAATGTTAAAATTTACATAAAATAGGGTCTTTATACATCATCTGAAAACAGCGTATTAGCAACACCGCGTGAGTAAATAGCAACCGTAAACTACGTTGGCCGGCAAACTTATAAACTAGTGGCAAGAAGTATGAGCATAAATATCTTAAATATCTACTACACTTGTTGATTTAAAATAGTCATGGATTATTAAATCATCAAATATATTAAATCCTATCGACTTGACTTTTGATAGATTGGCACTATTTTTAAGTCCCGTTTCTTAAAAAAAGAATAATGTGCCTAAATCTTAAAAAAGGGTAATTAACGCATTTTTAATTCATTCTTTGGAATATTTTCTTCAAATTTAAATGAGACTTTGATTACACTCAATTCAATTTAAAAGAGGGTTTTTTTTAAATTGGTTCCTAAGCGGCTAAGATATGGCTAGAACAATCAAACAAATTAGTCGATTTATTTAAATCGAACCGAAGCCAAGTAAAAATAGTTTACGTTTAAGTTTTAGTCGTAGACACATTCGAATAACATCGAACAAAACTTTTGTGTGCTGCAAAAATATATAGGCATAAAACAACTCTTGTGATAGATATGAGATCATAAGTAAGTTTCGCTACTAAGCGCGCTTCCTTACAGTTTTATGTATGATAAACATTGATTATTTAATTCACTGTGCCATTGTGCATCTGTGCCGATGCAATCTCGTTTTTAATTTACATTGTGTGGTTTATTTTAGCGCCCAAATATTATGACGCATAGGAAACTTACACTTATTTGCTATCGGGTTGCATCTACACAAAAATAAATTATTCTATGAGCATACTACGCTTGATACAACGTAATATGTATTTTTTGGGTAAAAAAATTAGTTTTAAGTCGAAAAACTATGTTAGTTCATTAGTTTCGACTTAAAACTATTTTTTTTTTATACTTTATGTATGCATTTAGTAGTACTATCACATAAAGCACATATTAAAAACGACACAGAAAAAACGACGGAAATCTTATAATACTTTTGAAGAAGGAAATAGAAGAAAAGGTCAGAAGAATATCACAGCATTTACAAGAGACATATGAAGAGATGAGAGAGACGATGAGTGTTTCACAATGACGTGACCGCGTCAGGGTCCTTCTTTCCAATATGCGACTAATTACTGGGCGAGTTGGGGGCGCATAACGCGGTTACCACCAATTTTGCATGTATCGGTTTGCATGCGGTTGTTAATGTTAAGGTAAAAACAGCGGTGCGCAGCTAGTTTATAATATAAACATTAGATAAGAATGAAGCAACAAAATCAACACGTGGAGGTGTTAGAGAAACAAAGTATTTAACGGTAGATTACATGCCCAGGCATTATTTTAAAAATACAAAATAGGAGTAATTCACCCAATAAACAGAGAAAAATCGCTATAAAGTTACTCAGTACGATCACCGAACTTTCGCGCCGAGTGGCGTAAATGCGCACAGTCCACAGCTTAAAGAATTTCTTCCATGAAAAGCCCATATTTTGGCTTGATTGCTTGCCTATTCTTTCCCGTAAGTAATTTAAGACAAAACAATACTACTAAAGTGATAAAGAAATTATAAAGACATTGGATTGTGCTAAATGTGATAGCATACCTTACATCAGAAAAATCTATAAATGATTTCATGAAATTTCTAATTCATACACAGCTATCGTTAGTGGAATCTTATGGAATTATTGGAACTAGTGGATATGTCACGTTGACTCTTTATAAATTCTACGGTTAGGTACACATTACAAGTTAGTTTTTGCGTTAAATTTGAAGATTTGTTATAAGTTGTGAGTTGCGCATTGTTTCACCTATTTAAATTATTATCTTTACTTCAATACATCGTAGTATAGTTTTTATATATAGAGTATGGAAGCTTTTTAACATATTGTTTGTTTATCGATTTGTCAGAATGGTTGATTGAAAAATATCTAAATATCGAAAATCATATCAATAATAATAATATTGTAACAAGTTGAAATCTCTACACGAATACCGGATTGCAGGCGGTGCCTTTACAGTAACCTACAAGATTAAGGCCCAGCTTCATCGGTTCCTGATAAAGTTTTAGATTGTTATCTGTCATATAACACTATTTAACAAATAAAACTTGAACATAGGTTATCAGATATATTTGGTACAGCCAAGACGAGACTTGGAAAACGAAATCTGTACTGTATACTGGCAGATAAGTTCAAATTGGTCTACCATAGATTAGTAGAAAGTGATGAAACTGACTCTAAATCAACTAATTTAACCTGTAGAGTTGTACTTCATAATCACCATCAATAGGCCTTTAAGTCTACTGCTGGATTTAGGCTTCTAGAAAGGAGGTTTGGCCTACATTACCATGCTGACCAGATGGTTCGGTATGCTGTTTGTCCAAATTTTTCCTTCTCATTGTAGTTAGCTTCCTCAGTCGACTCAAAACGTGTATGGGATGAATAGGGGGACTCCGTATTCTGAATCCGTAACTACACGCTCACGGATCGTACTTACGAGTAAGATATAAAAGTGTGGGGTGGTCTACAGCAGTAGCGTGGCGTGGTCGCGTTGAAGCCGTCGCCTGGCGCGAAGGGGAGCTAGGGCCAGCGCGTCGGAGGGCTGCGGGGGGCCAGCGCTGCGGGGCGCGCGCTCCTGGTAGTACACCTGAGCCCCGCCACACGACGCGCCCACCACCACGCTCTCGTCGCTCCTGCAACACACGAACAAAAATGTATGCCTTCGCCGTTTCACTACCATACCGTCACGAAGGGGAAACGAACGCCGTTTGTGTTTGCAAATATTTAGTTTCTGAAGTAACGAAACAGCCAAGCCATACATTTTTACCGAGATGTAGAGTTTATGAAGTTAGGGTTGGTAGAGTTAGGGCGTGTAGATTCAGAACCTTGGTTCTTCATGACATCTGATATCTTTTTCACAGGTTGAGCCATATGCGGTCATCTTGGCAACATTTTACATGAAAATGTTTTTGGTGGGATTTCATTTCTTTTTGTAAGTTGCTTAAGGCAGTTTTTTTTCTTTTTTTGGGCTGTATTTCTTGTACATCTTCTTTCGAAAAAGTCCGTGTACCAAAAATAAAACCTCTAACATAAACATTTGTGAAAGTCTCATACAAACTTCTACCCCCCAAATTTGGGGGTTGGGGGGCAAAAGTAATAGGTTTATGATTTTTTTTTTGTTGTTTGTACACTAAACTTAGTTTACATACCAAATTTCAGCTTTCTAGCACTTCAGAAAGTACCCTAACAGTTTTGATGATCATCAGTGTGTCAGTGACGAAATCGGCGTTTTTTTAGGTCTCAATAAAATCTAAAGTATCAGAGCTATGCAATTGAAACTTTGTATATTTGATTAGTCTATTGGTAACATTATATCCTGAGAATTTGAACGATCTGGTATATCGGGAACCAAAGTTATGAGGGTTCAAAAAAACGACGAAACACTTCGAGAAAAGGTAGGTAGTGCCCTTGCGCTTAGCGTGGCTCGTCTTGGCGGGGGCACGACCGTGCCCCCAGATTTTACTTTACCCTCTAGCGATTAAAAACGACTTTTGCAGTCAGATATCGAAGGGCAAAAATACTCTTGACGAGCTCGTGGGATGAAAAAATAAAATATAAATAGTTATTTCTTACCTGAGTATAAATTCAGACAATTCCGGGTCTTCACTAAACTCGTTATGAATTAGGCCCATAGTGGCGATATCCAGCGCGGCCCAAGGCCCGCCCTTACGCACCGTGCCCCAGTCCGGGTCCAGCGTGAGGTAGCTGTAGTCCGTGGAGTCGGCGTCCGCCGCCAGCGGCTCCATGCACTTTTGTTCTATAGGACCTAGCGCGTTCAGTGACGTTTCCCACTGGAACAGAATAACTTATTATTAATGTGATGTCTCAAAAATCACTCGATTTACAAAGGTCAGGGGTTGGTAAAAGAAAGGAGATTAAGCCAAGAATAAATAATAATAATAAATATTTCGGACATTAACACACAACGCCATCTAGTCCCAAGCTAAGCAGAGCTTGTGTTATGGGTACTAAACAACTGATACAAATACATACATACTTTTTTTTTGTAAATACATACATATTATACATAGAAAACACCCAAACTCTGAAACAAATATTTGTAGATCATACAATCATTTGGCCCAACCCGGAAATCGAACCCGAGACCTCAAGAACAGCAGTCGCATCCGCTACCAGTGCGCCACCGAGGCAGTCTAAATATATTATATTATTCTGTTGTTCGTTCGGAGGAATGGGGAACATCCGTGTAGTTTATTCTTCCTTTAAAATCTTTCAGTTTGAATGAGAGTTAGTTTGAAAAAAAGTGTGTTTTATGTCGATTTTTTCATGATGGCAGAGGAATAGATGGACAGTAATGGCAACCCATGGAACTGCGACTCCTCACAAGAGCATCCACAAAGTTTATTTATATGAAGTAAGTACTCACTAAAGCATTGATGGTATCAGCGTCGTTGGCGGCCTCAGTGTCGAGCAGTGCCAGCAGCGCCATGTTGTGCAGTCCGCTGACGAAGAGCGCGCATTTCACAGCGTGCTTGCTGTACTCCGGGAGTAGTTCCAGCTCGTTATCTGACTCCTCATCGCTCTCAGCATCTTGCAACTGAGTTTTCGGCCTGGGAACATGAGATGTATTGATAAGAAATTGACATTTGGAAAATATTCAAGAAAATAGATTTTATATAGACACTTCTAGAAATATCCAAAGTCCTTGGATTTGTAGTGAACAAAAGATTATCAACTCATACCATAACCATCATTAAAAATTTGTCGTTAGAGTGAATTAAAGGCTGTCATGTCCCTTCCACAAAAAGTGATGATCCTACGACAAGGTGATCATGGCTGGCGGGCCGCGGCCGAACGATTGATATTGAAGAGTTTGTTGGAATTTCCATATCGCAATACAGGGTTAGTAGTTACTCTGAAATTCATTACTTTGTAGTTCGATGTATCTTCGTTAGATAGCGCTGTAGTATGCTTTTGTCGTTGTATGTGGAAGTCGCCAAATACACATACGCTTATTAGTCTTACCTATGAGTCTAAATACATGTTGTTACGCCCTAGAGAAATGGGTCTCGTATAATCTAGACGAGTCGACAGCCGAGGACAGCGCCATCTAGTATAAAGTAGCGCACGACTGTTGAGATTATGATTAATGATTACGATATTCTCGGCGCTAGATGGTAGGTTAGGTTTCTTTTTTGGTCTAGAATGATTTATCGAATACTAGTGATCATTCTAGATATTTCCATAGCCCTATAAAAGCGAAGCGTATTAGCCGTACAGTATTGTTTCACGATACAGCGGATCAAGATCGAAGAGATTTTCTAGTGCGACTAACAAGTGATTTAGTGATTATTGTTGTAAAAGTGTTGTCAATAAATATTGTTTTATTAGTGGTAATCAACCGACTACTTTTATTTAAAGCCTGGACTTAAAAAAAATGTGATATACCTGTCGGAAAAGATAATCTGTTTCTCAGCCACGGGCGTCATAAACTCCCTAAGCTCCAGGGGTGTCATTACTCTACTGCTATAGCCGCTAGACTTGTCGGAAAACGCCAGGTGACTCAACTTCTCCATCAGAGGAGTCAATTGTACTCCAGTCAGCTTCTTTTTAAAGCTAATAGCTTCTGTGTCAGACCCTATCTGAGAATCCGTATTCTCATTAAGCGATTTCAATGGCAAAGACAGAGATTGTCGCCTAGTTTGGTCCGAAGATATCGTTTTTGAGGCATCTTTTGTAAACTTCTTCGGTGTCCTCTGAGGCGATCTGTTTAACTCCGAATCGAAGTCCTCAAACTTCTCTTGTTCACACAGTTTCTTATTAAAACTAAAAATGTTTTCTTTCGAATTCTTCATTTCTGCATAATGCTGCTCTAAATACTGGTTGAATAATGATTCTGATATGGCAATACCATCGTTTCTAAATACCGGGAATAGTGGGTCATTTATTGTCATAGTGCTAGGGTTTTTGGTCAAGTGTTGTCTTGACGGTGAGTCGTCCAAAGACTCTTTAGACCGTTTGAGTTTAAATTTCGAAGTCGAACGATTGGATAACTTTTTAACGGTTTCTTGTAGATCTGTGACGCTCGCCAACTTTCTCATTGGTTCAGGTTTATTGATGTAGTGGTCAGCAATACAATTGGCGTCTAGAATCATCTTGTTGTCCCGTTTTTCATTCTCCATTTTAACTTTTGTACAATCTTCCACGTTTTTTAGCACATCTGGTTCTGCTTTATCTTGATGGTTTTCGGGTATTTGACAAATTGAGAGCATGTTGCCGTGCAGGCGTTTGAATTCGACCATTGGAGTTGAGCAAACACTTGTCTGTCCGGTAAATACATTTTCATTCTCTTCAACATCTTCATCTAGAGACTTCTGATTTTTGAAACTGAGGGAAAGTTTGGTGGGTCTTTGTCGTGGTTTGTTGGTGAACGGAACTACGTCTGGTACTGAGGGCTTCCGTTCTTCGTCTGCGGGACGTTCTTCTCGGCTGGGAGGTGATATCATACTGTGGTCTTCTTCTGGTACGGCGGTGAACAATAGAGACTTGTCTCGCTTCATACCGCTTTGAGGGAATTCGCGGAGTTTTTCGCGCTCGGCTTCTTGATTCTATAAAAAAAAGGTTTTTCTATAAATTTTTATGCCTTGCTTAAAAATATGTAGGTATTTATACACAGTTTTCTTATTATTTGTTTTTATTTCGAAGCGTTTTGATCACCAATAATAATATTCGTTTTTTTTAACTATTCTTCTAATAAGTCAGGTTTTTCGCCGGACCTAATTCTGAATTGGTATCATTTTTGGTACTAGTTTTTACACGACTACGGCAAAAGCCAAAGGTTATTTTGTTGTGTATTTTTAAAGTTTATTGTATCAGATAATCTATTGGAAAAGGCTTTGTAACATATATGGAACCGATAGTGTCAAATAAACAATTAACCTTTTTAAACCTAGCGATCATCTCTTCTCCGTTTTGATGGAACTCCTGCAGTTTCTCAACCTGTTTCTTGAGGCTGTGGTACATCTTCCTCCCCACGTAGACCACCAGGAGTTGTGCCCCGAGTGGGAGAGGAGTCTCCGTGTCTAAGGTTTCAGCTGGAGATTTTATTCTGTATGGGTCTACCACCGTGAGGTATGATGTCAAGCCGGCAGGAAGTTGTGTGGAGATGATTCTGTGAATTTGTGGACTTGTTATATTGGTTTCTGTTTTTAAATGTATACCTTAAGCACATTGGTACACTAAAGACTATTCTAAAATCTGTATATTTGACTACCCATGATATAAAAATACAGGTATGGGCATTCCGAGATACATAGAGGACGAGATGACGTCATCATCACTATCGCTGGTTCAGTGTTACCAGTAGTGTGAAATAAAACTCCCCAACCACCATTATTCCCTTTGTGAATTCGATAGAACAATAAAGTTTTACGTTATCATATATTTTAATTCAAATATTTTGTTTGATTATGTCCCCAAAACAACAATTTAAATGCATTTTACATTTTTTTTAAATAGAATGGTGACTGAAAATGTTTCAATCATTGCATGTTATGTTGCTATAAAGTGGTTACTGGATAGTGACGTCACCCTGGGTAGCTTTCGGAATGTCATACCTGTATTGTTATACCATGTGACTACCTATGTCTATAAAAGGTGGTCTGAGAAGAAATCGCCATACAAATAAATCTATCTTTGTCTGAGTGACAACAATGACAAAGGGAGATCGTTTTTTGTTTTTTCAAGAGATGGTCCCCGTTTATTCTCATCCACATTTTTATATTTTTTATCACTCATTTCATCACGATGAAGACTTGAATACTCATGATTTGAAGACTTTAAAAACTTGACATTGGCAGAAATAGCTGATTAGCTGGTTGCCATCTCATCAAAAGAAGAATAACAATGACAAAATAGCCAAATGTTACAAATGAATGAATGAACGAGTGAATGAATATTTATTTCGTGTTAAAACATACAAATATTTGTAACATGTTTGTCTTGTATTTTTAACCGACTTCAAAAAAAAAGAGGAGGTTTCTCGAAAATATTATAAAGCTGAAGAGTTTGTTTGTTTGTTTAAACGCGCTAATATCTGGAACCGCTGGTCCGATTTAAAAAAATCTTTCAGTGTTGGATAGTACATTTATCGAGGAAGGCTATAGGCTATATATAATCACGCTAAGACCAATAGGAGCGGAGCACCAATGAAGAATGTAACAAAAACGGGGGAATTTTTTTACACTACGGGCAATAGGAGACGTAAACGACGGTGCGTGGGTCAGCTAGTTGAAAAATAAAACTGAATGTCTTTCATTCCTTCATTCCTTAAGAGATACTACTTGATGTATATGTTGTAAGCTAAAATGAGCTAGATATTAATTTATGAGAATGTTTGGCGGGAATTTCTTTTGCCAGACTTACTTCGAAGTGGTTTCGAGTTTAAGCCCCAACCAATGCACTACAAGCGCAAACATACTCCTAACATAGAATAACTTCTATAATTTTTAACCGACTAAAAAAAGGAGGAGGTTCTCAATTCGACTGTATTTTTTTTCATGTTTGTTACCTCATAACTATCTCCTGGGTGAACCGATTTTAATGATTCTTTTTTTATTTGAAAGCTGGTGTTTCCCGAATGGTCCCATCTAAATTTGGTCCAGATTGAAGTCGGTTAGATTATTTTATTTAGTGTGTTTGTCTAACTCATTTCAGGTAAAGTGGATTGCCAAAAAAAATACATTCAATTTCAAAACCTCCTTCTTTTTGAAGTTGGTTATAAAATAATTCTACTTTCAAGCCCCCTTTGGAGCTAATTTTTTTTTTTAAAGAAATCACAGTAAATAAATCAAAACATATACATACTTATTATTATACAAGATGACTCCACCTAAGACGCCTTTGCTCCTCCGACAGTGCTCTAATATTTGCATAGATTCCATATAAATAGATGTAGCACTCTGAAACAGTGAATATCTTATGAACACTTGCAGTACGTAAAGTTAGATGTCTATGGAGGCGGGTTAAGTATTCACTGGTTGGAAAAGTTTAAATAGCGTATGTATGTACATAACGTAGGTTGTAACTAAGTCTGTTTGGCTATTTGGAGCACGAATCTTTGAAGACTTAATATTTAATCCATACCTACCAACAGGGTTGATATCATTTAAATTACTTGATTTAAATCAAATGATTTTTTTTTATAAAAATCAATGATTTAAATCATGAAATTTTTACTGCAACCAAATTGCCCAATAATTGTGTAGGGACTTCCCCCGACACAGATTATGGCACGCACACGTACACAATGCCGTGTGAGTGAGCGATTACCGACACAGTTCCGGGATTCCTAATACTACAGGACATTTTTATTTATTTATTTAATTAGGGAGAACAAACAGATACACATGTTCTAAAAGTTATCTAATATTTCAGAAATCATTTCGTGCATGCTATTCAAATTCAATGCAAAGCGACAAGAATCCTATTGCAGATAGTGTACTCATATGGAAAGATTTAGAATATCCTTGTTATTTTTTCAACACTGTTGTTTTTTAAATTGTTGATTTTAGTAGAACTTGTTAAACCACCTTTTAATTGTAATAATAATAAATACTGACCATTAAAGTAATAAAAAAGACAAGAAAGTAAAAAACAAAAAAATATGATTTAAATTTAAAAAAAACCGATTTAAATCAAATTAATCCGATTATTATGATTTAAAAAAAAAATGATTTTTATCAACCCTGCCTACAAATACTATAAATTTCGGAAGCAATTCTGTCTGTTTGTCACGCTTTTTATTTGGCATGGAGATACTCAATTCTCGAGGATGTTCATAGATTACTCGGTACCGCACTAACCGACATGCACGCGGGCAGAGCTGCTGGCAAAAATTAGTGATTATATGTATAATTATGTAATTGCATGAAAACGCAGAAATTTCAGTAAAAAAGGCTTTTGTTTAATCAATAAAAATTCCACAAAGCTGTTTAGGATCGAGCGAGTTGTTAATTCCAGGCATAGCGTTTATTCATTATCATAATATCAGTCGAAAGACGTCCCACTGCTGGACATAGGCCTCCCAGAAGGCTCTCCACACCAACCAATTTAAGTTCAGATTATTTTTTTACATAATTCAAAATATTTTTTTCTTATAGCAACTTTAACATCATGCTATGACGTCATAATTGCTAATAATAGAAATCATTAGTTTTTATTAGACAAATACTAGTTTTATAATGTTATTGAACTTTCAGATATATTACGACCTTTTATTTATATATATTTTATTTATATATGACTGCCTCGTTGGTCTCGCGGTTGGCGTGTGCGACTGCTGATCATGAGGTCTCGGGTTCGATTCCCGGGTCGGACCAAATGTTTGTATGATCTACAAATATTTGTTTCGGAGTTTGGGTGTTTTCTATGTATAATATGTATGTATTTACAAAAAAAAAGTATATATGTATTTGTATCAGTTGTCTAGTACCCATAACACAAGCTCTGCTTAGCTTGGGACTAGACGGCGTTGTGTGTTAGATGTCCGAAATATTTATTTATTATTTATTTTGCGACCTGTTTTAAAATATATCAATATTGAACTTTATTCCGTGTACCCGAGAGTTCATATTTAATAGAATATCTTGTTTTAGACCTGTTCTTTTAAAAAATCGTTAAAAAATCATCAAGATCTGACTTGATTTTTGTATAAGTTTTCCAAGATATCTAAGCAGTTATAGTTTTCCTTTAAAGTTCATCACATGGACTACCATCATGATTTTTTTTTAGATATTTCAAGCCAGCCGTTTAGCTTTTAGAAGGGGAGACGCGCTATTCTAACAAAAAAAGAGCTTTAAAGTTGAATATCTCGCAATCAGATATCTAAACTTCTGAATGTTTTCAAAATACCAATCCAATGATACCCCATACTATGGGGTAGACGCGAGAAAAAAAAACATCCCCACTTTACGTGTAGGGGAACTCCCCAAAAAAAAAAAGATGTCAATCACTTTGTCAACGTGGTAAATACACACATATTCATGCAAAGTTTCATCCCCACTTTACGTGTAGGGGAACTCCCCAAAAAAAAAGATGTCAATCACTTTGTCAACGTGGTAAATACACACATATTCATGCAAAGTTTCATCCCCACTTTACGTGTAGGGGAACTCCCCAAAAAAAAAGATGTCAATCACTTTGTCAACGTGGTAAATACACACATATTCATGCAAAGTTTCATCTTTCTAGCACTAATCGCTTGAAAGGTAAACCGAGGACGGACGGGCATGACGAATCTATAAGAGTTCCGAGACGTGAACGACGGTACCCTAAAAAGGCGCCATATGGAATATCGCGTTAGAGCTCGTACCCACTTATCGTGTGTCGTGCCCTAATATTAATCGGGTGTCGGCGCCTCTGTTCACACTACGGTTAATAATCGGTTGTCGTCCACAAACCGTACCTACAATAAAAATACAACAATGGTGTGCGTGTGCGCGATGCGTGTGTGTGCGATCGCAGCGACGTACGCACGTCAGACGGAACAGGGGGTAGCGGGACGAACAAGGACGCCAGCAGTCGGCACGACACACGACAAATTAAGTGAACAGCGCCATTCTTACTTATAGGCGAGCGAGATCCGACACGATTTTTTCCGGGCGTAGAGGGCTGACAAAACACCCGACATTTATTGTCGTGGACGACACAAAATCGGTCAAAGACAAGTGTGAATAGCTTCATATAAAATGTTCTGCCCCTGGAACCTCCGATTAATATTCGGACACGACACACGACAAGTGTGAACGGGGTGTTAGTTGGTATATGGACATATAATATACAAATCCTATTCGGGACAATTAAAGGCGTGGAAATGTGTAAAATTATTATTAAAACTGATAGCTAGACAGGAGCATAAATCAGAAGATAACATGCCAAATAAACACTTGAAAACTCTACGTGTTTACGTTAACAGGCTGTTATCATGATATTAAGGACACTGTCTGTAATGCGAGTCTAGCTTTATAGATATGTAGAAACACGATTAACAGGTAGAATTAAAAATGTAACGTCATCTATACTAATATTAGAAACGCGAAAGTTTGTAAGTATGGATGTTTGTTACTCTTGCATGCAAAAACTACTGAACGGATTTGTATGAAACTTTACAGTAATATAGCTTATACATCAGAATAACACATAGGCTACTATTTCCCACGATAACCGACATATACGCGGGCGGAGCCGCGCGCAACAACTAGTACAGTAATAGGTGAACAAAACTCGTTCCACCCGTTTTAATAGTTTAATAAATAAAATCTCGATATCAATAAGCCGCCAGAGTGTGCGTTGAGTTGCGTTGTTGAACTGTCTGCATTCGCAATGAGTATACTGACCACCACTCTTGGATTCTGCTTATGCTTTCCATCAGGCAGAGTAGTTACTTTGACAAGCTCTTTTCAAAAAAATATCACATGGTTCTAGTTCCCATCTAGGCTAAATATGTCCTTTGGTAACCGGTTAGTTGATTTATGTTTTTTAATATTATTAAATTTAAGTATTCGTACGAACTGAATCAGATCAGGCTTGGCATCCAAGATCACAAGCCGTCCGGCTAGCGCAGTATAATACCCTAAGGTCGACTGGTAGAAAATGCCTACGGCATTAAGTCCACATTTGAAACATTTGTGCATTAAGTTTACACCGTGGGAGAGCCACGCTTCGGCATGAATGGGCCGGTTCTACCGGAGTGATACCACGGCCTCATAGAAAACCGGTGTGAAATAGTGCTTGCGCTGTGTTTCACCGAGTGAGTGAGGATACCGGAGGCCCATACCTCACCACTCCCCCTATCTTTCTTTTCTTTACCTAAACACTTTGATTTAATTGCCTGCGTAGTATTTAAATTATTTTTTGTTTTGTGAAATGTACCTACTATTAAAAACAACATGTAGTTTTGATTAGCTTATTTCCGCGGCTCCGCCCGCTTGTATTTCGGTTATCGCGGTAAAAAATAGTAATGCCCTACCTCAAGAATCAAAGTATATCCATGCTATTTTTTATTAGATCATCGATCGAGTTTTCTTAAACTTCAAAAAATAGTTTTCCTTACCTTCGGTAAACTCAACATGGGTACCCTCTGAAAGATATGGCACCCGTACTGCAGTACGGGGAGGTAGGTCTCGAACACTTGGTAAAGCTTCTCAGAGAGACGGCGCTGGTCCTCCATCTGCCCAGCGAGGACTTGGAGGTCTCCGTGGTACACTTTGATCATGGAGGTAAGGAGGTTAGCACGGTTCTTGAGAACCCAGTCTGGGATGTTTCTGTCACTGCCGATTGCCTAGTAGAGGAAATATATTTTGTTAGTTTCAGAGCATTTTATTTTAGTTGTTATCAAACAGTAGAAGTAATTAAGCTTGAGGTCTAAGTTATTTCAACTTCGATCAATAATAGCAGACGTATCGCCTGATGGTAAGTGATTACCGCCGCCCATGGAAACCCGCAACACCAGAGGCATCACAAGTGCGTTACTGGCCTTTGGGGGATGGGGGGGGAGAGATAGGGGGTGGGGTTGGGGTATGGGCCGAAGCGTGGCTCTCCCACGGTCTGAACCTTTATTCAGCTTCTACTAAGCGATTTGTGGGTGTATCACAAAATTTCCCTCACTAAATCTACCAAAAGATCACAGGTAGATAATGTGTGGCACTCATTCCGCTTCGTGCAATGTAAATAAAGGTAGTTTTCAATAAAAAAATTGTACTTTGTCGAAGATAAAAATTTGTATATTATAAATGTTTGTGATTGTCACACATTTTTTTTTACAAATTTCGGAGTTTCAATTAACGTTTGTTTCAGAGTGTATTTTCAGTTCGACGAAGTATTACTAGTTACTCACCAACACATATCTGCCGTACTCCCTAAGTATGAACTTCCCGCTTTGCAAAGTGATCGCGACTGGCCGCGAGAACAGGCTCTTAACGCAGTGAGCTACACCAACTACCTGCGGATATTAAATAAATATACATATATATGAGCTAAGAGACTCTACTGTGGCTGATGGAAAGCATGAGCAGAATTCAAGAGGGGTGGTCACCATACTCTTTGCGGAATGCAGACAATGCAGCAGGGTAACCTACGCTATGGCGACCTGTTAAGATACTTCTGCATCATTGGGCCTAAAAAAAAGTAAAATTTCCAAAAATTCCTTGAGATGTATTATACAATAGTGGCTGCTCGCGGCTCCGCCCGCGTATATGTCGGTTATCGCGGCAAATAGTAACCTATGTGTTATTCTGATGTATAAGCTATATTACTGTAAAGTTTCATACAAATCCGTTCAGTAGCTTTTGCGTGAAAGAGTAACAATTATTCATCCATACTTACATATTTTCGCGTTTATAATATTAGTATAGATTGCTATTTCTATCCTAAGCAGATTTGGTACGGAGTAAGAACACGGAAAAAAAAATCTATATATGTGCAGATATTTTTTAAATACATACAAACACGTAGATATATTATATATGAAACACGAAGAGATGAAAATAGAGACAGTCATGTATTCAAATATTTGTGCTCAGCGGACATCAAACCCGCCACCCTCGCGCGGCACTTGAATTAACGAACACCGCGCCGCCGAGCTCAGCGTCATAATAATTTTGTTTTATTAATATGCACGTTTCACGCTAGCGGAGAGAGTTAAGAACTTTTACAGTTATAAGCTAAATAGCGGCCTAGTTTGGCGGCCAGACGATCGTTCTCGTAGTAAAAATTGGTTCTGATCTACCTTCGATCTCATAAAAGGATGTTTGGATGTTTTTTATTCTTTCACGCAAAAACTCGGTACAGCTAATAATATTGTAAATTCAAAATTTACAGCTAAACCGCTGCACCGATTTCAATGAAATTTGGCGTGGCAATACTTTAATTTTAGAGTAAGTACATAAGGTACTCTTTACCGCGAAAACCGACATACACGCGGGCGTAGCAAAATCTAGTATGTCATGTAGGGTATTCTCGTAGTAGAGTATTACTAAACTTAGCAGAATACCGATTGAATTTTCGGTTACAAACATATTATAAGACCTACGATACGATATAGTTAAGAAATTTAGATTGACTGATATAATACCTTTGTACTTTTTTTTGTAAATACATCGATACATATTACATGCACATAGAAAACACTCGAACTTCGAAACAAATATTTGCAGATCATACAAACATTTGATAGGATCCGGGAATCGAACCCTAGACCTCATGCACAGAAGTCGCGTACTCCACCACTGCGCCAACGAGGCAGTATATCTATTGACTACGGCTAAAAACTATTTGTCATTCGATGAGGACCCTGACATTCTCAAATCAAAGTAAAGAATGGCCTAAGGTAAGTTGGTTGACGCGCTCTATCCATGCCGTCACTGCTGTACTACACCACCAAAACCTTTTAAAATTACTACGTCTCCCCCTATCCGGAATTTGGAAGAAGGTAACGCTCACTCGGTAAAGTTGAAAGAAGGAATGGTTTACATCGGTTTTCTGTGACGCCGATGTATCTCGCGGTTTACATTACGATTTTTTTTATCGACTTCGTCGACTATCCTTCGAAAATGCTACTGAGTGTCAACACCAATATTCATTAAAAATAAAAAAGAACGTTGGGTGAATTCTAATATAATGTAACAATAAAGGTCGCGGCAGACAGAGGACGAACGGGACCATAAAGTACCTACAGCGATCGGAGTAGATTAGATATATATATATAGATTGATAGACGTAGTATGTTTTTTTTGTCTACCATTAATTCGTTTTAAAGTTAATTGGTTAACTTTTCGTACAACAATTAAGCAACTCATTAATCTAAATTGAAGCCTGAATTAGATTTTTTTTTAAAGCAAAATTTGCAAAAAGCAAGCACGTGAAGCGGACAACGAAAAAAGGCTAAGGATTCCGATTTCGTTTATATTTTAGTATGTGATACCTGTACATATTCTCGGCACAGATACGAAATATTTTTGCATTTGTAAGCTTACTTTTTAAAATGTAGGTCTTTTTTTTTTTTTTTTTTTTTATGGAATAGACCGGCAAACGAGCAGACGTATCGCCTGATGGTAAGCGATTACCGCCGCCCATGGACACCCGCAACACCAGAGGCATCACAAGTGCGTTACCGGCCTTTGGGGGATGGGGGGGCGGGAGATAGGGGGAGGGGTTGGGGTATGGGCCTCCGGTATCCTCACTCACTCGGTGAAACACAGCGCAAGCACTATTTCACACCGGTTTTCTGTGAGGCCGTGGTATCACTCCGGTCGAGCCGGCCCATTCATGCCGAAGCGTGGCTCTTCCACTTGTCCCACTTTGAAGATTTCAGAAAACGTGAGGTATGCACTACTTCGAATTTCATTATCAGTTCAAAAATAGTAATTTTGGGACAAATTGAACACTGAGTTCTACATTTAATAACCTTTATATTCTCATAATTAGAATTTTTATTTTCATTTTTAATTGCTAAAAAAAAAATATTTTTTTTTTTTCATTTTGACGAAGTGCGCATTCTTTTTTATTTTTTTTTTGATCATGAAAAGAAAGCTTATATTATGTTTAAGCTCGATGCCAAGTTTCATAGTGGGCCGCGCCGTCGTTTAGGAGCTACATGTATAATAATAACGAAGAGCGGTAATGGCCCCCTTCTAGCGTCTAGTCAGTTAGCGAGACTTACTGAATTATTTCTTTAAATAACATATAAATAACACTGTCTCTGGTATATCTTTGCTTGGATAAGACATTGGTCCCACCGTCAGCGAGAAAACGACTAACTGCCGCCTATTTTTCGCTCAAGAAACTAACAATAGATAATCATTCCGTGTAAACAAAAGAGATGCACAGATTAATAGTTGATCGCTAACTGTTTACACTGCCGGCGAGCACTTGCTATACTAGCTGGTCGCTGAGCGACAAAAGCTATCATAGATAATACTCGTTATGCGATACTTGCTCAGCGACGCTCGGTTGGCGGTCAGAACTCACGCCAAGAGACCAACTAACGGCCATTTCTTTACATTGCACGCCATGCCGTCAGGTTCCGCTCGCTGTCTGGCGCAATCTTAAGTTAATCATTATTCGAGCTATCCAAATAAAACTAATATTAGGTAACCTGTGTTGCTTACAAATTAGTTATTACTTAATATACCGGTTTGGTTATTTCTTATTATCAGTTATAATATCTCACTGATCTATCTGCCACTAAATAGTATTAGATGGAATTTTTGGCTATGATGTTTACTGGTTTACCTAGACAGAGCCTGGATACTAGAAATGCTGATAAATATATATTTTATTTATTTTATCTTTATTTTCAAGTAATAGAAAATCAATTTTTCATTGTAAATGATAATCTATACTGACATAATAAATAAGGTAAAGTTTGTGAAGTTTTTGAAGGATCTACAGATTCGATTTTGAAAATTCTAGTACAATAAAAAGCCACTTTTTTTTTTTTTAAAAAGACAACTCCCGCACTAGGAATAAATCCTGTGTCGCGGGGGACTTTACAAACATACATGAAACGGACACAAAGAACACCCAGACTCAGAACAACAATTTGTGCATCACACAAAGTGTTGTCCTACGTGGGATTTGAACCCACGACACTTGGCGAAGTAGGAAACGGCGTGGTGACCACTAGGCCAAACGTGCAGTCAACAACAACATTACTTGTGAGTACTGTGAGTAGGCTATATACTAACACGAAAAATTATTATCGCGATACCCGATATACACAAGGGCGGAGACGCAGGCAAAGCTATTGATAAACGAAGAAAAAAAATAGTAATGCTGTTAACAGTTAACTACTAACATAATTATTGTAAGAGTGTAATGTTACTGCTCCACCTGCGTCTTAACGCGCTAATTGGCACGTTAATTTATGCGTTACGTAGATGTGACCAACGTTTTAATGAGTTAAATTCAAATGGCATTATTAGTGGCGTTAAACGCCTATGTAGCCTATGTGTTATTCTGATGTATTTGACGGATTTGGATGAAACTTTACAGTAATATAGCTTTTCTGTAAAGTTTCATCCAAATCCGTTCAGTAGTTTGCGTGAAAGAATAAAAAACATCCATCCATTCACTCATCCATACTTACAAACTTTCACGTTTATAATATTAGTAGGATTACAATCAGAGCCGAGAGTGCTTACCAAGTTCATCGACGATGCATTTGAATCATCCACCATCTTCCTTTTTTTCGTTTTAAATTGCATAAATGCAAATGTATAAAATAATTTATGACGCTCATTGTGTGTCATATGTGTTAATATGTTTTTCACCAATGCGCATTTTCAACTCGTTAATTAACGCGTAATTTGCCATTGCCATTAACGTTAACGCTAATGTAGCAGTAGCATATAACTATCAGTGAAGAGAAATTGTATCCTATCACTATTAACTTTGAATAAGTTAAAATCATTATTATTTCATCTGTAATGTGGCTGTTGTATCCTAAGCTATGGTTTATTCAATCTTATCTTAATTAGGACATTCTTTGCCATAAGCCTGCGACCCTTTTTATCTTAAGAATAATTTTATGGTCAATAACATTATTAAAAAAAAATAGTTATTGATTAAACTATCATTGCCATCCTCTTTTCTTTGAATTTTAAATAAACATATTTATATGTTTTTATATCTATATATTACAGATAAATTAAACCAAAACACTGAAATAAGGGCTATACTCAATTCAACTTGTCCATGCTGGGCACCAAACCTACAACTTCTCGCTCGCTTGTCAGAACCACTAACTACTAAACTAACACATCCATTATATTCAGTATTACAGCTTCCTCCACTTCTATTAATTTATTTCTATATAAACAGGTATCTTACTTGTCCAGCAAGTGCATGCCTCTGTGTGTCCGACACCCATCCAGGATGGAAATAAAGTACCGCATCAATTGGATCATCTTCCTCAGCTGTGCAGCACAGAGTGTCATAGACAAACACTATCATCATCTCCCTGTTAAAAAATGTGATGATTGCATTTTGGTAAGGTAGCATCAAGAAACTTGAAAAAAACTTGTACAGTCACGGAGTAAAAAAAAAAAGGCTTTTTCCGTTATCTTTAATTTTTCATGTACATAAACCTTGTCCTAAAAAAACGAACACATAAAATAAAGAATTACTTAATTTGGTGCAGCTGATCGGAAGTTATAAGATTACAATAAAATAAAAAGCAAAGACTAAACATAACAAAGACATAAAAAACATACTTAAGTATATGTTTATATAGGGCATATATTAGACCCTGAGGTCGGCAAATAAGTTAGATACATATACTTGAGGGTACTTTATTTTATTTTTCGAATCTCGACCTACTAATGGCTTTGCAAGGGATTTCTTACAAAGTCATTAATGCACTTACATTCTGCCCTGAACAATTTAATATAACTCATAATAAAGGCAGACCTATAGCCCATTAACAGATACCTACTCCATTCAGACTAAATCTTAAGACTATTAATTAACTATTATTACTATTAATTAACATTTATATTTAACACAGCATAATATTGGTGTGTAGTCACTTCTGCCAATACTCTTTTAGGGATTGGTGTGAATAAATATATGTATAATTAGTGTTGGTACATTTAGAAGAATCAGAAACAATTTGCAAATCTAAACATGTTCAAGCAGTTTACTGTTTATATACCTAAAAATAATAAAATATTACTCCAGTTCTAAATTTAAAAATAAAATACCTAGTAATTTTGTTTATAAAAGTTAAATAACCATAGATCAGCCTACAGATGATATTTTAAAATTAGAACATCATCAATATTTTTGTAAAAAAGGGACAACAAAACAATAAATTGTATTGTTTAAACTTAGGTAAGTCTTGTTTCTTTCTAAGAAAAAAATAAATTGCTGCCATAAATGTTGCATATTCGCAGTGTTTGAAAAGAAAACGATACTAATATTTTTAATAGCGATGACAACACATTTGCATAAGTTCTCTTTTATAAATTATTAGGAGAAACGTGATTAGATTTTTCTAATTGGAATCCTTTTAACAGCGACTTAATTTATGTCTTAGATTGTTCACGTGAATATCAAGTGTTTAATCAACCGCAACAGTTGTAGGTCACAGCTTGTATCGAATTACAATTCATTAATCCACTTAAAATCTTAAACATTAATTTTTCTACTCACTTTGCCATTTTGAATAGAATTCTCGTCCCACTTAACAATGAAAACTATCTTTTACACCATTACAGACCCAACGATTCAAAATTGTATAATCAAATCTGAATAAATATCTGTTTTTCGTATATTTTCATATTTTTTATGCAAATTAAATGAGCAGTCGTCCGTACACCGCGAGATCTCATTTGACACTTCTTTTTTTAGTGTTGCTATCTTTCTAGTTTCCTTCTTTTTGTAAAAATAATGACAAATGCTAACACAACGAAATCAATTTGATAATTCGTGTAATTTTGTTCTTTATTTATTAAATGTGTAGATATATTTTAATCATACTAAATAGTAACTTACTTTATAATTGATATAAAAAAATTAAACTAAAAGTTTTCATAGATTTCTAATAGATGGCATGAATTGTTGTATCACTATCACTCCTAAAAGAAAAAAAATATAAGTATAGCTCACCTATTTAGTTAAGCCAGCTACCATTTCACTTCCACCTTAAATTTTAAAGAGGATTTTACAGCAGATTTGCAAGAAAATTCTTTGATACTAGGCTGCCTGTCCCAATTGTATGCGTGCGCCAAGCGTGCCAATCTAATTATTAAACGCTCAATTTATACAAATGTTAAAAATTATGTATGGAAAAATTTTGCATGCATATTTATGGTTCCTTAGTCTGTTTGTCCATATGTTTATTTATACATAAAAAGAGATATAGTAATGTAATACTGTTAAAGTGTTAATACACAGAACTTACGTTTGTTATAACCTGATAGGTAATATTAATATTGCACAAGACACAAATGATATGTTTATTAAGGCATAATTTATACACAATTGCATTCCGTTTAGTTTTTAGTAAATAAACTTCTTATTATTCTCAACAAAGCATGATTATTTAGTATGCTGGATAGGGCATCATCCGGTTGCCTTTGAAGAGGCTTTGTTCGGTGTGCCAAAGCGTATCCGGTGTCATAAAGGTTCGACCAAGAAAGCCTTTTTGGTCGTCGGACCACCTTTTAGGAAACTTACAGAACTTTAGCACAACTTAATATTTCATTAAAATATAGCTTACAACAGTTACAACATAATTATAATCTCTCAATAAAATGAGGTATTTTTTAAGTTGTCCCCAATATAATTATTACACGTCTTTGTCATAACAACATCTATCAAATCCGTTGCAAAGAACCTGTTTCCTAACATCAAACATCTAACAAAATATGGGCGCGGACTAACAGTTTTGTTAGCTCTAACAAGCAAAGCAAGCTAGCTCTACAAGCAAAAATGTTAGCGGAAGCGGACTTTCTATTCGATACCGTGTCCCTATTCGTGTTGGATGTTCGTTTAAAAATCTCAGGAGACGGCAATGTTTTGCTAACATGTTTTGTGAACATGTTTTGTTAGTTTTTTTTTGTTATTTTTATTGTGTTTCTGGTGTAAGTACCTACTGATTAAAGTTACGAATAAAGAAAAATAAAAGTTTTACGATAGTGTCAAATGGGAAATAATTTCCCAATATTTGATTAAGGGTTAAGTAGGCCTTTTCATTCTAAAACCGGGTCTCCTGCGACACTGTTTTGTGTTGCTAACATCGAACATCTAACAAAATATGGGCGTGGCCTTAGTGGCCTAACTGTTTTGTTAGCTCAAACTAACAAACATGTTATCCGAAGTGGACGGAAAACATCCCCGCGTTCGCCTGCATGGGAGGGTTAATTTCATTCATAGTTACTTGCGAACATTGAGGTTGTGCATTTCCTATTTCCTCATTTGCACTTTCTGAGCAACGAGAAAAAGATTTCAGTCTAAATTGATCTTCCACTTGTAATTCTGCGTAAATATTAAAAGTACGTCGCTGTAGATAGGGTCGAACGCGAATTCTTTTTCTTGTTATATGCAAAATAACATCTAAAACATCGATACGTCTTCTTCGTCCGAAGTCATTTCACCGAGTAGATGTTTGATGTTCGTGTTTAAAAGTCGCAGGAGACTGTAATGTTTTGCTAACAGGTTAAGTTAACATGTTTTGTTAGTTTGTTTTGTTATTTTTAGGAGAGGAGACACGCCTTAAGTAGGACTTCCGAAACGTTACAACAGTGAACACAATTTTTGTGTAGGTACATTATTATTTATGTATGCCACAAGAATCTAAAATATCAAAATTAGTAATTACCTAATTTTCAAATTTAAAAAATAAAAACTATCCTATAATCATGGACGAGAAAAAGGAACAAATAAATCTATACTGTGTGTAATATTTTAAATCTGCTTAAAGCACTAATACCTATGTAAAAAAAAACCGACTTCCAAAAAAACATCCAACGAAAACTCTCTGCCAAAAAAACACTTAAAAGCGTAAAATAAACTGGTTCTTCATAAATTGCGTATACCTAATTCTTTATTCATTTAAATAGTAGTATTATAATGTGTGCTAGGTACCTAGAATCTGTTGGCAGAGAGTTTTCGTTGGATGTTTTTTTGGAAGTCGGCTTTTTTTTTTATAAGTTTTTATTTTTCAGTTTTTAGTGCAATCAATCGTAGGTCAGTAGTAAGTTGAACTATTTCATGAAATTTCATCATCAAGACCACCTCGGAAGCATACCCTTTCGAATACAAAAACAATTTTCAAAATCGGTCCACAACTGACGGAGTAATCGGTGAACATACATAAAAAAAAAAATATATACATACAGTGGAACATAGAACCTCCTCCTTTTTGGAAGTCGGTTAAAAATAAGACTAAACATAATAGTCTTAATCGACCTAAGCAAAAGCAAGTCAAAATAGGGTGCTTTTAGTCCAGTCCATTGGTCACCTCTCTTTGTGTCTTTTCAAATAGATTTGTTAAATTATGTAGGTAGGTACTGTCAAACCCTTTTAGTTAATCAAGAAACTTTGAACTTTGATTTTAGAGGAAATAAACTTTAAATAACAAAAACCGACTTCAAGTTTCGACTCGATTTCTCTTGGATGCCATGCCATCATCAGATCTTAGTGTCCTTATCATGATACCACCGTTGAGATATCTCCTTTCATTTAAAAAAGAATCACAAAATCGGTTCATAAACGATGAAGTTATCTGCGAACACACATAAAAAAAAATATATACGGTCGAATTGAGAACCTCCTCCTTTTTTTTGAAGTCGGTTAAAAAATAGTTTGTAGTCTGTTTAAAATAGAAACAATTGAAAAAATATCGACTATATTTAAGTCTTATAATTTTATGATGTTTTCCAAGTTCATTGACACTTTCAGAATTTCAATTGATCAGTACTCGCGTCACGGGCGCGTGAATCAAGACGGCAGTTGTTGTTCTGCGCATGCGTCGTGCGCGGAATACTACGACCAATGAAAGTTTATTACTGAATGAATTCACAAAAAACACTGTCCGGAGAAACTAGTTATCCACCGCTACCGGTGTTGTAACAGTTTTAAGTGAAAGAAATGTTACACGTTATTATTTTCTATGGGCTGATGGGGCAATGTCCGTCATTTTGTTATGTTAATTGAAAGCTTATAACTTCAAACCTACTGACCCTACCATTTAAGTATTTAAAATCTAATACATTTTCAGTTTCACCTTTAGCATTAACGTCTTTTGTCTGGAATGATGATGTTGGTGGTTACCGATCCCGACTGCTAAGCTAGAGGTCGAGGGTTCCATTCCCAGCCAAGAGCAATCTTTGTGAGGTGAACACGATCATTTGTTCTATGTCTTGATGTAATTTATTTACATATAGGTATGCATCAAGAAATATGTGTCTAAGATCATTTGTCAGTAGTCTGACTCCCATAGGTTTACAATAGCACAGATTCAACTTAATTTGAGATCAATACATTCGTGTGTAAGATGTGTCTAAATATTATCATAACAGATTATTACATTAAACAAAGTTCGTCTCTAACCTATCAACCGAGTTTCAACCGTTGTGGAAAGGACTAGTGTTCAAATGTTATGTCTGATTAATAGTATTCATTTAAAAAAAGCGGCCAAGTGCGAGTCGAACTCGCCCATGAAGGGTTCCGAAGCAGCAAGTAACTTAATATAAAAGTTCTTGTAGTTCCTTGTAACTTTGATGGATATTTTAACAGTGTTTTTTTTTGTGGTTTACAATTTATTGCGTATTAAAAAAAAATACTTACTAGATCGCGTTCAAACCAATTTTAGGTGGAAGTTTGCATGGTAATGTACCTACATCATATATTTTTTTTAGTTTTATCATTCTCTTATTTTAAAAGTTACAGGGGTGAGGGGGGGGGGCACATTTTACCACTTTTGAAGTGTCTCTCCCGCAAACTATTCAGTTTAGAAAAAAATGATATTAGAAACCTCAATATCATTTTCGAAGACCTATCCATAGACATACCCCAGACGTATGGGTTTGTTGAAAAAAAAAATTTGAGTTTCAGTTCTAAGTACCACCCCTCTAAATTTATTGTTTTTTTATTTTTGTGTGAAAATCTTACTGCCGTTCATAGAATACATCTACTTACCAAGTTTCAACAGTATAGTTCTCATAGTTTCGGATAAAAGTGGCTGTGACATACGGACGGACAGACAGACAGACATGACGAATCTATAATCTAAAATCCGTTTTTTGCCTTTGGCACGGAACCTTAAAAAGTATATTCGACATCAACGAATTAAAATGTGCTCATATTACAATGAACTGCAATAAACTGTGTAGGGACACAAATACACAAACTGTAGTTTATTGCATAATATCGTTAATTGCATCCCTTATGTAGAAAATTTATGAATTTTCCACACATTTCAGTTTTTTTCAAATTTTGTGGATCGAACGGGAAGTACACCTTTTCAATATTTAAAAGGTTCTTTCACTTTGATTTATCGATCCTTAGGTAAACATGAAAAAAGAATATATCTGAATTCATCCTCTTTTGATTATTTAATTTTATTAACCGACTTCAAAAAAGGAGGAGGTTCTCAATTCGACCGTATATTTTTTATTTATTTTTATGTATGTTCGCGGATAACTTCGTCGTTTATGAACCGATTTTGATGATTCTTTTTTAATGGAAAGGAGACATCCCAACGGTAGTGCCATGATAAGGACAATAAGATCTGATGATGGCATCCAAGAGAAATCGAGTCGAACCTTGAAGTCGGTTTTTGTTAAAATTTTACTTATTTCATATCTTTATTGTTTACATAAAATTAAAAACATAAGAAAAGATGAGTTACAAAGTTGTAGACGTAACAATTGGCGGTCTTATCGCTCACGATGATTTCTTCCAGACAACCTAATTTATGAATTCTGTTGAAAACTAACACAATTTGTATTGTATGGTAACGTGACAAGGCATTCTTTTCACAGTGAAATTTCTGTGAAAAGTTATACGACTTTACGATGATTAGGGCCATTGACCATATTTATGATTCAACTCTTGGCAACCAAATGTGTTGGACTGGGGTCCAGTTGGGCTGCCATCCAATTTTATTTGATGTGGTTAGGTAATCTATCGGCAATGGTTTTGGCCATAACCTAGCAAGCACCTATGTGTAAATATTTATAGTTGGTGCCAGTGTTTACATTTCTAAATAGTCTTTTTTGACTGCAAAAACTTTTTGACTCTAAATTGACTGCACGTTTGTCCTAGTGGTTTAACGGTCACCACGCCGTTTCCTACTTCGCCAAGTGTCGTGGGTTCAAATCCCACGTAGGACAAAACTTTGTGTGATCCACAAATTTTTGTTCTGAGTCTGGGTGTTCTTTGTGTCCTTTTCATGTATGTTTGTAAAGTCCCCCGCGACACAGGCTTTATTCCTAGTGCGGGAGTTGTCTTTTAAAAAGAAGACAACTCCCGCATCTTTGTTTTAAGATTGTCTAAAATCACAAACTTTGTAGCAAGTGTCTATGTCGAAACAATACACTATTACGCATAATAACCGGTTTTATTTGTACGTAAACGAAGTATGGCTTGTCTTATCCTACTAATATTATAAACGCGAAAGTTTGTAAGTATGGATAGATGAATGCATGTTTGTTACTCTTTCACGCAAAAACTACTGACGGGTTTGGATGAAACTTTACAGTAATATAGCTTATACATCAGATTAACACATTTGCCGCGATAACCGACATACACGCGGGCGGAGCCGCGAGCAAAAACTAGTGTATTAATATAATACATTGTAATGGTTGGTTTTAAACAGTCTGTAGACTGTACTAATTTCACTCTAAATGTAAATATTAAGTCTTGAACTCTAATGTGAATCGGATTCCTTAACTCAAGTGCAAGCCGGAGACCGGAGGCCCAATTATGCAGAAGCATCTCAATAGGCCGCCACAGTGTGGGTCACCATGCTGCATTATTGCATTATCTACATTCGCAATGAGTATGGTAACTTCTCATGCTTTCTATCAGGCAGTGTAGAGTAACTTTGGCACTACATAAAAATATCTCGATATGGTTTGGGATTTTATCATTTCCTTAGATAACCAGTCGGTGAGTTTGTAGGCATCTCACATTATATCTTATTTTCATATCATTATAAAAGCTCGTTTTAAGTGTGGGTACATTTCAAAATCAAACGCCCCGAGCACAAAACATGGCTAATATTTAGGTGTTAATGAAAACGCTTAACAAAAGAATTAACGGAATTGTACTAGAAAGTGTTGTGTTTGAATACTTTTAGATGAATAATGAGTTTTAGAGTTGTTTGATCTTGATGAAGTAGTCTTTCTAATTGCGAATAGAAAACTCAAAAAGAAAAGCAATAAGTCATGGGTAGATAATACTAATGATTACGAATTGCAACTAGAATGCCGTCTTAAGAGACTTGTGGGCCAGGACATACATATCGAGACCCTAGGGTAAATATGTCACTGGATTCATATCAGCTATGTGATATTACTGATATTCCAAGATCACACAAGGCGGTGGGCGTTAGTCACTTTACCAAAAAAAATGGCTTTTAAATACTTAAGCCAGGGTTAACATAAGATACATTATAGCGTGGAAAACAAGATACACTTCGGCTAAACCTCAGGCCAAGCCTCAAAAATATTTCAATAAGTTTAAGTTTCAAAAAAGTTTTTAAGTCTTTAAATGAAATTGAAAATAACAACATATCGTTGCCACGCACCCTTCTCCGAGTGAACCTTCAACATGTTCTAGATCACGCGTGAATAGACTGGTTATAAAAACGTCAGGAATGTGACCGAACAAGACAGACACGCCTCACGAAAACATGTAATGTCATTTAAATAATTTAAAAATAACTTAAGATTTAGTATACACTTAGTAGCATAAATAATATTTCTTATTATTTATTTTTTATTTATTTATAAACTTTATGCACTAATTTGTACATCGGCGGACTTAATGCCCAGGGCATTCTCTTCCAGTCAACCTTCGGGTGGTGTAGAAATGTTGTGAGGTAGATGCACAGAGATTTTATATCACACATCACATCACACTAATATATGTATAAAGGCGAAAGTTTGTGAGTGTGTATGTTTGTTACTTCTTCACGCAAAAACTACTGAACGGATTTGGATGAAACTTTACAGTAATCTAGCTTATACATCAGGATAAAACATAGGCTACTATTTGCCGCCGACATACATGCGAGCGGAGCCGCGGGCAACAGCTAGTATTATATAACACAACATTTTTAAACTTAGACATATACATATATAAACACAACAGTATACATCACAAATACAAATATAGACATACATAAATACACACACATGTACATCACATCTATACATTATGAATACCGGAATATGAGGTGTGCTATGGATGAGATAGTTATTCTTATTTTTTACCCGACTACGGCAAAGCCAAAAAGGAGGGTAATACCTAGTTTTGGTAGGCTATGTAAATTTCTATGTTCCACCGTAGCGTCTAAACTACTTTAATTGATGAGGTGTTAATAGATTAATAGCCTGAGTGACATAGGCAATAATTTTTTTGATTAAATGGGTCAGTCTCCGAACGCTTGAAAAAACGTGTCCAGATCGAAATCTCATTGAATTGATTACTTACTATTTCAATTTTTTTTACATGTAATAGAAAATTTGAAAACAATAGGGGGGGCCTATGTCCTTTTTTAGATAAATTAAGTAGAAGTAGATAAAAAAAAAAAAAACTTACTAAAATATTGAACTCGGTGGCGCGTCCGGACCCTATGTTGCAGCGGTTTTTTTTTTTTTTCCTCTAACAAATTACGCTATTTTGCATGTGTTCACAAATGACCAAATAGTTATTTGTTCATTTTATATTATTATTAAATAATGATATGCCACAATAGAGAAGATACAACAGATTGTATACACGTCCGACGTTTTGAGTTGATATCAGTGGCGCGCACCGATCTGCTCATATTTCTTAAACTAAACTGTCTGTGAGGATAGTTATTGGCGTTAGCTGAAGTATCAGTCGTGTCGCGACAGCAACGAAGAAAACATGGCTGTACGTCTTATGGTCACCTTTTTATAGAGGTAAGTAACTGTTTTCGTTGGCTTGGTATACTAAAAATTTGATTTCGGTGAACCCTTTTTTTTCATGTATACTTTAAACTATCATATTTAAAATATAAAAATATGATATATTACATGTAATAGATTTTAGTAGAAAATGTAAATATTAGCATTTTAAATTATTTTTTACGTTATTTACAAAATACCTTAATATTTTGATTTCAGTGGTATTGAATTCGGTGTTTTCCGTGGCAATGTGTCCACCTTCTACTAACTTTTAAAGACCGTAAATCATAAAATATTTATCTTGTTCTAGTATTGTCATTATGTCAGATTCTAAGCAAGGTCACTTGCCTAAGAAAAGATTGGCTAAGACGTCGGAAACCCCGAATCAAGAGTCATCCAGAACATTACGCAATACACAAGGAAAAAGACAGGAAGCGTTATTATGAAAGGAAGAATGAAGGAAAGCCTCTTAGTGAATTAATTCGTCGATAACAACGCATACATAGAGAGAGGAGTACAATATCTTCGGACAAACATAATCGGAAAAAAGGCTCAGAGAGTTGAAATGCCTTGAAGAAGATTTAATAGTCATACCAGAAGTAGTCGATACAAATGGTGATCCTTTGATAACTTCACAATCGCAACTGAAACTTTTATAACAACGCCAATTAATGCCACCGATAGTAAGGACTCGGCTTAGCACTCAATCAAGTTCCTTCAGTGATTTCTTACTATAGAGTCAGTCAATCATTTCATCTTCTTTAACACAACGTATTAGGACTTATCGAGAATTGTCAGTACCATTGTGTCCATCTAGTGATGCCAGTTTTGCTTCAAACTCACAGACTGGAGTTGCCTGCTCTAATGACTGATAGGGAGTTGCCTTTGACTCTAAAGGCTAATGGGACCAATCCCGCACTCACACCCACCACTGTAACTCCTGTACACCAGGAGCAACAGCAGTGACCCTGGAACACACCGAGTTATGACACTCGGCAAGTCCCAGGGAAAATAAACTGTCTTGGAACCCGCAATGAAACTAATCAGAAGAAAATCGGAGGAGTTGGAAATAAATAAAGTCCAGTTCCCTATTTAGTAAAGAGGTAGACAAAATGAAGTCAAAATAGGCAGACACCTTTATCAAACCAGGAAGTACCACGGATAAGAAAATTATGGGTCCTTAGTGAGTTTTTTTTCGATTACTATAGTATGTATGGTAGAATAGCCTAAACGCACGGAAATTCATCGAAGTTAACACAAGATCGACATAGTATACCGCCCCAGATATTAATTGTAAGCTTGAATAGCATTATGTTACATTCATCGTACCAAAAATTACATGCTGAGAGGACATGATGAACTGACTGTTAAATGCTAAAATCAGGTGTTATGCATTGCCACAAAGTGTGACAAAGGTGAATCGACTAATTTAAAAGCGTGTAGTTTGCTCTTACAAGTTACCTTGGCCTGTGAGAAATTGAGCGACACAGTGATCCACCCTCGAGCCATTCCCTCGACAACCGTTCGCGAATAGATGGAAAGAACTGGTAAAGGTAGCGCCCCTTAGATGATTCGTCCCATCGTTATTGCCTTTCATCCATGAGGTCGTTATAGACATTGGACTGCTAGACCGGCTCTAGAGACTAATAAAAAGCCAGATGGCAAAGTTATTATACGTAGACTTAAATACCGCATGAATATTTATGTTATTCATACATCTTGTATGAATTACAGAGAAATGAAAAGGCCCCACCTTTTTGATTTAAGAAATGAAGAAGTGGCAACATTTTGATTGTCTCTGGTTCGTGTTTGACGTCTTGACGTTTGACGTAGATGGTGATAGAACTCGTGTACCAATGGCGGGCAGTGAATAATTTGATTGTTAATTTTGTAGTACTCGTATAGTTTCCGCGTGAGATTGATAACACCGTGAGGTTTGTTGAGCTAGGGTACTTGTGGGCTCGCCGCCCAGCGTGGGACGAGGTTAATATCGAAAATTGTTGAGAAGGTTTGATCGGCCAGGCTAGGCTTGGGAACAGTTAAGTTAATTGTGATTAGACTCGCGAGAATTGTAATACGTGATAGGCGCGTCCCGCGAGAACTAAAACGAGTGTATTGTAATTCGAATATCTGTGAAAAGTTGATTATTGAGATTACTTCGGATACCTTGAGAAATAACCAGCACCTGGGAGCAATGTTTGTGTGAAGACGCAGAGCAGAGAAGATTCTACCCAAGAGATATCTCTTGGACGCCGAGAACAAAGAAGCCACACACTCCAGTAAGTGCTTTAGATGAATTTAATTTAGATTAAGAACACGGTGACACAGGCCGTGGTTCATTCTTCTTGCCAGTGGTATTAGTAGTGATTGTATATCTATCTATGGGCCCATGGGTATTATAAACTTCACAAGGTGATCACTGCCTTGGCAAGAGGACTGATCAATACACTTAACTTTTTTAAGCTTCATGCCAAAATTGATTGTAGTAAGTTTATGTAATGTAATAAACAACGTGTAATTAATCAAATAATTGTTTTATTGTAATATATATCAGAAGTCCCTTAACGGTATTAGTTTTGCTTACCTGAATTTATAATAAAATACATTTTTTTTAAATATTTTCTATATTTAAAATACCATGTTAATAATTTGAAAACATATTTAACATTTTTGATTTCGGTGAAAATAAAGTTGATTTCGGTGGAAACAATAAAAAAAAAAAAAAACTTCGTAACCGTTCATCCAATAAGAGTGCCTCGAGTACAGATATTTTCCAAATAATATAGTATTTGAATTTCTTACTAATATATTGAAATTTAGAAAAAAAAAATCAGCCACCGTAGTCAACTGAATAATGAGTTACCTGAGAAATACCCAAATGCATTTTCAGCAACGCAACTTTAAGGTAGTAGAGACACGCTGATTTCAGCACGAAAGGGTCGGCTCGACCGGGGCGATACTAGCCTCGCAGAGAAAATCAGTATCCGTACAGTCGGTGTCTAGTAGAGAGCCACAGTGATTAAAGAATTTTAATTCTTTAAGAGTGAAAGTTTAATATTCTCAATGTGATATGACGTCAAATTTTTACTGTTATTAAGATAGTCAGAAGAGTTGGTGTAGAGTTTGTGTCAAGTTTTCCTCCTCTTTGCAATTCTGTTTTCTTCCGAGTTAACTCAAACTCAAACTCAAAAATATTTTATTCATATAGGCACTTATTTTACAGGCACTTATGAATAGTCAATATTTAATATTAAAAAATCGAGTGATTCTAGTCGCCAGTTCCAAGTGCAGCCTACCCTTCATGGAGAAGAATCTGGCAAGAAACTCCATTGTTGCTCCTTTTAAAAAATAATAATACGGTTTACAATATTTTTTTCACTAAGAGACTTGAATGAGAACGAAGTCGACCAAAGAAAACAAAATAAAAGGTTTGGAGTCATTGCTGCACAGCCATGAGCTAACTAATCATGCGCCGTTCTTACTGATAGCTGCAAGATTTTTACATTGTTATATTGTGACATTGTATTGTTATATTGTGAGGTCCACTTATGGAAAATAAAATCCAAATAGCACTTTCATATATATGAAATATTATAAAATTTCATATATATATCGTTATATTCCTTTACTCGCTTACGACACCAGTGCAAAGAATAAGAGTGGTGATACTACCCAATACTACGTGTCCTCTATCCGTCACCATGCGGAGAACAGCATTAACTGTCAATTTATTATTCTTTTATTTCTTACTGGCAACCCACCTCGGCTTCGCACGGGCTCTGGAAAATATAATATAGCCTATGTTACCCTGAGTAGATGTGCGGCTTAATTTTTTCCGACGTCTTCAACAAATACCGTTATATTTTAGGCAATATACTCAAAAATGTAACAATTTATATACGAAAACCTTTCTCAATTCTATCTATTGGTAAAAAACGCATCAAAATTCGTGCAGTAGCTTTTGAGTTTATCACGAACGCGGCGGATGATTTTGTTTTATAATATACTAGCTTTTGCACGCAGCTTCGCTCACGTAGACTTTCGTCCTCTGATTTACCCCCTTAGGGGTGAAGTTTAGTAAAATCCGTTCTTAGCGGATGTCTACACCCTATAAGAAACCTACCTGCAAAATTTCAAGTTTGTAGGTGTTATAGTTTCTGAGATTTTGTGATTAATAAGTGAGTGGTCTTTCGCTTTTATATATATAGATAGATAGTGATTATTAACCTCCGACGCAAAAAAGGGGTGTTATAAGTTTGACGTCGATGTCTGTCTGTCAGTGTGTGTGTGTGTCTGTGGCATCGTAGCTCTCAAACGGATGAGCCGATATCGATGCGGTTTTTTTCATTTGAAAGCCAGTTTTCTTGTGGTGGTTCTTAGCTATGTTTGGTTGATATCGGTCGAGCAGTATAAGAGTATCAGCTCTTTTCCAAAATTATGTAAGGCATTTTTGGCGTATGATTACTCGATTAAATGCTTGCGAAAGAGGTTTTATGATATTTTGAATTTTAGCTTGTTTTCATTTTGTTATTGCATCCACACAAGTTTATATGTTTTGAAATAAGTTCATAGATATAATTATGTGTATGAATTGATAGCCTATTTGCATTTTTGTGTAAAACCAGATTAGTTTTTCGATCTAGAATTTAAATTAAACAGATTTATAAATAAAAACATGATCAAATTAATAAACCATCACTGATTTGTTTGTATTAATGTATTTACAAATTATTAAATTATATTACAAATTATCTATCTATACTTACCTATTATCTATACTTATAATAAAAATGTAACAGGTCCAATTCTGTACATTATAAATATTTTGAAATTTTTTTTTGGATTTTTTTTTTTTTTTTTTTAAGTTTTGGCTGCGCCAAAATGACTCTGCTCTGCCTGATGGAAAGCACGAGCAGATTCTAAAAGTGGTGATCACCATCCTCAATGCGAATAAGGACATTGCAGCATGGTGACCTACACTATGGCCGCCTAGTGAGATGCTTTTTTACGCCCCGCTTAAAGGACCCGGGATCATAGTGGGAGGGAAACACGTGCGCTGGAAGTGAGTTCCAGGTTTTGACCGCTCGGCACAGAAAGGACGAACCGAAGCGATGAGTACGAGATCGTATGTCTACCACTCTGAAGCGGTGACTTCCAAGGCCGGCACGTGTTGTCCTGTAGAGGAAGGGGGAAGGGGGGACCAGTTGGAAAAGCTCCTCAGAACACTCTCCGTGATACAAGCGATAGAGTACTGCCATAGAGGCGACATCTCTACGCAACTGCAGGGGCTCAAGGGACTCAGTGGCTTCAGGACTGTTGATAATGCGGATTGCTCGCCGCTGCAACCGGTCGAGAGCGTCAAACAGGTACTGTGCGGCACCATCGCAAAGATGAGAACAGTACTCTACGCACGAGCGAACCTGGGTCTTGTAAAGAAGACACAGATGCTCGGGCGAGAAGAACCGTCTCACCTTGTTTAAAACACCTAGCTTCCGCGAGGCCGCTTTAGTGACACTCTCAACGTATTCGCGTGGGTTGAGATCTCGGCAGATATCCATGCCCAGGATATCGAGCCTACCTTGTAATGCCATTTGAGTGTTCTGGAAAGTGGGAAGGGGAAGGAATGGAGACTTTTTGGCAGAGAACGCGCACCCCTGTGTTTTCTTGGCGTTGAACTCGACCAGATTCTCACAGCCCCATTGAGAAATGCGGCCCAGAACATGGTCGAGTTGAACGACAAGCTCCTGTCGTTTTTCCTCGATATCTGCAAGCTTGGCTGTTGGATGTCCAAAATATCGTCCGTGAACTGTACTGTCGTCTGCATAGCAATGAATGTTGCCAAGGGCTAACATGTCATTGATATGCAGAAGAAACAGTGTGGGCGACAGGACGGAGCCCTGCGGTACTCCGGCGTTAATCGACTGAAAATCAGAGGCCGCACCGTCGCAAAGGACTCTGATGCGGCGCTGGTGCAGGAATGCGGCAGCCCAGTTGCAGAGTTTGGGGGGCAAACCGAAAGCCGGTAGCTTGGAGAGAAGCGAACGATGCCAAACCCTATCAAAGGCCTTGGCCATATCAAGGCTAATGGCCAGGGATTCCCCATGCCTGTCAATAGCCTCACCCCAGAGGTGTGTGACGTACGCTAGAAGATCACCCGTGGATCGGTTCGGTCTAAAACCATACTGACGATCATTTAGTAGGGAGTGATCTTCCAGGTAGTGGACCAGTTGTTTGTTTATTATCCGCTCAAACACTTCGCAGATAATGGAGGTGACGGCTATCGGACGGTAGTTGGCCGGGTCGGAGCGGTCGCCTTTTTTGGGGATGGGTTGAACATTCGCCTCTCTCCAAACCTCCGGTACAGTTCCCGAGGAATATGACAGGCGATACAGACACGTCAATCCCGGAGACAACTCTGGTGCACAGTTCTTAAGAACCACCGCTGGGATACCGTCGGGTCCACTGGCTTTCCGGACGTCGAGTGACCGAAGCTCCGCACGGACTTCACTCAGCCGGACGCGAATATCCCGCATTGTAGTGTCGCAGGTCGGAATAGTAGGCGGGTGCTTGCCGTGGTCATCGATTCGGGAGTTAGCCGCAAAGAGATCCACCAGCAGTTTCGCTTTCTCCTGCGGCTCAAGGGCAAGTGATCCGTCCGGATATTTCAGCGGTG
This sequence comes from Diaphora mendica, assembly GCA_949125395.1. Taxonomy (NCBI): domain Eukaryota; kingdom Metazoa; phylum Arthropoda; class Insecta; order Lepidoptera; family Erebidae; genus Diaphora; species Diaphora mendica. The sequence goes on along the minus strand of OX421322.1, from coordinate 3,258,517 downwards.
GTAGCGAAGGCTGACAGAAGTTGGACTGCACGGCTTTAGCCAATCGCCAGAACTTTCGGCTACCCGTAGGGTATGCAACGAGTTCTTGACCAAGCCGCGCGATGCGCTGGGCATCCGCTCTGATGTAAGCCTTCTTGAATTCCCTAGTGGCTTTGTTAAACGCTGCTTTTAGTTGATCAATGTCAGGGGAGCCGTGAGCGCGGGCCCTGGTCCATGCGCGATACGCCGATTGCTTTAGTGAAACAGCATGGGCGCACTCGCGATTGAACCAGGGACGGGTCGTCGGGTTGGCGACCTCACTGTAGGGAATGTAGTATTCCATTCCGACAGTGATTTCGCCAGCCACGGCGGCTGCACTTTGCGACAGATCTCTATCTCTAAAGCAGCGTTGAGCCCACGGGATGGATGCAAAATAATCCCGCATTCCATCCCAGTCTGCCGACGAGTAGTGCCATAAACGTCTTTTTGCTGCCACTGGTCGTGGGGGGGCAGCAAGAGGCACCGTGGTGGAAACCAGGCAGTGATCGGAGGATCCCAGAGGGGCCAGCACCGATACACTATACTGCGCTGGGTGACTCGTCAGCAGTAGGTCCAGCAAGGAAGGCGCTTGACTCGGTATGTCTGGTATCCTGGTGGGCTGGAGTACCAGCTGGGTGAGGTCATGCGTGAGAGCGAATGCGTGGACAGTCCGGCCTGCGTGGTCAGTTCTGGAAGATCCCAACCAGGACTCATGGTGGGCGTTAAAGTCTCCCAGAAACACCAGTTCGGCGGTCGGAAACTGCTCCTGCGCTTTGTCCGCTGCCTGACTGAGATATTCGAAAAGTCGAGTTGTCTCAGAATCTCCAGAGTGGGATCGGTATAGGCATACGTAGATTCGGCTCGTAGAGCCAATATCTACGTGGAGCCAAAGGGTGGAGAAGGATGGGTCCTCAAGGCAGCGCAATCGGCGACAACAAACATCCGCCCTGACGAAAAGACATACCCCAGCCTTCGCGAGGAAGCACTCCTCAAGCACGTAACCGGGGTAGTGAAGATATGTCGTGTCGGCAGGGCGGCGTATTTGAGTCTCCGTTAGAAAAAGCATGGCGGGCCGTGCCGTCTCTAGATGCTGGTGGACGGCGTTGAGGTTTGCATGGAGTCCACGGATGTTATTGAACTCCAACTCAAAAAGCGAGTTGGTGGGAGATTGGAGTGCCGCTGTGCATCGTTTATGCTTTTTCTGTGCTGCCATGAAAAAAATAGGAGGAGGGGGATGGGAACGTAAAAGGCGTGACAGTCATCGCGGTAGTGTAATACTGAGACTCGGAATGCTGTTTCGTCATAACGGTGAGGCATGATGGTGACCGAGCCGTCGGACGGCTCCCGTACCCTCCCGGAAGTGGTCGCCTGGTCCCACCGTCCGGTCACCAACCGGCACAACGAGCCACTCCGTGGATTATGCGCGACCTGACGGGGCAGCCTCCCAGGGTGGTTAGCCGCGGTTGGGCCCCTCTCTATGCCGCGGGCGGCCAGCGGCACCACCGTTTCTACAGGTCTCCCTGGCCGACGGCTCGATCCACGTCACCCTCAACATGACTCTACGAGCATTCCACTGCTCACACACTTACCACGATAACTGTCACCCCTGCATCATTGGGCCACCGGTCTCGCACTCACCAACGAAATACGACAGTACTAATACTGTCATTTTACGTTGATTTTCTGTGCGAGGGTAGTACCGCCCCGGTCGAGCCGGCCCGTTCGTGCTGAAATCAGCGTGGCTCTACTACCTCTATAATGGATGGATGGAAGGAATGGATGGCTTTCTATAATCGATACTGAAGCCAAAACTGTATTTTTTTTCATTTTTGTCTGTCTGTCTGTCCGTCTGTCTGTCTGTCTGTCTGTCTGTCTGTATCTTGGCCGCGCATCACGCCGAAACTACTGAACAGATTCAAATGAAACTTGGCATGATTTGAGTTCATACTACGAGGTAGGACATAATAAAAAAATATGTACTTAGTTGTAATTCAATAATACATAGTCCGATTTCATTCATTCTTTTTTTGCTAGAAAGAAAAAAAAAAGATAACGGGAAAAGAGTTTTCTTTGTGTCCGCGACTGTACACTGCCTGTGGGAAGCTGAGACAGATACGTAAATATGGCGTTACGAAGTTCGCCGGGTCAGCTAGTAAATGTAACAGGTCCAATTCTGTCCATTAAAGATATTTTGAAATTTTTTTTTGGAGGGCTCTCTATAATCGATACCGAAGCCAAAACTGTAATTTTTTTCAGTTTTGTCTGTCTGTCTGTCCGTCTGTCTGTCTGTCTGTCTGTATCTTGGCCGCGCATCACGCTGAAACTACTGAATGGATTCAAATGAAACTTGGCATGATTAGAGTTCATACTACGAGGTAGGACATAGGATACTTTTTATCCCGATATTCAGCACGGTTTCCTGGGGGGAGGGGATGAAAGTCAAAATATGTACATAGTTGTAATTCAATAACACATGGTCCGATTTCATTCATTCTTTTTTCGCTAGAAAGAAAAAAAATAAAAGATAACGGGAAAAGTCTTTTTTTATGTCCGCGACTGTACACTGCCTGTGGGAAGCTGAGATAGATATGTAAATATGGCGGTACGAAGTTCGCCGGGTCAGCTAGTACTTATAATAAAAATGTAACAGGTCCAATTCTGTCCATTAAAGATATTTTGAAAAAAAATTTTGGAGAGCTCTTTATAATCGATAACGAAACCAAAACTGTATTTTTTTAAATTTTTGTCTGTCTGTCCGTTTGTCTGTCTGTCTGTATCTTGGCCGCGCATCACGCCGAATGTACTGAACGGATTCAAATGAAACTTGGCATGATTTGAGTTCATACTACGAGGTAGGACATAGGATACTTTTTATCCCGAAATTCAGCACGGTTTCTTGGAGAGAGGGGATGAAAGTCAAAATAGATACTTAGTTGTAATTCAATAACAGATAGTCCGATTTTATTCATTCTTTTTTTACTAGAAAGAAAAAAGTTAAAAGATAACGGGAAAAGTCTTTTTTTGTCCGCGACTGTACACTGCCTGTGGGAAGCTGAGACAGATATGTAAATACGGCGGTACGAAGTTCGCCGGGTCAGCTCGTTAAGTTATATAAACTAGACTTGTTTATGTATTTTTATACCGATATTATGCTTTAAAGAACAAGAGCGTTAGGCTAATTAATTGAATAGATAAATTTGAAAACATTTATTTTACTTTTGCAGCAATGATTTTTTAACCGACTTATAAAAAAGAAGGAGGTTCGCAATTCGACTGTATTTTTTTATGTTTGTTACCTCATAACTTTCGACTGGGTGAACCGATTTTGATGTTTTTTTAATTTGAAAGCTGGTACTTCCCGTGTGGTCCCATTGAAATTTTTGTCCAGATTGAAGGCGGTTTTTTTTGTTAAAATTTCTGATTATTATGTTAGTAGGTATGTCTCGAACTGAACTGAAACACGAGAAGTTTTGTTTCGAGTAATACTGTTATGAATTAAGAAATTATAATAAAAAAAAAGACTTATATAGATTCTGCTATATCGCATTAACTCTTAATATTAGCTAACTAGCTGATCCACGCAACTTCGTTTACGTCTCCTATTGCCCGTAGCGTAATATTTTTCCCCCGTTTTGAAACATTCTTCATTAGTGCTCCGCTCCTATTGATCTTAGCGCGATGATATATAGCCTATAGCCTTCCTCGATAAATGGGCTATCTAACACTGAAAGATATTTTCAAATCGAACAAGTAGTTCCTTAGATTAGCATGTTCAAGCAAACAAATTCTTTAGCTTTATATATTAGTACTAGCTGAACCACGCAACCTCGTTTGCGTCTTCTATTGCCCGTAGCGTGATCATTTCCTCCCGTTTTTTAAGCATTTTTCATTGGTGCGCCGCTCCTATTATATTGGTCTTAGCGTGATTATTTATAGCCTATAGCCTTCCTTGATAAATGGGATATCTAACATTGAAATAATTTTTCAAATTGGACCAGTGGTTCCTGAGATTAGTTCACTCAGCCAAATAAAGAAGCATTCCTGTTTAATAAATTTTATTGTATTGTATAGATTATATTACACATGACCACGACCGCTCTGCCAGGACCAACACAAGTGAGAAGAAGAAGAACATTATACTTAACTAAAACTAATTATTACTTAAATACTTACCACTACCAGTAGGTACGAGACGAACGTTAATTCAAAATATTTTTATAAAGCAAAGAAAATTCAATAAAAAAGTCAGGAAGCAATAAAAATATGGTCAGTGAATAAGAAATTTTTATTTAAAGCAAACAGCCACAACTTTTAACAAAGCCACTAGGGAATGCAAGAGGGCTTACATTAGAGCGGATGCCCAGCGCATCGCGCGGTTTGGCCATGAACTCATCTCACACCCTACGGGTAGCCGAAAGTTCTGGCGTTTGGCTAAAGCCGTGCAGTCCAACCATTGCCGGCCCTCACTACCACCGCTGAAATATCCCGACGGATCACTTGCTCATCAGCCGCAGGAGAAAGCGAAACTGCTTGTGGACCTCTTTGCGGCTAACTCTCGAATGGACGACCGTGGCGTGCACCCGCCCACCATCCCGACCAGTGACTCCACGATGAGGGATATCCGTATCCGTCAGAGTGATGTCCTTGCTGAACTCAGGTCACTTGACGTCCGGAAAGCCAGTGGACCCGACGGTGTCTCAGCGGTGGTTCTTAAGAACTGCGCACCAGAGTTGTCTCCCGTACTGACGCGCTTGTACCGCCTGTCTTATTCCTCAGGAATTGTTCCGGAGGCTTGGAGGGAGGCGAACGTGCAACCTATCCCCAAAAAAGGTGACCGTTCAGACCCGGCTAATTACCGACCTATAGCCGTAACATCCATTCTCTGCAAGGTGCTCGAACGGATCATCAACAAGCAATTGGTCGTCTACCTGGAAGATCACTCCTTGCTAAATGATCGGCAATATTGCTTTAGGCCGAACCGGTCTACGGGTGATCTTCTAGCGTATGTCACTCACCTTTGGGGTGAGGCTATTGACAGACATGGGGAGTCCTTGGCCATCAGCCTTGACATGGCCAAAGCTTTCGATAGGGTTTGGCATCGCTCGCTTCTCTCCAAGCTACCCGCATTCGGCCTGCCCCCTAAACTCTGCACCTGGGTCGCCGCATTCCTGCACCAGCGCCGCATTAAGGTCCTTTGCGACGGTGCGGCCTCTGATTATCGGCAGGTAAACGCCGGTGTACCTCAGGGCTCCGTCCTGTCGCCCACACTGTTTCTTCTGCATATCAATGACATGTTGGCCCTTGGCAATATACATTGCTATGCAGACGACAGTACAGTTCATGGGCGATATTTTGGTCACCCTACAGCCAAGTCTGCGGATGTTGAGGAGAAGCGACGGGATCTTGTCGCTGAGGTCGACCTGGTTTTAAGCCGCATCTCTCAATGGGGCAGTGAGAATCTGGTCGAGTTTAGCGCCAAGAAAATACAGGTGTGCGCGCTGTCTACCAAAAAGTCTCCCTTCCTTCCCCTCCCAACTTTTCGGAACACTCAACTGCCCCTGCAAGATAAGCTCGGTATCCTGGGTATGGATATCTGCCGTGATCTCAACATGCGTGAGTACATCGAGAGCGTCATTAAAGCGGCCTCGCGGAAGTTAGGTGTACTTAACAGGGTGAGACGGTTCTTCTCGCCCGGGCATCTGTGTCTTCTTTACAAGACCCAGGTTCGCTCGTACGTGGAATACTGTTCTCATCTATGCGATGGTGCCGCACAGTATCTATTTGACGCTCTCGATCGGTTGCAGCGGCGAGCAGTCCGCATTATCGGTAGTCCCGAAGCCACCGAGTCCCTAGAACCTCTGCAGCTGCGAAGAGATATCGCCTCTATGGCAGTCCTCTATCGCCTGTATCATGGGGAGTGTTCTGAAGAGCTCTTCCAACTGGTCCCCCTTCTCCTTTCCTCTACAGGACAACACGTGCCGGCCTTCGCAGTCACCCTCTTAGAGTGGAAGACATACGCTCTCGAACGCAACGTTTCGGTTCTTCCTTCTTGTGTCGAGCGATCAAAACATGGAACTTACTACCACCGCACGTGTTTCCTTCCCATTATGATCCCGGGTCCTGCGGGGCGTGAAAAAGCATCTCACTAGGCCGCCATAGTGTGGGTCACTATGCTGCTCTGTCCACGTTCACATTGAGGATAGTGACCACCACTTTTGGATTTTACTTATGCTTTCCATCAGGCAGAGTAGAGTCATTTTGGTAGCTTAAACATAAAAAAAAAAAAAAAAAAACAGATTCCATGAAAAAACTCAGAAAGCTATAAAAAATTTCTCAGTGAATAAGTTTTCTCCGGCTTTCATACTTTTCCTGCCACTGAGAGGTGATAAAGCACCTCTAACGTCACGTCCGATTGACTATTATCAAGACGTGAGCATATTCTACATTTTTTACAGTTGCCACTTGTATTTTTAGATGTAGTTACTAGTTACCAAAAGCTTTCCTGCCTTATAACTTTCTTTCTATGTTCTTCACACTACTTTGCATTTGTTTATCCTTCTTAGCACTAGCAAAGAGAAGGAACACATGAGAAAAACATTCTACCAGCTCGTCTGGCCACTGTAGTAGGTCAAAAAATTCTTGTGTTGGAGAGGCCTATGTCCAGCAGTGGACTATTAAAAGCTGATAATGATGAGATGTCTGAGAAAGAAGTTGAAAAAATGTTTACAGTCTACTAGTGACGCAGGTCGCACGTTACTCTTATATAATCATCTATCTCTATGTCAAAGGTGCCACTGATTTCAGCACGAAATGGCCGGCTCGACCAGGGCGGTACTACGGAGTACTACCCTCTAACAGAAGATGAACCTACGAATAAAATACCAGCATTCGTGCTGTCATGTTTCGTCGGTGAGTGCGAGACCGGAGACCCAATGATGCAGAAGTATTACTAGGACGCCATAGTGTGGGTCACCAAGCTGCTTTGTCTGAATAAATGAGTATGGTGACCATCACTCTTGGATTCTGCTTATGCTTTCCACCAGGCAGAGTATCACTTTGGCAGGCTCATACATAAAAAAACAACTGATTCAGTGATTGTCAATGATCCTGACTGCTAAGATGAAAGTCGTGGATTTGACTCCCACTTTCGACAAATAATCGTAGTTAATCACGATTATTTATTGTACTTCAAACTCTTTTTTTTATAACAACTACCTGAAATATGGAACAATTCAAAACGCGGATATAACATTCGGTCTAGAGTTGAAACAATTGTTTGATGAAACGCGATAAATGTTAGTGCCTATTCTTTTTCTTCACAATGGATAATACTATATAAAGTGTTCTTCTATGTAATCTTTAGACGGCAATTTTATTTGTCAGAAATAACAGAGGAAGTAACAGATTAATGACGGGCCTGGTGGTTATGACGGGCCTCGCAGTCTAGTGGTTAACAATCCTGAGTGTAAAGTTCTAGGTCATTGGTTCGATTCCCACCTGGAAAAAATAATTGTGTGATGAGTTATACCATTCGTTCTTTGTCTGGGTGTATTTATATATGATTAGATGGCACAGTGATCTTCATATTACCTTCGTAGGATCTGTGTAAAATTTTTGAACGCACCTGTAAATATTTGACTACCAAGTGATAATTTTGTATTGTAAAAAGACAATAGATATCAAATATTTCACAGCTACAAAATATACTATAAAACAATATATTTTCTGTAAATAAATGCAAAAAGCCAACATCACGTGGTATTCCTAGGCGGTCACCCATCCCAGTACTAACCACGTCCGATGTTGCTTATCTTCGGTGATCGGACGAGAACCGGTGTATTCAACATGGTATGGACGTTGGCAATCAGTTTGTTATTTTTTTTATTTTTTTTTAACTAATCCCGCCCACACGCCCACCACTGTAACTCCTGTACACCAGGATCAACAGCGGTGACCCACGAAAACACCGAGTTATGACACTCGGGAAGTCCCAGGAAAAATTTAACTGTCTTGGAACCCGCAACGAAATTAATCAGAAGAAAACTGGAGGAGTTGGAAATATAATAAGTCCACTTCCCTCCTTAGCAAAGCGGGAGACAAAATGGAGTCAAAATAGGCAGACGCCTTTTTCAAACCGGGAAGCACCACGGATAAAAATATTATGGGTCCTAAGTGAGCTATATTTGATTTCTATAGTATGTATGGCAGAATCGCTTAAACGCACGGAAATTCACCGCAGTTGACACAAGATCCCCATAATATACTACCCCAGACGTCATTTGTAAGCTATTTAGCATCATGTTACGTTCATTGTACCAAAGATTACATTCCCAGAGGATATGATGAGCCGACTGTTCACTGCTAGAATCAGGTGTTGAGCATTGACACAATGGTGAATCGACTAATTTAAATGAGTATAGTTTACTCTTAAAGTTACCGTGGCCTGTAAGAAATTGAGCGACACAGTGATCTACCTCGAGCCATGTCCTTGACAACCTTTCGCGAACAGATGGAAAGAACTGGTAAAGGTGGCGCCCCTTAGATGATTCGTCCCATCGTTTCTGCCATTCATCCAAGAGGTCGTTATAGACATTGGTTTTTTGTTGAAACAATCTTATGATTTTACCGCGGTCTCGTATGCCCAAAAAATCGCATTCCATGTTTTGTAGTGTGGAATAGTACATGGCTGCACGTCTTTGCACCTCGAGATCGACCGGAAGAACACCTGCCAACACCGGTAAAGCCTCAGTGCTAACCGTCCTATATGCCTTGCACAAGAAAATCAATGCAGGTCGTTGGCCTTGTAACAGTTTGCGACGGACAGCACCTACAGTCGCCCTATCTGCCCATACAGGAGCACCATAGCAAATAGAACCCAAATAAGTAGCTCCATATATGATCTTTAGTGTATTATATGACAGACCCCATGTCGCAGTTGATATCCTCGTCAGTGCAAAGAAACTCTTTTTAGACTTTTCATTAACTGTTCTAATATGTTCAATAAATGAAAAATTTCTTTCTAAAACCAATCCTAAATAACAAACCGAGGTTTTATTTTTAATAGTAATATTTTCAAATTTAATACAAGGCGGTGATTTGAGGTTACCTTTCAGAAGTAGCTGGAAGGTTTTGTTTGGTGCAAACGTCAACCGATTACGCCCACCCCACCGAGATATTAAGTCCAAACATTCACTGGCCAGCCTCTCAAGCCCCGTTCTAGTATCCGACTCTATCAATAACAAACCGTCGTCCGCGTACGCATTCAGGGTACATCCGGACGGCACAGGCATTGCCAGAAAATCGTCGAAGCCTATGTTCCACAAGTATGGTCCTAGCACTGACCCTTGAGGACACCCCATCGTAAGCGCCTTCGACACAGAATGATGCCCAAGTCTCAATTTAGTAGTACCTTGTAAGAAGTACGAGGAGATAAGGGAATAAATATTTTTAAAGCAACCTCTTAATTTTAATTTTAGCAATAGCATGGGCCACCACGCATTGTCAAAGGCGCCAGATATATCTAAGAAGATGCCTAAAACGTATTGAAAACTTGACTCGGTGACAGTTTTCCTTACAGATATAACCGCATCAGTTGTCGATTTTCCCAACGTAAAGCCGAATTGTCTATCATGAAATTTAACTCCACCCGGTAGAAGTCGTGGTACTACAAGACGCTCTAAAAGCTTTCCCAGCGATGGTAACAGTGTTATGGGTCGATAGGATTTAGGATCGTCCGGCGGCTTATCGCCGCTTTTTGGTATTATTCGAATATTGTAATTGAATTGGTAATATTCGAATCAGTTTGTTATATTTAACGTTGAGTATCCAGCACTATGACGTCAAGTCAATGTTAAAAGTGTCGTTACAACTTTTGGTCTTAATTTTTTCCGTCTAGCCCCCTTTCGGAACACGTTTTTTTTTTATTAACTACTACTAAAGTCCTTTCGTTAGAGACCTGCCTCCCTGAAAGCCTAGACACATGTGGGCTTGCTCGATCATTACAACAGTACGTATTGAAAATTTAAATTGTCTACGTCGTACGTAATTTTTTATCACAACATATTATAAAACAAAGTCTTCTGCCGCGTCTGTCTGTCTGTCTCTTCGCGATAAACTCAAAAGATACTGCACATATTTTTGTGCGGTTGTCACTAATGGATAGAATGATTCTTGATGAAGGTTTTCGGATATAACTTGGTAATTTTTTGAGTATATTGGCTAAAATATAACGACATTTGTTGAAGACGTCGGAAAAAAGCTGCACATCTCAGAGAAACATAGGCTACATTATATTTTCCGTGACTAACTCGTGCGAAGCCGGGGCAGATTGCTAGTGACTAATAAGAAAAAAAGTATATACGGTACTGTCTGTCTGTCTATTTGTTTCGGCTAATCTCTGGAACGGCTGGATCGATTTTGACAGGACTTTCACGGGCAGGTAGCTGATGATATGAGGAGTAACTACTTGTAGGTATGTAATTTTTTTTGTAAATTTGACTGCCTCGTTGGTCTCGCGGTTGGCCTGTGCGACTGTTGATCATGAGGTCTCGGGTTCGATTCCCGGGTCGGACCAAATGTTTGTATGATCTACAAATATTTGTTTCGGAGTTTGGGTGTTTTCTATGTATAATATGTGTGTATTTACAAAAAAAAAGTATATATGTATTTGTATTAGTTGCCTAGTACCCATAACACAAGCTCTGCTTAGCTTGGGACTAGATGGCGTTGTGTGTTAGATGTCCGAAATATTTATTTAAAAAAAAAAAAAAAAAAAACTTTAATAGATATGGTACTTTTTGTTAGACTTACTTCGCCCCAGCTAGTACCTACTCAATAAATGTAACTCTCCTTCTGATGCAGTTAAGTGATATCTTTGACTGCTATTGTTGGTTTCGTAGTTTAAGCAGATGCCACGCCGCTTTCTACTGCTCCAAGTGTTGTGGGTTCAAATCCCACAAAGGACAACACTTTGTGTGATCCGCAAATTGTTGTCCTGAGTCCGAGTGTTCTTTGTGTCCTTTTCATGTATGTTTGTAAAGTCCCCAAACACAGGTTGTATCTTCCTAATGCGGGCGTTCTTTTTAATTAAAAGAAATTTTGTTCGGTAAAATGTTTATATCAATTATTCTATTTATGTTACTGCCTAAGCCTACTTGTAATAAAGTCGGCAGAGCTGTACAGATGGGTAGGTAACAAGGAAATGATATCATTGTTGATTCGTGTGTTTGTTCATAGTAGTAGTAACCATTATTATGAACTGGTTAGCCATGTGTTTATTTTTTTTGTTTCTGTATTTAGAAAATAATCTGTCACTAGAACTAAATAATAAGAATAATTAGATTGAATTAAATATTGGTAGTTTGTCTTTTGTTTCAACTAGTCAATAAATATCAATCAATAATCTTACGGATATAGAATCAGTATAATAAACGCGATAGTTTGTTAAGCCGAGCCTTCACCGAACAAAAGTTGGCAACTTTTGTGTTGTCAACCTTTTTTTAACCCCCGACGCAAAAAGAGGGGTGTTATATGTTTGACGTCTGTCTGTGGCACCGTAGCTCGCGAACGGAGGAAGCGATTTCAATTTAGTTTTTTTTGTATGAAATGTGAGTTACGTGCGAGTGTTGAAATTTATGGGGGTGAAAATGGGGAAGAATAACAGAATGTCTGCAAAAATATAATTAGCGTATGATTACTCGATTAAGTGTTTGAGTAGGGGTTTTTTTAAATGCAAGAAGTCATTGTGTTGTCAAATTTCGGTGGAGACGCGCCTTTTTTTTTTTTTTTTTTATGTATGGCCTGCCAAAATGACTCTACTCTGCCTGATGGAAAGCATAAGCAGAATCCAAGAGTGGCGGTCACCATACTCACTGCGAATGCAGACAATGCAGTATGGCGACCCCCACCATGGCGGCCTAGTGATGCTGCTGCATCTTTTAGTCTAGTCAACAAGTATGGAACTTGTTGACTAGACTATTTGGGCCTCCGGTCTCGCACTTACCAACGAAACACGACAGCACGAACGCTGTCATTTTACGTTGATTTTCTGTGCGAGGGTAGTACCGCCCCGGTCGAGCCGGCCTATTCATGCTGAAATCAGCGTGGCTCTACTACCTACATGGCCTTTAGAGTGAATGGACATTTTCACTCAAAATCACTTGACGGATTTGAATGAAATTCGACCCATAGATAGTTTTAGAACTAGAGTTACACCTAGCATACTTAACACCTTCATCATTAGACTATTGCAGTCCACTGCTGGACATAGAACTTTCCTATTATACATTACGAATACCTGATTAATTAAGTGGTTGCCCACGGTTCCGCCTATGTGTTATTCTGATGTATACCTAAGCTATATTACTGTAAGTTTCATCCAAATCTGTTCAGTAGTTTTGCGTGAAAGAGTAAAAAACATCCATTCATCCATACTTACAAACTTTCGCGTTTATAATATTAGTAAGAAGTAAGATTGTTACCTATATGATTGGAGCGTATAATCACGTTTTTTCAGTATGTTGCTCTCCATTCCTGCCTAAAGGTCAATACAGCCGGATATAGTCACGTCGCCTCTAAGGTCAGGTACTCTTAACAATAGGAAAGGGCGGAACCATATGCCAACGAACTATTTATTTTAAGTCTAGTATTAAAGTGGTTTGGATACATTCAATTTAACATTTAAAATGTTTAGTCATAATTTTCCTGTCGCTTTGTTAGCATCAAGATAGTTGTTAGTATTTCGGAAGAACAGTACTAACTCCAGTATAGACCAAACCCCAGATTATATGTCATGTTCGGTATCCCTAGTAAAGTTTATGCAAAATTTTGTGTTGAAATAGATAAAACAACGTATAAAAAATAATTAAATACGTTGATTTTAAAATGTAAAATAATTTGTGTTTAACCAACTCCTTCCTGGTTTGCTTGTTTAAAAGCTTTATTGAATTCTATTAGTCACAATGATTTTTTTTTCTTTTTAAAGACAACTCCTGCACAAGGAATAAATCCTGTGTCGCGGGGACTTTACAAACATACATGAAACGGACACAAAGAACATCCAGACTCAGAACAATTTTGTGGATCACACAAAGTGTTGTCCTACGTGGGATTTGAACCCACGACACTTGGCGAAGTAGGGAACGGCGTGGTGACCGTTAAACCACTAGGCGTTTGCGTGCAGGCCAAAATATAAGTGAGTTTGGAAAAAATGGCAAGACATGGCAAGCTACTTTTTGTATTTTTTTTGGATCATACCTCATATTAGTTATGATACCATACATTTTGGAAAAAAATCACGGAAATTAAATTTTGACACGGGTTACATCTGTGTGTTACGTAAATCTTTATGCTTAATTACGACTCGCATACGCCGTAAGGTCGTAGAAAGTGAATCGACTCGTGTGAACCGTCAAAAAAGCGTCCGCCATGTTGGCAGTCTGTGGCGCGTCGTCCGCGCGAGTTGACGCTTCCCGCTAAAACTTGAAATTCGAACGCGACTTTTCATTTATTTTCGCGTGTTTACTGTCAGTGTCAATATAGTTTTTTTTTAAATGTGCATTGGATCAACTGCGCATGTGATGTTGTGAATAATGTGAAAACAGTTGTGTGTAAAAAAAGTACTATCAATAAATACTTTGTGTTAAATTTTCATAGGATGGGAAACTTTGACAGGACTCGGTGGTTTTATTCAGTATTTAAAATGGTAAGTGAAATATTTCATTCTTAAAAAGAGAAAATTTTGTTTTTCTTATTTAATTGCAAGATTCTTATTTTTTTAATATAATGCAAGAAAGCGTCATTAATGTGATACAGCCTAATTAATTTGCATTTACGTGTTTCGTAACGAAGATATTATGATTCTTATTTCCATAGTTCATACGCAATCGTTTGGAATTGGTAACTTTTACAAAAGTAGAGGAACTCATCGTGTCCGGGTTAGTTAAGTAACAAACTGGTTAATATTTTAATCGTTAAATCATTCCGTTCAGTAAAATTCGAGTTCCGAATTTCACTCGATTTGTTTTACGATTTCTCTGCTTGATTATGCGTGTCGGGTAAATTAAGTGTTTCCTTTGCCATCTGAGAAAAATAATAAGGACTTTCGCAGTTTGAAGTTTACTACTAAAACTTTTGTAGAAATAATATTGTGTCAAAAATTTAATATTTAATCTGCAATCCAAATTAAAAAACTTCTCAGAGCTATATACCTCGAATATTTTAAGTGCTAAAAGCAATATACATTTTAAAGTAAAATGATTTTATATTAGCATAAACTTGATTTTATGCTTTTATTCATACTAGTCTTTGAGACCGGATTGTTATTTATTATAAAGGTGAGGATGACAAACCCGACGAACCGCATTGTGGTGGCCACTCTAAAAAATCCTTGTACCTAGCAAATTTGACGGTGCTATTGGGTTAGTAGATGTTCTTGCTTGTAGTCAGGATCGGCCCGAGGTCATGGGTTCGATTCCATCTAGAACAAATAATGGTGTGAGGAGCATGATCTGGATGTATTTTTTTACTTTCTGGGTACCATAGTACAGGGTCTGCGTAGTTTAGGATCGGGCTGCGTTTTGGGAGATGTCTGAGATTCTTATTATGTTTACAGTATTCTTCTATATTCTTTAGGTTTACTCTTTAACTAGCTGAACCCCGCGGTGTTAACCGCGGTACTATAATAATCACGGGTAATGCCACGGTTCAAAGCTAGTCTAAAAAAGTACAAGTTACTCCTTATATCATCAAATATCTATCAGTGAAAGTCCAGTCAAATCGATCCAACCGTTCCAAAGATTAGCTAGAACCAACAGACAGACAAGAATCGTAAAAAAGGTTATTTTGGCATATGTACCGTGTATAGACACTCCAATTTTATTTATTTGTATAGATTTACCCAAGTAGTAGAGCCACGCTGATTTCAGCACAGATGGGCCGGCTCGACCGGGGCGGTACTACCCTCGCACAGAAAATCAACGTAAAATGACAGCGTTCGTGCTGTCGTGTTTCGTTGGTGAGTGCGAGACCGGAGGCCCAAATAGTCTAGTCAACAAGTTCCATACTTGTTGACTAGACTAAAAGATGCAGAAGCATCACTAGGCCGCCATGGTGTGGGTCGCCATACTGCATTGTCTGCATTCGCAGTGAGTATGGTGACCACCACTCTTGGATTCTGCTTATGCTTTCCATCAGGCAGAGTAGAGTCATTATGGCGGGCCATACATAAAAAAAAAAAAAAAAAAAAGTCTATAGCAGCGGCGAAAGTAGAGGTGGCATAAGGCGTCGGATTTGCAAATTGGCTGCAAGTTTGAAAGCTATCTAGTGCAAAATTGGCGAGAACTCACATTATACGCGTTGGAAGAGTTAATAAGAATATTAGTAATGTACGATTAGTAAGTTCAACTTATCGAATCATGAGAATTTCGCATGAGAAGTTAGTCGTGAATTTGTAGAGTTATTGAAAATTCGCTTTAGACCCTTCCTTGGTAAGCTGATAGAATTCTATTAATGACTGCTAAACTTGAAAAAAAGCGCTGTAGTCACAAAGTCAAAGTATTAAATCTGAAATTAATTAGATAATTTTACAGCTTACAATAGGATGACTATTTATGCTATCTTGATTTGGTTAAAAACGAATCGTCCCTCTAGGAGGCGCTCATAGCCCAGTTGCACTCAGTGATTAGAAACAATCACTGAGGGTAAGCAAACGACGGCGCGGTCTAAAGACGAGTCTCCGTGTTGGTGACAAAAGCTTCTGTAATTTCCTTGTGTTGGCAACAAAAATTGTCAACAAATGTTGAGAACCGTGTTTCTGTTTTTGGCGGTAAACATCAAAAGAATACGCTTCTTGCAAATATTTATTGGCTCTGTGGAGACCTTAGTTCGAATGTTTTTCAAATTGTTGGCGACTCGGTGTAGACACAACTGAAACAAAAGTTGGCGATTTTCTGAAGAGTTGCAAACAGTTGGAAACACTGAAATTGTCAACAATTTCGGTGGATATATAGCCTTAAGGGAACAAAATACGCTGGAAAACATCACTACAAAACACTGGAACACTTGAAGGACAGGCATACGTCCAGGTGAGCACTGTTAAAGACTATTGATGATGCTATCATCATCAACAGTCTCTCACCTCAGCACAAAGACTGGCAACGCACTTGTGATGCCTATGGTGTCCATGGGCGTCGGTAATCGCTTACCATCAGGCGATACGTCTGCTCATTTGCCCTCTAGACCAAATAAAAAAAAAAGACATTTGTGTGATCGAGATTAGATCCAATTTAGTACCAATTTTACGGATTTTTTTTTTTTTTTTTTTTTTTTTTTTATGGAATAGGCGGGTAAACGAGCAGACGTATCGCCTGATGGTAAGCGATTACCGCCGCCCATGGACACATGCAACACCAGAAGCTTCACAAGTGCGTTGCCGGCCTTTTGGGGATGGGGGGGGAGGTAGGGGTAGGGGATTGGGGTATGGGCCTCCGGTATCCTCACTCACTCGGTGAAACACAGCGCAAGCACTATTTCACACCGGTTTTCTGTGAGGCCGTGGTATCACTCCGGTCGAGCCGGCCCATTCATGCCGAAGCGCGATTACATTGTTAATCGCCATAATTCTCGAGCTACCTAATAAATGGTCATTACTTTGCGAACTAACAGAATTAATAGAACTTTCGCGAAGAAACTTTCGCGTTAGCAGAGGTAGTTCTAACTTTTAAACGGGAAAATTAATAGTCGGTGTTTATCTAATTTACATGTAAAATTTTATAAAAACAAAAATTTAAGTATTATAAGAAAGTTAATGTTTGTCACAGAGGTCAATAACCTACCTTAATAACTCTCTCGTAACGCTTATATACAAATAATTACTAATTTCTAAACAATTAAATAATATTACTAACATTACAGAACCATGAGGTTATGTAAAAGATAATGTATTAGTCAAGTTCTAAGTGAGAACACTGGATAATTATGTGTTTGCATGTATTTTACGTAACTGTTTAGTTAGCCGGCTTGAATTCTACTTCAAAACCAGTTCGAGTTATAAGTATTGTTGTTACTCCCTAATCCTTGAATTAACGAATGGGTCAAGGCGGTCACTCACTAGGCTTCCTTCCTAAGTGTTGCGGGTTTGATCTCCCCATGGGACAACACTTTGTAGGATCTACAGGTAGTTGTTCTAAGTCTGGGGGTTCATTGATTCCAGTAACAGGATATAATCGTGTTTCTTTGACAAAATGACTCTACTGTGCTATGAAAATTCTGCTAATAGACATGCCTCCTACTGGTAGAATTAAAGTGAGAACGATAGGCGAGAATATACAAAGTGTCCTCGGATCCTCAAGATAATACACTATCTGCCCTATTTCCTTGTACTTTTCATATTCTTTTTCACATTTAGTACATAGAGTACAAATCATACTTTCTGGTGTCTATAACACTTAAAATTTACAATACATAACGTATCCAAACTAATATTATAAATATGAAAGTAGCTTTATCTATGTGTTTTTTTTATGTGTGCCCCTGTCTAAATGACTCTACTTTGCCAGATAGAAAGCATAAGCAAAATCCAAGTGTGGTGGTCACCATACTCATTGCGAATGGCCGGGTCGGACAAAATGTTTACAGAGCTGCAAATATTTATTTCGGAGTTTGTGTGGTTTCTATGTATTTGTGTTATGTGTGTATTTACACTTTAAAAGTATATATTAACTAGATTTTGCCCGCGGCTTCGCTTACGTTTAATAAAAAGTATCATATGTTACTTCTACTACCTCCAAAATATGTGTACAAAAGTTTCATGATGTTCGGTTAAGTAGTTTTTGCGTAAAAGCGTAAAAAACAAACTTACTTTTGAATTTATAATATTAGTAGGATTTATATCAGTTGTTTAGTACCCACAACACAAGCTCTGCTTAAATGTTAAATGTCCAAAATAGTTATTTATATTTATAGATGTACTCAATGCTCACATCATACGTATTCACTGCAAAATAGTATAGCTGTTATTTATTTACGTTTCAAACATAAACTTCCCTTATTAACTGTCGTGTTTTGACTAATCATTTCTAATGCGCCAAATATGCTGTCAGTTGTTAGTAAATATGACATAATATATGACTGATACGTTACTTTAATCTTTGCTGTCATACTTTTAAGACGTATTTACAATGTTACTTTCCTATTCTATTCTCTTAGCAAACATTTAATAGGAATTTTGCATTTTTTTTGGATTTTCGTATTTAAGGACTTACTATACATACAGTAGTACACTGTAGGCAAAACTATGAAAAATTAATGGAGACTTCGGCGCAAATAGGCCAGCTCATATAGAGTCATACTACGGTCTCATAGAGAACTTGTGTTAAGTAATTCTTTGGTTGCTTTTTACATTGTGAGTAAGGTTATCAGAGACTCAACTCTTATTTTATATGTATAAGTCTTATTCTAAATTGTCATAGTTATACAACGCTTTGTACCTACCGGTACTGCGGCGGTGTAGCGGTAGGTAGGTAGGGTTTTGTAGCTTATACTCAACGGCGTATAGGGTAAAGACGTCAACATTTTCGAAACAGTTGTTGTAGGAATTAACCAGTTGGAATATAGGGGCGCAAATGACTCGCCCTTACTACACACATCAAAAGTGTCTAGGGATCAACATATGTGTCTAGGGATCAACATATATTTTTGCAATAACTTTTCTCCTGATTGATATTAATTAAAATTTTCTTTAAGGATTCATCAAATAAAGTGTTTTCGTTTGTCACAGTAACGATAAACCAAGTCACCTTTGCATTAATAAAGAAATTTGCCATTTTCCTAATAAAGGGATTTTTGACATTTGAACCACTAACATTAAAGTTCGAAAAAAAGACTGAAATAACAGTTTTCTTTAAAATTTTATTAGGTAACTTAAACAATTAATAATCCGTGTTTCTACCGCGAACACTAACACAAGAACATCGGTTTGGCATACTCAAAATGAGTTCATCCAAATCACGCTGTGGAATGGCCGCCCATGTTCGTTGCAACAACAAAAAAAGGTCTTCTTGCGACTGGATACCCTCCATATTCGGCAGAGCTCTTCTCTGTAGCATATCCCATGCATGCTCAATCGGGTTCAAGTCTGGCGACTGAGCAGGCCAGGGCCAAAGCCACATCTCAATCTCAAGAAATCCGCATAAAAATGCTTGATCCCTAGACACTTTTGATGTGTGTATGTGTCTCTGCACTGTGCGCGGTACACTATAGCATAATTTATTAGTAAGATCGACTCTTCTTCTGATGAGAGAGATTATCCAAAGATTTTCTTCCATATACATTTTTAGTCATAGATGTCCATAAGCATCGTGGCGGACACTACTAGAAATAATCCGATCAAATTTTAGTTCCAAAAACAATCAAGCAAAAAAAAATATCAAGCACGATTTCTTTAAATATTTCCGTGATTAATTTTCAATTATAACATATAATTACATATTGATATTTGGATTGTGTAACTATTTAAAATTTAAATAATAAAAATAACTAGTTCCAGAAACATGTATTTGAAATTAATCGATTTAAACGCTACAGGTTATGTACAACAAGTTTTAATTATGTGTTGATTATATATTTATTGATTGAGAATATATATAATTACGTCAAGTGTGTAAATATTTCTTTATTTATTGACATAAAGTTGATACATTTCATGAGGATTATCTGCCCCCTGAACTAGTGTAAACTGTATTTCAGGATCCAGACTAAAATGTTCAATCCTCTCGCCAATACAGCGTTCACCTTGTGATGTTTATAATGCTTGCAGGGCCCATTTGTACAGACATTCAATCGCTAACTCGTTCACTGGCAAGAGAATTCAACCTTACGGCGTTTCACCGTGTTCTTATTCTAAGCTGATGTAATCAAGCACTTACTGGAGTGTGTGTGGATTTCTTGATCTCGTCGGTCGTTGAGGGGTGGGGTACCCCTACGGGTACTGCCGTTCCTCTCACCGCGTTCACACATACATACTCCTAATGCTTACAGGCTCCCGAAGTCTTGTAATTACAAGACACCCGATTTAACTATCGCGGATCGCGCCTAATTGACGTGACTACTAAAACTCGTGAGTCCAAACCAGACCAATCATAACGGTAAGCAACGAAAGGAACCGAGTCGGATCGACAATTAGCAAAAAATTGGCAAAACTTTAAGACTGCTTGCGGACGTTAAATATAACCCTTGATAAACTTTAAACTGTGATAGAAGAACCATGTTTTGGTACGTAGAAGTCGGTTCAACTGTAGTGATATAATGATTTTATAGAAAAATCTGTACTGAGCTATGGATTTTTGGTGATTCGTGTTGTGAAAATTCCAGGAATCGAACCACTAACTTATCTGCATTCTGGCGGTCTACTCAAACATATACTTGTAACTTTGAGTTTCATCAGTACTTTCTTCCTTTTTATCTACTACTTTGACAGTCTAAACAGGTTTCTCTCGAATTTCTTTTCTATAAACTCGTCCATAAAATTTTATAATTATCGGTTGAGTAGTTTTAGAGTGAAGGTGTTACACAAAAACATTCACATTAATAATAATGGCGACAGTAAGTATATGCCAGTAAAACAACTTTATTCAGAATAAAAAAAACCTTTAAATTAATTAATGACTGCCTCGTTGGTCTCGCGGTTGGCGTGAGTGACTGTTGATCATGAGGTCTCGGGTTCGATTCCCGGGTCGGACCAAATGTTTGTATGATCTGAAAATATTTGTTTCGGAGTTTGGGTGTTTTCTATGTATAATTTGTATGTATTTACAAAAAAAAATATATATGTGTATTGATATCAGTTGTCTAGTACCCATAACACAAGCTCTGCTTAGCTTGGGACTAGACGGCGCTGTGTCTTAGATGTCCGAAAAAAAAGAAAGGAATTTATCTTCAGTTGTTTGGAAACTACGACATCACTTACATATAAATTATATTCGTTTATCTTTTGAATTTAAATTCTCTATTATATTAATAATAGACTTCACTTGTTCAAGGGTATATGTTAATTTTTCATATAAATAATACAGAAATGTAGTATTATGTGGAATAGTCGTATATACATATATTTTGTATGCAAACAATGTCATGTGAACTCCTTGACTTCCGCGTTTTGTTAAAAATTATCAAAATTAAATCATCTATGTTAACTTAGAAATGCAACAAACATACGGAATAAGTTGTTTTCTTATCTATTATATATATTATAAATCGACTACCTTGTTGGTCTCGCGGCTGGCGTGTGCGACTGCTGATCATGAGGTCTCGGGTTCGATTCCCGGGTCGGACGAAATGTTTGTTTGATTTACAAATACTTGTTTCGGAGTTTGGGTGTTTTCTATTTACAAAAAAAGTATATATGTATTTATATCAGTTGTCTAGTACCCATAACACAAGTTCTGCTTAGCTTAGGTCTAGATGGTGTTGTGTTAGATGTCCGAAAATATTATTATTATTGTTATATTTAAGGGTGGATTAAAAACACTTTTTAACCGACTTCAAAAAAAGGAAGAGGTTCTCAATTCGACTGTTTTTTTTATGTTTGTTACCTCATAACTTTCGACTGGGGGAACCGATTTTGATGACTCTTCTTATATTTGACAGCGGGTGCTTCCCGAATGGTCCCATTTAAATTTGGTCCAGATTGAAGTAGGTTTTTTTTTGTTAAAATTTGTAGGTAATTATATGAGTAAGTATAGTGATTTGAAGATGGTAATTATATAAACATTATAAGCCGTGGGCCAGAGCTAGTATAATATAAAGGCCGACTCTACACCGTCTCTACATCGGCGCGCACGTCCTTGACGATCACATTCCCCGTCGCCTCGACGATTCCGCCTGTACGGGAATGTTGGCTCTACCTGTATATTTACCTCTATGTAGAGGTAAATTATTCATTAGTAAGTGATATATAGAGGCAGTTTAATAAACGAAGTTTTGTACTTCTGTGGCAAACAAGTTTTTTTTTACATATATACCACGAAGTTTCTGAAAAATGTCTACAACAGGTGATGATATTTGAATGTCTTAGTATAGCTAAAAACAAATCTTGAACTTATAACTATTACACGCTGTCATTCCTGGGTTGGGGTTAAAAATGAACTCAATGTCTGTGATTTAAACTTAACAATTTAAATTGGTACCCGATTTAATTAAATACAGTTTTGTTTTTAATATAAGCGTAAGTAAAAATAAAGAAATTATTAATATTTAAAGCTATTTCCATATATAGACTTTCGCTTTTTTAAACTCTCACAATGAAAAAATTAAAAAAAGTCTTGTTAAAGAAACGGTCAATGCCTCAGTATAAAAGATATCAACGCGCTCAGTGCAACGAGTTTCAATTCTTTATTTTTCTTATTTATATATACATCGTTATGTTCTAACTACATTAGTATTATCTATATAAATATGAGTTTAGTTGTTAGTAGCATTATATTTATATCATATATTCGCTTTCTTGGCTTACACATTGTCAGAAGTACAGAAATAGAAAGATGGCACTTTTTATAAAGGCCTTTTTTACAAAAAAATATGTACTGTACAAAAGACATAGAAAAATAATCTTTATACAAATAATATACTTTTACTTTTAATTTACTTTTTAACAACTCACTGAGTCTAAATGCCAGTAAGACACACTACATCACCTTCTCGATTCTGAATCGTACGCAGCCGTCAGGGGATTGTTTCCGAATTAGGGCTCATAAATGTGGTTCTAGAGAAAATTATGTAACCTGTTCCTGTCCGAGTATCGAGCAAGTTGATACCATTAAATATCTTGGAATTTTAATAGACCGTAATCTATCTTTTGAACCACATATAAAAATTTTATCGACCAGAATACGCAAATTAATCGCAATTTTTAAAAACCTCCGTCATGTTGCAGAGGTCAAACTCCTAAAAATGATATACCAGTCGCTGTGTGAATCCCTTATAACATACTGCATTGATTCTTGGGGAGGGGCATCGAAGACACACTTGCTCACTCTAGAAAGAGCTCAAAGAGCCATACTTAAGGTGAGCCACTACCATCCGTACACATATTCTACTAAATTATTGTACAAAGAATGTAATGTATTAACAGTGAGACAATTATTCATTCTCAGACTTCTTCTGAGGTACCACGGTAGGGTAAATAGGGACATGTTACACTTATCAGCTAGAAATAAACGTAGAGATCATAAAGTTTTCTTTTCACACAAATTTAATACATCATATGCAAATAAATTTCCGAATTTTCTGGGTGAGTTCCTATATAATAAAATTAATAAAACTTTGGGGGTGCACAGACTGAGCTATTATAATTTCAAAAAGTCGGTCTATGAGTGGCTGCACTCCCATGATTACAATGCAACTGAAAATTTATTGGTGGTAGTGAGTTAAATATGCGATTACTTAAACGACACACATACACCCATGCACGCACACACACACGTACACACACACACACACGCACACATGCTCATACATTTCAACTTATTCTATACACTGTTATCAATGTTATCAAAATACCTACTGGAATAATATATGAATTGTAGTATTTCTACTGTAGTATTTAGCTGCTTGTCAGACGAATGTAATTAACCTTAAGTTTCCGAAATCTCTGTAAACACACTGTATAGTGTTGTTCTATTATAATTCCATCAGGGGGAGATGGCTGATGCTTATAGTACAGGCTTCGAGCCTAGTTTAGGCATCGAAATGTCATCCTGCTGGAAGTTCTATCTATGCCCACTGCTGTTGAGGTTATTGTATTTTAAGTGATAAACCATAATGTTAACTTAAGTAGACTAGAAACAGTGTACCTAATTTCACAATATTGTAACATGGGTTTCAAATAAATAAATATAAAAAATAAATATAATGTATTTTAGTTTACTATATTCAATGTGCAAGTTAACCTACCAGCCGAACCTTTGCATTAAATGAACTTTCGTACTGATTTTCAAACTTGAAATAAGAATAAAAATATAAAGTTTTAAAACACTTGTAAAGCAGCCTATAATTTTTATTTCTTAAGATTTATATTTATTTAATAAGTTAACTTTACACATATAGGCCGATTACACACTGAAGAGCAGATAAATAAAATCTTGTTTTAAGATAAGTGTCGGTAGAATGAAGCTCTGAATTGCTAGTTAGACCTTTCAAATAATGCAGTTATAGATCGATGTTGCGAGCCCTAAAAATATGTAAATCATTAGCATTATAGTTTATAGCATTATAATTGTAAAAGTAAAATGCTTGTAATATTAGTGAACATTTCAAAATGTAATTAACACTGTTGTATGCTGTGGGCCTAGTGCGAGTTTATTTCGCATCAAATCAATCATGACGATGACCGCATTCGGGGTTACATTGAAATGCTCACAAATGACACCGAGTGCGGTCGATGTCGAGAGCAAATTAATGATCAAGACTCGCACTAGGTCCTCTCGTAAATTTTTTCCATTGTAAATATCCGTGCGATTTTAAATCTCACAGAAAACAATTTGTGTCCTTTAATAATCTTTTAGCTCACTATAGCAACGAGAACAATCTGTGATTTGTATGTTATAGAAAATTAGCGTCATTGAAATACACACATTCTATGCAAAGATCAACAATGTCATAATTTAAACAAATAAGCTCAATTTTCATTAGTAGAGCTAATCTAAAAAACATAAACAAAACTAAATAGTTTACGTAATTGGTAATAAGGGGACATCCATTACTTACGTGAGCTCTGAGTGGAGGAACCAATAAAATCTGCATTCAAACGAAGTAATTGAATATTATCAACTTAAACATTATTATTTTTCTAAGTTCCTTAAATTCTTTATATTTTTATTTCAAATTAAAGAAATAATTCCACTTACGGTCCATTATTGTGCATAATGTAAGAAGTTAGGTCATGCTAGTAATGGATGCCTAGGGAGCCTACATGTCTCGTAGCAATAATGACATGACTAGTTTAGTCTGTTCATCATCAGCTCTAATAACAGACGCCGCCATCCTAACATTTGTAACCTATAGATGTGTATTCGAAAGTTGTATAGTACACTAGATAAACATATTTCGAAATCTGCCACAGTGTGAGCTTACCTTACTGAACATTGTTTTTTATTAATAAAACCTTTAGTTTAATAACAATGCAATATTGTAACTCATTTCAATAAACAATAACAATATAAACAATATTAGCACTCAAAATACTGGAACACTGAAATCGTCTGTCATCATTCATTACACATGCTACATCGTTATTAGCCCAACCTTAGTCTCGTTAATACTATGAAATATAAGAATTTAAGAATATAATTACGCCCTTAAGAATACAAAATAATTACAAATTTTAACAAAAAAAAACCGACTTCAATCTGGACCAAATTTAAATGGGACCATTCGGGAAGCACCAGCTCTCAAATAATAAAAAAACTCATCGAAATCGGTTCACCCAGTCGAAAGTTATGAGGTAACAAATATAAAAAATACAGTTGAATTGAGAACCTCCTCCTTTTTTTGAAGTCGGTTAAAAAGTGGATCTTTTTCTTGTATATCTCTACTCTCAACACTACGGTCCATGCTGCCTCACACACTTCTCTAGATAGAAACAGGTAACGAGTTATTATTCACAGAATAGCTCCAAAGCCGCCACAGCCACGCTTCGGCACGAATGGGCCGGCTCGACCGGAGTGATACCACGGCCTCACAGAAAATCGCTGTGTAGTGCTTGCGCTGTGTTTCACCGAGTGAGTGAGGATACCGGAGGCCCATACCACAATCCCCCTTTCCCTATCTACCCGCCCATCCCCCCAAAGGCCAGCAACGCACTTGTGACACCTCTGGTATTGCAGGTATCCATGGGAGGCGGTAATCGCTTATCATCAGGCGATACGTCTGCTCGTTGGCACGCCTATTCCATAAAAAAAATAGGGTTACGACCGTTAGAATTGAAGAAACTGCACGGTTGGCCTAGTGGTTTAGGCGGTCGCCACGCCGCTTGCCAATTCGCCAAGTGTTGTGGGTTCAATTCCTACACGGGACAATACTTTGTGTGATCCACAAATTGTTGTTCTGAGTTTGGTGTTAATTGTGTCCGTTTCATGTACGTCTGTAAAGTCCCCCGCGACACAGGATGTTTATTCCTGTGTCGGAAGATTATGCGGATTATTAAGTTGTCCTTAACAAAAAAAAAAAATATTGAGGATAACGATACAAGGAGGAGGAAGAATACAAACTCAGCACTTAATTATATGAGATGCTATAAATTGTTACGTCAATTCTATGCTTCCGTGTCAATCTAATAAGAAAAACCTATTAGACTAGTTTCTTAAATAAATCAACCTTGATAGAACAATCATTCTAGTTATTAAATATTTATATTGATTTTTTGTGGTTTTCAGACCTTTAATGATTTAACCTGTAATAATGAATATAGAAGCAGTTAATTACTGGTTATTAATTATATTTTTATTTACGTGTTTAGTTTCATTAATATGTTAAGAGAGGTTAAAACAGATTTAATAGATTTAAGTTCTTAAAATTCAGTTTGATCTTACTTTTAAACTTAATATTATACACACATAAACGTACACACACACACATACATACATACACGCATACACGCACACATGCATAGACATGCACAGAACATTTATTGACTTGGCTCGAAAAATTCTCACTACAACTAAATAGCTGAAATAAAAAAAAAAAAACAATAAAAGCTAGTTTTAACACAACATGAGTGGAAAAAATTATAAAATAATACCTTCCTGAAAATGCGAACATCCCTAATTCCATATCCATACCTCCATACTAATTCCATAAATTCGAAAGTAGCTCTATCTGTCTGTTTGCTTTCACGTCTAAGCCGTTAAACCACTTTGAATAAATTTCGGTACAGAGGTAGATTGAACCTTGGAGAAGGACATAGGTTACTTTTTGTCGAGATGACCAAAGCCGCTGGCAAAAACAAGTGTAACCATAAAAATGAGTGAATTGCTTTTTTTAAGCTCCAGGACATACAAACTTAAATACACATATTCATACTTGATTTTACTTTACTTTAGTAATCACAATAAAATTTTAACAAAATAAAAAAAAACATGTGTATACGGTCGAATTGAGAACCTCCTCCTTTTTTGAAGTCGGTTAAAAAATAGTGAATTGCATAATTGCTACTTAAAACGTAAGAATGTTTATGTTAAAATCGTTACTTGAAGGTAGCAAATAATGCTTTCTATGTGAATGCACATGTATGCAGAATAAAGAGTTTGTATCTGCATAGTTATTTATAAGAGAAACAGGTTTGCAAGTAAAGGGTTATCGAGTGGACGGCCTTTCGGGTATAGTCGACGGGCACAATGTCAACACGTGATGGCTCCGTAGGCGACAGATAAAGTTAATCAAACGCACTTGTGACGCCTCTAGTGTTGCGGGTGTCCATGGGCGGTGGTAATCGCTAACCATCAGGCGTCTGGTCGTATGTCCCCTGTTCCATAAAAAAAACTGGAAACAAACATTTTAAGTGCGTTATTTACTTTAATTACTTACTACATTACTTTGAATGATTACAACAATAATAATATTTATTTATTTCTCCTTACAAAACACGACATGGCACAAAATGTAATTTACCAAATACTGATAGAAAATTTATTTCAAACTGAAGTGTCTGCAAGGAGCTGGCATCTATTTTTCATTTCGGACATCTAACACACAACGCCGTTTAGTACCCATATATACTTTTTTGGTAAATACCTACATATTATACATATAAAACATCCAAACTCCGAAACAAATATTTGCAGATTATACAAACATTTGATCCGACCCGGGAATCGAACCCGAGACCTCAAGCAAAGAAGTCGCATACGCTACCACTGCGCCACCGAGGCAGTCAGTATCTAATTGTAAGTCTGTTAATTGTTAATGCTTGCAGCTGTGTACCTAAACTCTTAACCATCACCAACAGCCTTAAATAGTCCACTGCTTGACATAGGCCTCTTCTATGAAAAGAGGTTTTGACCAATAGGTCAAAATGGTTATTACCACACTGGCGAGACATGGGTTTGATTCAAATTTTCTTTTGCCTTGCAGGATTATATGGAAATCCCGTGACTCGGAGAGCACATAAAGGTCTCGGTTCCGTGCCTAATATCTCCCCGGTAGTGTCGGATTATGAGAGTGAAGGAACAGAGAGTGAAGAACACTCTCGTACTCTTGACTGGTCTCCGTTGAGACTGGCCGCCGTGGCCGTAATCGGCTAGGAGAACATCTTACAGAATTAGTGTGTTACTTCCATACAAAATAAATACTATTTCTTCACCAAGAAATTCAACAAGAATATCGTGGGAGAGCCACGCTTCGGCATGAATGGGCCGGCTCGACCGGAGTGATACCACGGCCTTACAGAAAACAAGTGTAAAACAGCGCTGGCGCTGTGTTTGAACGAGTGAGTGAGGAAATTGGAGGCCCATACCCCAAACTCTCCCCCCATCCCCGTCCCCATCCTCCAAAGTCCGGCAACGCACTTGTAACGCCTCTGGTGCCGTGGGTGTCCATGGGTGTCGGTAATCGCTTACCATCAGGCGATACGGCAGCTCGTTTGCTATATTCTACGTATTCTATAAAAAAAAGAGTGAAAGAAAATTAAAAATTAGTATTGTTTCGGTCGGAACCAATAATGGAAAAAGCCAAAGAGAAAAATTAGGCAAATAAGTTTAATAATATCTACAACGATTAATAAATATTGTCAGTTTGCCCATCACCAGTCAAGTGTCCGCGTAACTAAATGCAATCAGAATGTGAACAAAAAATTCTGAATCAGTTTCTTAGATGGCAGGCGCGCGCGCTCGACTTACTTTTATTGTGAGGCATTTATTCGTAGCGTGAGGTAAGTTTAAAGTTAGAGTTAGTCACGTTTACGTCCCAATTGCGTGTAGTGTTAGTATTATTATTACAATTAATTTATAGGTAGCAGAAGTTTAGGCAAAGTAAAACTGTACTTATTTTCTCTCTCTCTTTGGATGAATCTCGTTATTGAGATAGATAAGATCTTGGAGAAGTATAGAGGCTACTTATTGTCGCGAAAACTGACATATACTTGGCCAGAACCGGGTATAGCTCGTATAAAATAATTTGTACTTGAATATAAATTTATGTAGTAACTAATTACAAATTTCAATAAAAAGAAAAAACCTACTTCAAGAACTGGACCAAATTGAAATGAGACCAGACGGGAAGCACTAGCTTTCAAATAAAAAAAGAATCATCAAAATCGGTTCACCCAGTCGAAAGTAATGAGTTAACAAACATAAAAAAAAATACAGTCGAATTGATAACCTCCTCCTTTTTTGAAGTCGGTTAATAAAATAAAAGGAATTTCTAATATTGACTGTAGTGTACTTCTGCGAATGAATGAGAGATGTTTTTTCTTTAGACTCTTCCACGCGTCTGCTATCATAAATCTTATACACCAGAATCAGTAGTAGTGACATACGAACACACTGAGTAATGACACTTGGAAAGAAGGAAACCGACTTTGTATCTACAACGAAAATAATCAAAAGTGTATTGGGAAAGCTTAACTTATACACTCAAGTGTGAGTGTATTTGTTTGCTACATTTTAATTACTTAACTAATTTGTCACCATTTTTTTTTATTTTATAGGCTGGCAAACGAGCAGACGTATCGCCTGATGGTAAGCGATTACCGCCACCCATGAACACCTGCAACACCAGAGGCGTCACAAGTGCGTTGCCGGCCTTTGGGGTATGGGGGGTGATGGGGGAGATAGGGGGAGGGTTGGGGTATGGGCCTCCGGTATCCTCACTCACTCAGTGAAACACAGCGCAAGCACTATTTTACACCGGTTTTCTGTGAGTCCGTGGTATCACTCCGGTCGAGTCGGCCCATTCATGCCGAAGCGTGGCGCTGGTAGAGCACTGTCTAGTTTGAGGTCAGACAAATATGTTAACTGGCTAAGCTAGCTAAACTAGCGAATATTTTTAACATCACACAAAATAATAAAAAGTGCAAAAAATACAATTTAAATAAAAACATCGACAAATAGACCACCTTTTTACTAAAGTCAAATAAAAATTAAAAAGGAACGAAAACGCACATGCCGACGCCGTTGACATATTTGCGTTTATTGCAAAACGAAATGAACACGAAACCAGTTTTCGACCATATTGAGGAAGGTTTATATTTAAAGTATGGAAGGCTTTTAAAGTTGTCGTCTTCCTTGAAAGCCTTTATTTGGAGTTGTTCAATATTATGCTGTGATCAACGACCTGTGTTAGGTCTACGTTAACGATACTTTGTCATGTATCGGCTTATGAGTTCCGGGAAAAGAGTCGCCTGTTATAACTTAGATTATTTAATTTTAAATCGTATTCCTCGTTGTGAGA
The DNA here is from genome assembly GCA_949125395.1 of Diaphora mendica. Lineage (NCBI taxonomy): Eukaryota > Metazoa > Arthropoda > Insecta > Lepidoptera > Erebidae > Diaphora > Diaphora mendica. The sequence continues at coordinate 3,228,061 of OX421322.1, read as the reverse complement.
TCCTTAAATAAATAAATATGTGAAAATATCTTTTTGAAATTGTTTTTAAACAAAGACTTCAAAGGTTGGTGAGTGTACAACAAGACAAACTATTATCCGACTACTAAAAATTTGATCAAATGTGTGTATAGCCTATTTTACCCGAGCCATTATTACTAATCCATTAACACTTCCTTCATTAAAATCAGTTCATTTGTTTAAATGCTACGGTAGAACATACAAACATAATATTATATATAAACTGCCAAAAATATTATCTTTTAATGAACTTTAAATAAGCTTAAATGTAGTTGAAAAGACAAAAAAACACACCTACAAAAGTCGTTAAGACGAACAAACAAACAAACATACAGTTGGAGCTTATAAAAGGGGAAGTTATCTAAGTGTTTTTATAAATGTTAAGTTAATGTTTTTTGATGAAATTGATTCGGTTAAACTCATGCATTTAGGGCAAATCACATGGTTTCAATTTAATATTAAATAATCTCTTTCAAAGAATTTAAGAATAAATTTACTAAAACTGGTTTGTTCATTTTCTCATTTCTTGAAATATCTATTTCACACAAATCGATTAGAAATCTGCCAACAACGTTAAGGACCATAGATTATGTAAAGCGGTTGGTTGCTGTTGTTTAATATCGCAACCGTATTAATTGTGTGCATATAAACTGAGACTGGCAACACACTGAACATTAATTGGCACTCCCTCACTGTGTGCATTAAATGAATTTGCCTCAGACTACCAATTCCTGGACGAAATAATCGCCTGTGAATTTTCCAGGTCGATTCATGTTTCAATCTATAAAAAAACGATTATTGTGGTTTCTCATAGACAATGCACCCATGAGTCTAGAGTACTCTAGACCTATAAATGTACACTCGGTAATAATTTGTGGCCGTCACCTTGTTGCTAAGGTACTTAGAATCAAGTAAAAAGGTTTTTATTAAAAGTCACAGCTACATTTTACTCTCGTTTGTCTTATTAAGGTAGTGCTTAAAAAATACAATGGTGTACAGTGCTTATCTATCTTCTAGGTAAACGATCATTATCGCACAGAAAATAATCAACGTAAAATGACAGCGTTCGTGCTGTCGTGTTTCGTTGGTGAGTGCGAGGCCCAAATAGTCTAGTTAACTAGTTCCATACTTGTTGACTAGACTAAAAGATGCAGAGGCATCACTAGGCCGCCATGGTGTGGGTCGCCATGCTGCATTGTCTGCATTCGCAATGAGTATGGTGACCACCACTCTTGGATTCTGCTTATGCTTTCCATCGGGCAGAGTAGAGTCATTTTGGAAGGCAATACATAAAAAAATATCATCGTCATCAGCCTAACGCAGTCCAGTGCTGGACATAGGCTTCTCCAATTGCACGCCACTTAGTTTGATCCTCGGCTTTTCGCATCCATCTAAACGACCATTATATAAACGCTTAAATATTAGTTTTTTTTTGTCTAATAACCAGTGTGAAAATTTCGAATTTATAATGTGCAATATCCGCCTACACAGTAGGCAAAACAGTAAGCATAATAGACATAATAACGCTAAAATATCTCAATCTTCAAATCTTTTTGACACTAACAAGCCTAAAGGATGAAAATAATTATGCATAACTTTGTTGTTCCGGCAATTCTGACGTTTATCTATTATATACACTGTTGCAACTGATTACGCTTAAAACCAACCGTTTTTTCTTTAATTTGAATGCATAATAATGGATAATTTAAGCCCAGGAAATGCGTATCCTGCAATTTCAATAACACAGATTAGCACCTAAACATACATTACATTCATTATGGATAAATAAATATAACAATCCGATTCTGCCTTCTAATCGTTACTTATTACTGATTTCACAATTACTGAGTTAAATTGCCTCGGTGGCGTAGTGGTAGCGTATGCGATTGCTGTGCTTGAGGTCTCGGGTTCGATTCCCGAAATATCACTTACCTTCATCAGATGACCTTCGAATAATTTCATTTGTTTTACCGTGTAAATAAAAATAAAGGGATGTTCATCGATGATGTTAGTGTAGTACCAGCCTAGCGATAGATGTTACTAACGAAAGGAAACTCGCCCATTGAGTTTAACTATGAGAAGATGTACAAACTACTTTCTATTTATGTCTTAGCATCTATATCTTGAAGTGTTAGGTCTGAAGTGAACAAAATGTTCTTCACATCGCTTTTAATACAGAACAACAATTTGTGGATCACACAAAGTGTTGTCCTACGTGGGATTTGAACCCACGACACTTGGCCAAGTAGGAAACTGCGTGGTGACCGTTAAACCACTAGGCCAAACGTGTAGTCTAAGTCTAATATTAGACACTTTCTGTGATATAGAAAAGGGTATTGTTTTTTTTATGGAATTGCCTGATGGTAAGCGATTACCGCTGTCCATGGACACCCGCTACACCAGAGGTGTCACAAGTGCGTTGCCGGCCTTGGGATGTTTTTTTATATGATTTTTCTTATCGTACATATACACACATCAAAAGTGTCTAGGGATCAACATATGTGTCTAGGGATCAACATATATTTTTGCAATAACTTTTCTCCTGATTGATATTAATTAAAATTTTCTTTAAGGATTCATCAAATAAAGTGTTTTCGTTTGTCACAGTAACGATAAACCAAGTCACCTTTGCATTAATAAAGAAATTTGCCATTTTCCTAATAAAAGGATTTTTGACATTTGAACCACTAACATTAAAGTTCGAAAAAAAGACTGAAATAACAGTTTTCTTTAAAATTTTATTAGGTAACTTAAACAATTTATAATCCGTGTTTCTACCGCGAACACTAACACAAGAACATCGGTTTGGCATACTCAAAATGAGTTCATCCAAATCACGCTGTGGAATGGCCGCCCATGTTCGTTGCAACAACAAAAAAAAGTCTTCTTGCGACTGGATACCCTCCATATTCGGCAGAGCTCTTCTCTGTAGCATATCCCATGCATGCTCAATCGGGTTCAAGTCTGGCGACTGAGCAGGCCAGGGCCAAAGCCACATCTCAATCTCAAGAAATCCGCATAAAAATGCTTGATCCCTAGACACTTTTGATGTGTGTATTTCGTTTTTGTAGTGTAAGTCTTTACTACTTATATTACAGGTTTGTGTATTGTATATTGTGTAATTATGCGATATAATTTTAACTCATATAAAAAAACATAAAGTTTCTAAGTTAAAAGACGTAAATCAATCGATCAACTTCCCGACAATAATCATAACTTATTATTCCGTAATAAGAACAAACACACGCATAATATACTATTTGTCTATATCAATATGTGTTTGTGTAAACATACACAACACTAATTTTCAGTGAGTGTGTTTGTGTGTATACCTGTGTTTGTGTTGTATGTGTGTGTGTGCGTAGGTTCATTGCAGTTTATGTTAAGTATGTAAAGTTGATTAGCTTTAACTAACAAAACCAAGCCTTCACTTTCTATTGTATGTACATTTAAGTACACATTTCTGGAAGGTATTGCGTGATTGTTTATATTGTCCAGTTTTGAAACATTATAAACATTATACATACATTTGATTTCTAAATATCCATTATTGTATCGAATTCCGTTAAACTACGGGTGTTATTTAGTAACTAGTATAGTACAGTGATAGTAATATAGTTTGGTAAAAAATAAATAGGCAATTCTACTAGTTTTAACATCTTTATTATCAAGTATACATCTATACTAATATTATAAAGCTGCAGAGTTTGTTTGTTTGTTTGAACGGGCTAATCTCAGGAACTACTGGTCCGATTTGAAAAAATATTTCAGTGTTGGATAGTCCATTTATCTAGGAAAGCTATAGGCTAAATTTTTTTTTTTTTTAAAATAGGGATCCGTGAGAAAATTGCTATTTCGTAACCCAAGGTGTGAAATCGAAAACCTATTATTGCGCGCGCTGCAATAACTATTGACAATAGAACAAAACAATGTATTACGGGTTTGTAGGTCCTATTAAGATCTACAAAAAAGTCCGCAAGAGCATATATCTAACTATCATGGTTTAGTCACAATAACCGCTTTTGTGTTCAAAAAAAATATTAAGTCGTCTGAAGAAAGAAACTACGTTAAATGTGTATCGTAATATTAACCCTTATCCAAATTAAGCATTATGTTATCAAGAGTATTTATGTAGAAGTAAAATACTTTTTGTTTCATCACAATCGGACATTTCGTTTAGAAATTATCACGAGTATAAGACGCTAAGAGTTGGTACGTAATAATGAGTTATTTGCCAGAGTTTTTATCAACATAATACCTAATATTAATCTTTATCCAAATAAATGTGTTGTTGATTATTAGTATTAGATCTTAGAAGAGTATAATAAATACATCTATACTAATATATAAAGCCGAAGAGTTTGTTTGTTTGTTTGAACGCGCTAATCTCAGGAACCGCAGGTCTGATTTCAAAAATTCTTTCAGTGTTGGATAGTAAATTTATCGAGGAAGGCTATATGTCATCACGCCAAGACAAATAGGAGCGGAGCACCAATGAAGAATGTTACAAAAACGGGGGTAAAATTTCAGGCAATAGGAGACGCAAACGACGTTGCGTGGGTCAGCTATTTAGCTATATACTTACTAATCATAATTTGTTTATCTAGTCATCATTAAAACGTGTATTTAGGTACTTATCATCCAGAAAATAAACTTCAAAAAGATAAAAAAATACTGTTACTTAAGCGAAGCCGTGGACAATAGTTAGTGTAGAAAAAAACCTCGCTTGCCTTTACCAGATCCACATCTAATTAACCTTCTACAATCTGCCTATGTAGGATATATAAATACTTCAAAACATGGCTATATAGTCTGCAGCGAGCAATCATACTAGACATTTGACTTTCACTGTCACCTCTGACCTCGACATAGCGAGCAAGTATTCACGGAGTACAAGTTTGAGTCCCGGTCGTAGCAAGTTTATCTAGAAACTTGTATAATTATGTATCGTACTTGGAATAATTTTATAGCTGATAATATTTTATTTTCCAACTTGATAGTGGTAGCATATGATTATGTATACTTAGTGGTTTTATAAAGTCTGAGACTGCCTCGTTGATCTAGTGTTTAGCGTAAGTTACTGCAGATCAAGATCGGGTCGATTCCCGGGTCGGACTGCTGTTGGGTTTTTCTTACTCGAAATTGTAAATAGCAGCCCGGAGTATGGAAGATGGCGGTGTTTCCCGCCCGTGCCACGGAAAGCACGTTAACCCGTCGGTCCAGGTCGTCATGAATATCTATGGCAATCGTTATTAGGAAGTCAGTGCCCTCAAATAAACGAACTGACAACTAGTTCAACGTTCGAGTTCACCCTCAGGGTTGCGGAGGTCCGATGCCAGTCGCTCCGTGTAAAAACTGATATTCAGGTAAAACCGGTTGAACTAGTAGCCGACCCCAAATCTTGGGAATAATAAGGGCTAAGAAGATGATGTGTAGTTTTATAAAGTATTTTTTCTTGCGTCCTCATTATCAAAGATTTTATCAGAGGTTGGAATCGACTTTCGGTGTTATAGGACACGGCTAATTTCGATGAAAACAAAATGCAGCGACCGCCACCAGACCTCTTCAAAACAGTCTTTCTACAAAAGAAGAGGTTCTTTTGTAGAAAGACTGTTGTCATGCCTCTTTAGCGCACGATTGCTACAGATATTCGTATACCAACCGGTGGATTAACGTACTCTTGGAGACTTGGAGGAGTCTATGTGTTAAGAATTTTTACTTATTCATAAATTGACCTTACAGTCCTCTAAGGCAGAACAATTCAAATAATACTATTGAAATAAAGGAAATACACACTTATTATTGAATGTCTAGTTCCGTTTATAACACAACAATAATAATTTCCGCTATTCTCGGAATGGAATTGGGTCAATAAACGGAATAATTTATCGTTTAAGCGCTCTTAGTCATTAAAGTTATAATTGCGGGTACTCACGCGTAACGCCTGGTTAGATGCTGTTGTATGTTTATAAAGACAGATAAATTGTACATACATATTTGTATTTTCATTAACTGATTGTATTTGACTATCTAAATGCCTTTTAAAATGTTTGTTCCATGTAATATAATTATATATGTTAAAGGGATTGAATGAGATCGCAAAATATTTCGAATACTAACTTCATTCTTTTAAATTTTTGCTTTAATTCGTTTTGATTGAGTCGCTTTAACTGTTACTGGGCTACCGAGTTTCCCTCAAAAGTCCTTTGTATTGGTACAAGTGTGATTTAGTAGTTAAGTCCAATTGAATGATGAGTCGTTGTACTAGTGTCTGTTTTCAGAAGCTAAATTTTGTAAACCTAATGATAAGACCAACATGTTCCTTCGAATTATCATAATTATATAACTACACTCCGTCTAACATGTCGTCATGTCCATCAAAGTATACAATAGATTGCCGCCAGAAATAAAAAATGAAAATAAATTTAATCACTTTACAAAAAAATTAAAGAAGTTTCTAATTTCTAAGTGTTACTATAGTATTCATGAGTACTTAAATGACCAATTAAAGTGAATACGTATGGTATGGCATTGGCAGTAATAAATTTTAAAATTTTAAATGTGATATATGGATTCATGTTCATACAAATACACATACACGCACACACACAAACATACATATATTTAATATTAAATGCATACATATATATTAAGCTGGCTGTGCCCGCAACTTTTTTGGGTTTTCGGGTTGTTTTTGATTTTTCACCGTTTGGACCTTTCCCTAGACTGCGTCAGGCATTTCAGGGCCAAGATCGGCTAAATCGGCCCAGCCGTTCTCGAGTTGTAGCGAGACGGGCGAGCGGCAGTAGATTTTTATATATAAAAAAATTGTATTATTGATTTGAATTGTATTAGTTTTAAGTTTGTGTCATCTCTTATTTGTAATTTTGCTGTGCCCGACAGGGTTCATAGTGGAACAATTTAATATTACTGTAAGACCTTGTTAAACCTATGTGATGCAATAAAGTATTGAGTATTGAGTATTGAGTATTGAGTATTGAGTAACATGCCACAGGTCACACACAGGTGTAACAGGTCAGTATCAAGATATTTTCACAGGATTGCGTTGTTTCAATGGTATTCTTCACATTTCTTATTATTTCCGTTATCGACCAAGGGAATAATTTTCGGTGAGTAGTTTGACATTGTTTGGAAGGCAACGCTCACTTCCATCAAATGTCACACAGTGGGAGTGAACTCTTCATAACCATGGGTAACTAATCCTCATATACTACGAAATCCAAAGGCCAGTCTCACAGTAAACAATCGATATAGATTAAGTACTTCGTTTTATAAACCATTGCTGGCTTTGCACAAGGTTTTCGTCCGTTGTACAATAGAACTTCGCATGAGATAAGGAACAATGTTGATAGTATCGGCTAACAATACTAGTAACCTCTAAATTCCATTTAATTGTGTTGTTTTTTTAAGACTTTAAGAAAAGTTTATGTAGTTTAATATTAAGAAATATGTGTAGTGTAGTGTTCTTGGAATAACTTGTTTTTGTTATCTCCTAGCCATGAATCATTAAGAAAAGCAACTGCTTGAAGGCCATACATTTATTTATTATCAAGTTTGTCCACTTCAGGGTGCTGTAGGACAAAATTTATCTAGATAACCACAGTGGAGAACTCTTAGTTTCAGAGTATCTTCTTTTCTGATATCACATGATGTTAGTTTAGTCCTTAATACTCTTGTTTTGTGTGCGGATCTCCTTATTCCTGATTCGATCACGAGAGAAACTCTAAGCATTATCCTCTCCATTGCTCTTTGGATGACTTTGCCCCTTCTTATGAAGCTCATTCTCATTCAAATGACAGCGACTCGAGTACGCTCATACATGTTTTTGTTCAACTATATAAAGAAAAAAGTCATTACACTCAATGATTAGAAACTGTATTACCTGAGGGTGTCCTATAATAGACGCGAGCTGGAGAAAGTAATACGTGTGTTGATTAAGTGATAAATTTATTCTTTCCCCGACATTTTTGCAACAACTACTCAACGTCCGTGATTTCTACAATATCTATTGATAATGAAAGCGCAACAACGAGATTAGAATTTATATATTAGATTTTTGTATTCTGTAGTTGTTTTAGAGGGGAAAGAAATATAACAAGTGTATTTAGTCGACTGTTTGGAGATGCAGACAACGTGACTTCAAAGGATATTATACTTTCTAGTTAATATCTTTAAGTTCATTTTAATAATAGTAAATTAAGTAAACTTACAGGTGGTTTAATGTTGGCGTGTTTGTTTTTTTAACGGGTACAAGACCAAAATGACAAATATGGTGCGACTCTTTTTTACATTATACCGACGAAATATTGTGTCATTGCATTTATGTAAACTCCACATGCATGAACACAATCTCCGAAAGGGTGATACACGTTTGCTCGAAATAATTAAATGTGAAAAAATAATAAAGTAAAAATAATCTTTTTCAGATTTAGATAGGAAAATTGTAAGTAATTAAAGTGTAAAGGAGGAAAAGGAAAAATGATGGAAAGGCAAGGATATTGCTTTTATAAGCTCGTGCTGTTCAGGATCGAATTTCAGTTACGTTATCTGCTAAAGGGCCGTACCCTCTAGTTTTATATTTACTAATCAATATACTGAATGAAGTTAATTCTTTTCGTTATTTATTTTAAACACTAAAACTACTCATGAATTTGTGTTTCTACAGTCGATTTGTCCATCCAAAGGTTACCTTTTAGAAGTTGCTTTTAGCGATAAGGCTGCCATTTGTACATGGTCATTACATTATTAAGCTCCTATATATTATTGTATCGATGGGTGTTAATAAACTCTATTCTATTCTGTTCTTATTGAAATATGAGAATTCATTGATATCAAAGAACATCTCCAAACAAAATTTCCATTAACCTAACACACCTGTTAGCGTAATTAATATAACAGCACTTGCGACATGCGAAACCTTCGGCAACTCAAACATTGCATGACTCTTGAACTCTCGTAATATTTGAGCACCTCAAACATCCATGATATTCTGCTCTTTATTTTCATATTACACAAAACCCACTTTCCCATAGGTATGATATCACAATGCTGTTGGTACACTGTCCTAGATTGTTTTTAGGTTAAAATTTATGTGACAATTGGAAATATTTACACTTATATGTGACTTAAGTGAATAACGCTTATATACACTCATTTGCAAAAAAAACGGGCGGTTTCGATTTTCTTCCTGGCTGAAAAAAATAAAATACCAAAAAGGTTTTAATCATTTGAACATGTTACTGGCCAGTTATAAAAGTGCCATAATGTTTATTAAGAGTACATTCAATTCAAATTTTTGACTGAGCCTGGTTTTCAAAGAAAACAACTTTTAACAATATTTTGTGGCGCGAATTCCCTATAGTTAATATCGACTCTAATTAACTTTTTGTCAATTTTTATTAAATTATCTGATGTCCTTGACGTTTAAAAGTACTGTTATTGCTGTTTAGCAATCTCGAAAATGGTAGATAAAGTGATAAAAGCGAGCAAAATTATTGCGCTGCTTGAAGAAGGTTGCAGCCAATACTTCGTGGCTCAGAGGCTAAATGTGAGTCGGTCGACAGTTCAAAGGAACTGGCAGCGCTATCAAGAGACCGGTTCCGTCAAGGGGAGGCCTGGTTCTGGCAGAAAGACATGTACCGAACCACGGGATGATCGTTTTCTAGTTAGTCAAGCGTTGAGAAATCGCAAATCTTCTTATGTGGACCTCAAGAACAGCCTCGAAGAAGTAAGAAATGTGGAAATTAGTCTATGGACGGTCAGGAGGAGGCTTCTCGCTGCTAATATACACAGTCATCGCCCGGCACGCGGCCCTAAATTACTCCGTGGACATCGGGTTGCCAGGCTTAGCTTCGCTCGAAATTGTGTGTCATGGACTCATGAAGACTGGGAAAGGGTATTGTTCTCCGATGAAGCCAGGATATCTCTGCATGGTGAAGACCGACGTCGGCAAGTGCTACGTAGACGAGGAGAACGCTTTGCAGAGGCATGTTTTGAAGAAATCACACCTTATGGACGGGCTCTGTTATGTTTGGGCAGTAATAAATTCTATGGATCGTACGAAGTTAGTCTTCATCGAAAACGGTACACTGACTGGACACCGATACATAACGGAAGTTCTAATTCCTTATGCACAACCCGCTTTAATCGCTATTGGCGAAAACTCAATTTTTATGGACAACAACGCTCGCGCCCACCAGTCTGGCGATGTGGAAGCGTATATGCTAGAAGTCGGAATTCGTCGTTTGGACTGGCCAGCTAGAAGTCCGGACCTCAATCCCATAGAGCATGTCTGGGACGTTCTGAAGCGACGAGTGAGATCAGTGCAGCCGGCTCCGCAGACCATCAGAGAGCTAAAGAATGTGATTACCGCGGAGTGGGAACGTATTCCCCAAGAAACCATAAAAGATATACTCGCTAGCATGCCCAGACGACTGCAAGCCGTGATTTCAGCAAGTGGGGGTCACACTCAATACTAAACTTTTAATGTATTTAAGAAAAACAAAGAAATTAACGCGTTTCATTTTTATTTAGCAAGCAGGTACAATAATAGTGTTTTGAGCTTAACATTATTTCTCAATAATTTAATCAAAATGTTATGATAAAACTGATGAAAACTATTCCTTCCTAATTAATTTATAAAATTCTGAGGATAGCAATACCTAAAATTATTATAATTATTTTTACGGGAATTAACGCGATCACTATTTCAAGGTACTACATACCTCTGTTTTTGCCTGACGTTTCGACCAGGTTGCACTGGCCGTGGTCACAGGCTGACTCGGAGTCAGCCTGTGACCGTAAAAATAATTATAATTATATCATGGAACGCGAAAGTTTAAAAGTTAGTAATACCTAAAATTGTCAAACAAACTAATAGTAACTATAAAATAGTTCTTTGCTTAAGTGCCCGTTTTTTTTGCAAAAGAGTTTAGTATATCTTAAATGTTACTTCCTGTCATTGACTTAATTTTTTTTTTATTCATTATAAAATAAAGTTTAAATACTTTAAGAGTCGAATTTCATAGATTGTTTTTGTAACAAATCGTATGATTTTCAAACGTCCAGATTATTCATATTTAATGCACAGAATATAAGCTTCATATTGAAAACTATATTGACTGACACTCCTATTTGATGGTTTGCGGTAAAGATATATGTTTTTTTAGAGATCGATATGTAAGTTATTTTTAATATTAAAAAAAATCCATACTTTCATCATATTTTTTTTTTATAAAAAGACAACTCCCGCACTAGGAATAAATCCTGTGTCGCGGGGGACTTTACAAACACACATGAAACGGACACAAAGAACACCCAGACTCAGAACAACAATTTGTGGATCACACAAAGTGTTGTCCTACGTGGGATTTGAACCCACGACACTTAGCGAAGTGGGAAACGGCGTGGTGACTGTTAAACCACTAGGCCAAACGTGCAGCAATTTTATAATATTATTAACTTGATATATATTTTCTACACTAATTATTAAATAAGCATATAACTGAAGTAATTGACTAATTTAGTTTTGAAACTAATTACTACTACAGAGTACCACTATTGCATACCAATATTGCAAAGCATTTGCAAAAATTTTAATAACAATAATAACTCCGTGATCATGGCGCTTGCAACAGCGCCGAAATATCGGATACTCACAAACAAAAAGGTACATGGTAGCAATCCCGTAGATTCCTATTTTAATGTTAATGACCATGAAAGTTTAAAACAATATAATGACAGTAATATTACGAATGTCTCTAAACTGATCATATAAAATTACTTGTCCTGGCTGATTCATGAACGCAGAGCCCAAATCACTGAGGCAGCAACTTGATATTTTGGCTGTCGATATTTTTTATGTTGTAAACATCCATTAAAAAAGTTGTTTTTGCAATTTCAGCTCTAAGCCAAGTTTATCATTTTCAAAGTTCCAAATAAGAAATAAACATGCGAGGCCAAGTAACAGCTAGTTAATGTAATAGATTTTCTATTTATTGTCTATATTGCACGTTTGGCCTAGTGGTTTGGCGGTCACCACGCCGTTTCCTACTTCGCCAAGTGTCGTGGGTACCACATAGGACAACACTTTGTGTGATCCACAAATTATTGTTCTGAGTCTGGGTGTTCTTTGTGTACGTTTCATGTATGTTTGTAAAGTCCCCCGCGACACAGGATTTATTCCTAGTGCGGGAGTTGTCTTTAAACAAGAAAAAAAAAGAAAATATTAATACTAGTTGTTTTATTTTTTGGTTTTTACACCCCAATTCTGGCGAATGATACTAAGTTATACGCCATATACTATGTAACATCACACATTCTGGGTTGACCTTTCGAAGAAAGGACTGTAGTTTGAGTCGGCCTGTCCATAGAGATAAAGCCCGAAGCCAGCATATCCCGATCGTTAAAATCTCGTGGTTCTGCATTTTATTTTTATTATTATTATATATTTAACACTGCTTCGTTGGTCTAGCGGTTGACGTATGCGACTGCCGATCAAGAGGTCTCGGATTCGAATCCCGGCTCGGACCAAAAAGTGTTATTGAGTTTTTCTGATTATAGAAATACTTACTAACAGCTCGGAGTTTGGAAGTTGGGATGAGAACCCCCGTGCCTCGGAGAGCACGTTAAGCTGTCGGCCCTGCGCCTGATCTCTCCCCGATCGTGTCGGTTAACCGTCCCATCAGATTATGAGAGAGAGGGAACAGAGAGTGCACCTGCATTTGCGCAAACACTTGTGCACTATAATATCTCCTGTATAGTTGGCTGCTGGTCTCCGTTGAGACAGGCCTCCGAAGCCGTAATCGGCAAGGGGGGAGAATATTATATTTAACACGGCATCCGAATTTCAAATTAATGATTTCAGACCGAAAGTAATTAATTTATTTTCTCTCTTTGTTATATTTCATTCCAATTACTTAAATTGAAAGTACGACCTAGAATACTCGATGCAAGCGATTCTGTATTTTGTAAGTTTACTTTGCAATTATATTTGAAATCGTTATAACGATAGACTAATAATTGCGTTTATAATTTGAAAAAAAATGACCTAAAATTTGAATATTTGAGTACATTTTATAAGGTAGTTCACGTTTTCATTTTTACGTTTCTTATTCCTAGAATGTCTGCCTGACTTTTAAACATTGTAATTTTTATCGCATTTTCACGATTGCGTTGTATCTAATATGTATATAGGTATTTATATAAATGAATCGTCGAAATGTATGTACCTTCCGATCAGCTGCACCAAATTAAACAATTCTTTTTTATATGTTCGTTTTAGGTCAAGGTTTGTGTACAAGACAAGATAACGGGCAAAGCAATTTTTTTGTCCGCGACTGTACACTGTCTGTGGGAAGCTGAGACAGATATGTAAATATGGCGGTACGAAGTTAGCCGGGTCAGCTAGTTATATACATATTTCTCGTGTCACGTTGTTGCACACGATGAACTCAGAACCTATATAACCGATTTATATATAATCTACTAGTTGTTGCCTGCGGCTCCGCCCGCGTATATGTCGGTTATCGCTGCAAATAGTAGCCTATGTGTTATTCTGATATATAAGCTATATTACTGTAAAGTTTCATCCAAATCAGTTCAGTAGTTTTTACGTGAAAGAGTAACAAACATCCATCCATCCATCTATCCATCCATCCATACTTACAAACTTTCGCGTTTATAATATTAGTATAGATATAGTACCTGAGTCGAAAATGGCCAGTTGGAAAATATGGCCACATATGATTATTATTCCAAACACCAAAAATTTTATTAACCTAAACGCGACCATAAATGATCACAAGTGTCGCGTGTTACCGAATGGGAGGGTTTATCAATCTTCCCGCGCGCCTGCTAGTCGCCCAGCGTCCATTAAAGTGAAAGATGCTATTGAGGTTATTAAAAAACAGTCTTGGAAGATAATGACATTATGAACAAACCGGAACGCATTATTAATATTGACGAAAAGGGATACCAGCTTTATTTGCACAAATCAGCAGAAGGTTTAGCTGAACGTGGATATAAGAGAGTATGTTTTAGCTTTATTAATATAAAAAATGGTGACAAACCTGAAGGTGGCCAAGTACCTTGTTTAAAGATTTAATCATGAGTTCTCCTGTGAATGTCAGAATAATTCGTATTTATTTCTTTCTCCTAACTCGAATAAAAAAGTGCGATTTCTCGGCTTACTGTTACACACTTTCGTCTCTTACTTACCAGTTACTTCTATTCATAATTAAAAAGTAACTAGCCATATACCTTTCAATACTGATAGGACAATTTTCTACAGTGTTGAATGTTCGTCTATGAGTAAGAACTTTCTCCGAGTGGGCGATTTTTATGTATCGATTTCGATCATCGATGTCTAGTGAAGTGTTGACGTTACCAGCGAAATACTCATCCTTAAACAAGCGCCTTTCTGGGTATACCTTACGTAATGATGGTAGGTTATTCAGGCTTGACGTAATGAAAATGTGTCGTAGTTTAAGTTTGCTGTTTTCGTTAAAGCTTCAAAAAGGTTGGAATCCAAACTAAGCAGAACCAGTAGTATGGCAGCCAGTCTGTTAATAAACACACTTAAGTATTTTTAAACACATACATATTATAGATATATTACAGATACAGAAGAACCGTCGTATTCATCACACAAATGATTTTTCTAGGTGGGAATCGAACCCACGTACGATCTTAAGTGCAGCACTCAGGGTCGCTAATATTTAGACCATTGAGACCATTTATTAATTTACTTGATAAATGATATGTGATAAATAGTGTCTTCATTGTAATTTCTAAATTCTAAAAATGATGACCCACTTTCAACAAAACCATCGATTTATCTTTTTTAGACACAGTTTCATTTTTTTATTAACAGACAGTACGTTTGACAGTTTAGCAATAGTTGTATAAAAGTAAAATAATAAAGGTTTTATGTCGTTCTTGCTACAATAAACAATCTGTAACGAAGTTCCATAGAATTGATTCGTATTGCTGTAAAGCGACGGAGCTGGGCCACCAACGGTCTAGATTACACTTTACTAACCGCACTGTTATTGTGAAATAACAAGTGGGACTAATTCTGTCGGTCTCCTTTCGATAAGATATTATAGTGCAAAAGTGTGTATACAGGTGTACAGGCACGGGGACTGAGACCCCAACTTCCAAACTCCGAGCTGTTATTAAGCATTTACTCAGAAAAACTCAATGACACCTTTTGGCCCGACCCGGGATTCGAACTAAGACCATGATGAGCAGTCGCATACGCCAACCGCTAGACTATGAAGTGTTCAAATTTGGAAATTGTGAAACTCGTTTGAATTATTGACATCAGAATGATGTTTGTCATTGTCATACGTAAATGCGTTTAGCCACAGATAATATATAAAATTAAATTTGACATGATATCAACAACGTTTGAAATTAAAACAGTATTTTCTGTGCTAAAAGTCAAAGTCGTGTACTCTATCACCCCTGACATTAGAGGTTAAATCGGACTTGAAATTGATTATATGTGTTGCTAATATATAAGCTGAACATTTGATATTTACATTATTATTATAGTTTTGCAATAAAAATATATTCTTAATATAGCTTAGAATGATGATGAACTGTAGAATGATGACGTAATCTTTCTCATGTTGTCTCCTGTTACGTGTTAGAGGCAGGGTGTACAATTTTCAATGTTTTCTTTAACCTAAACTAGCAATCTAGCACACAATCGTGGGGGAGCCATACTTCGCTTCGTATAGGAAGGATCGACCAAGGGAACATTGCAGCACATTGAGCAGTTATTCCTTTAAGGACCAAATCACCTCACCCTTCCTGGGAGGGGAACAATTAAAATCCAAATCTAAAGGTGTCTAGGCTTAGTTATCATCAGTGGACGGGATATTTGTTCGTTGTCCATACCAAAACAAACATTTACTTTAATCACACATTAAATATATATATATACATTAAAGATTTTAATTTATTTCATACCAGTTGTTGCCCACGGCTCCGCCCGCGTATATGTCGGTTATCGCGGCAAATAGTAGCCTATGTGTTATTCTGATGTATAAGCTATATTACTGTAAAGTGTCATCCAAATCCGTTTAGTAGTTTGTGCGTGAAAGAGTAACAAACATCCATCCATCCATACTTACAAGCTTTCACGTTTATAATATTAGTATAGATGTAGAAATAAATTATAGAAATATAATGCTGCCGCTGCCTACATGAGCTTTATAGGAAACTGTCAACCGTACTGTAATAAATTTCAAGGTATAAAAGTTATAAAATTATATTATTTTCCAATTAAAATGTACACAAGTACAACTCTACAAATTATTGACTATGACCTCAGACGAATCGCCTAAAGGAAGACTACTACGAGTATGTTCATGGGTGAAAACAAAATTTGCAATTATAAAATGACATTAAAATTTATTATACATACCATAAAAAAGAAAAAGCTACCATATCTTTACATCATTAAAATATAAAATTAAATGTCATCTTGTATATTAATAGGAATGTGGCCTTTTGCAAGGTTATAAACATGTTCTTAACTCAACTTTGACATTATCAGAACTAGTTGAGGAATTGCAAAATGAAAAGATGAGACAAGAGTCATCGAACAAGAATTTCCTTCGGAAACCAAAAGAAGTGAAAAAATATGCCACTTGTGCGCCGTAAAAATAATCACTACATAGTATAAAACAAAGCTGCTTCCTCGGTCTGTCTGTCCCTAGAAATGCTTAATACTACGCCAATAGATCTTTAATACTACGCCACGGATTTTGATGCGGTTTTCTTTAATAGCTAGAGTGATTCAAGAGGAAGGTTTGTATGTGTAATACATGTATAATATAGTAGAGAAATACCGATAATTTTAGAGGTTTCGAATGTGATGTCGTAAATAAACACATTTTTAGCGCTTACATTGCCAACGCTGGCTGAAACCTACTACATTGCAAACGATAATAATAATGTGCTACAGTTTTGTATATCTTAAATAGGTCTACAAAAAATCCGCGATGGTATATGTCTATCTCATAAGGATAACCCACAATAACCATTTTTATTCTTTGACGAGAAATTATGGTTTATTTATGAAGCGATTTTAAGCAATACAGCATTAATCCTTTTTAATTAATTATCTTAAATACATTGCGCATTTTATATAGATCAATATATCCCTTTACAGTCTGTAATTTAAATAAATATATTCGAAGATATTACAGATTTAAAATGCACGAATCGTGTCGTCGGTGGGTGCATCTGAAATCCACCCGTGCGAAGCCGGAGCGGGTCGCTAGTTTAAAATAAACTTTAATTGTATGCCTGCCATAAAAAATAAACATTCAAACTTATGAATAGTAAATGTAAACAGCAATTTCAGATTTTAAATACCTTTTTGGATAAGGCCTGCCCCCATTGGTCAAGATGCAAGTCTTTTTCCAACGCTACCGCCTATGTTTTCTTGTATTGATGGCAAATATTTTGCTCTGACCCCGTGACTTAGTTTAGATGACGTCATTCTAATCATTTGTTAGTTTCGACGATTTTGTAGAATGTAAACTTGGCTAGGGGCGCTGGATGGCCGTTGAACGTCACTTACCATAAGGTGAACCGTCTACGTCTCAAAAAAGGGAAAATATGGTAAAATCAAACAAACGAAAGTTAAAAATTGTTTTAGTTGAAAATTCAAATAATTACTACGTCAACTTTAAAAAATACTCTTATTAAACAAATTGTAGGCGATTAAGAGAAAGTCGAATTAGAATCAATTATTGTGTATATTGCTTTTTTTCAATTGTCATAAAAACTGCAATGAAACACACTGCTTTGCTTAGTTCCGTTGATTTTAGTAAGTAGTATTTTTAGAATTTTTCTTTCGTTAAGGAATTATTACCTCGAATCGTGTAAAGACTTTCGGTCGTTCGCGGAGGTAACTCTTGAGCCAGGTGTCCATGGTTGCTGGTGGTCACTTATCATTATCATAAAATAATTTTTTGCACTAATACCTATACCATAAAAATGTGTTTAAAGACCAAAAATATAATTTTCATACAATTTCTGATATTTATTACTGTGGACGAGCCGTTCCAAATTTAAAATTAAAGCCACATTATTTTCTTCGTTTTTTTTTAACTACAAACTGTTATTATATTTTCTTTATTACCAATTTTGTTTTTCCATAATTAGATAAATAGATAAAAGGTAGTAGAGCCACGCTGATTTCAGCACGAATGGGCCGGCTCGACCGGGGCGGTACTACCCTCGCACAGAAAATCAACGTAAAATGACAGCGTTCGTGCTGTCGTGTTTCGTTGGTGAGTGCGAGACCGGAGGCCCAATTAGTCTAGTCAACAAGTACCATACTTGTTGACTAGACTAAAAGATGCAGTAGCATCACTAGGCCGCCATAGTGTGGGTCTCCATACTGCATTGTCTGCATTCGCAATGAGTATGGTGACCACCACTCTTGGATTCTGCTTATGCTTTCCATCAGGCAGAGTAGAGTCATTTTGGCGGGCCAAACATAAAAAAAAAAAAAAAAAAAAAAAAAAAAAGATTAATGGCAACAAATTGTCGGCAGCCAGTATGCTTCAATGCGCTCCAATGGCCACATAATTAAGTCCACTGATATTCTCGACTGGTTTCACAATCTGTCTCAAATTGATCGCGGTTTGCAGGAAGTGTTAACGAGTTACTATATATGTATCATTTTAATGTAAAAATAAGTGTTTTTACTATTAATGTCTGTCTAATAAGGTTTCGATGAATTGGGTCATTGTGAATGAATGGGCATTACGTCTTTCCAACAGAATGGAGAATTTTGAGACCAGGCCTTCAAATCGCTTGGGATTGTGTCTGGCGGTCCACTAGGTCAATGTGGGAAAGTTGTGTACCTATAATAACCGGCGTAAAAACCATCATTACGCGGTGCAGAAGTAGTAGATCTTCATGGTGCAGTGTATCTACCTTAGATGATATTAAAGTATATTTTTCATTTGTTTGTGTCAATAGTAGCAACAGCGTTAATATATTAAAGTCGTTACATTCGGTATTTAGGATCTTCTTGTTGTAGCAGATGTTAATAACAAACGAAACACATTAGGAAAACAGGTGTAATGTAAAACTATGAAACTAACAAAGAGTTTGGCTTGGTTTTCTATATTTTCTACATACACAGGCCTGGACTGGGCCAGGAGGGTGGCCTTGTAAAACAAGAAAATAAAGTCGACCTCTAACATTAATTTTTTTTTATCTTGTCGTCTGCTCGCATGTTTCCCTTTACCAAAAAAATAAATAAACATTCTTCAAAGAAATTTCAGTTTTGTTCACGAAGTTTTTTGGAGTGAATTATTTTTAGAGAAGCCGTCTTTAAACTAATATACTCTCAATATATCTGCGTTTGTCTGAATACTGAACGTGCACGTGTCACGTCGCTTTCTCCATGCAATACAAACTATTGGTTTCCTTCTACGCATCCAAAACAACACCAAATCCAATGTCCACAAACACTTTGCGTGTGAAAGCTGCCTCAGCAGCCGGCGTGAACGGATTGCGAAACTCCTGCGCAAATCGAGCGTCCGACGGACCTGACTTGCGAAATCAATTGGAATCTGTCCTGGTATTCGAGATGATTCAAGATAGGATATTGGGTAAATATATATTTAAACTATATGACCTTGGAAGTAAGACGTGTACTGCATAGGTTCAATACCGATATCGATAAATTATCAAATGTCAGTCGATTTAAGGTCTGTTGCCACTGTTTTCTGTCCATTCCTTTGCCAGAAACACAGCGACCGGAAGAAAAAGCAATAGAACATTTAACTTAATCAACAACATCTTTACCAAAGAATGATATCGATATTGGTTCCTCACTAATTTGAATACAAAAAATGGTATTTCTGACCATCTATGGCGTAATATGCGAAGACGTAAATATCCACGAAATACGTACAAAATACGGCATTCATTTTGTTTTATTGTCATTATATAATAGCCCTAGATACAAATGGACGTTTCGTTACAGATAAAACAAATAATTAAAATCCTATAGATAAATTTCACAGCCATTGATCTGAGACGAGTTGCGAATGAAGGAAAGAAAGATATTCATTGTTCAATTGTAAATAGGGTTTTCATCGATTATGTTGTCATTGGTGTCTTCGTGAAGTTTTTGTTAATTATTGTGAAAATTATCATGGTGAGATTAAAGTCCTAATATGTTTTAGGTGTGTATTCTATCACACATAGGGAAAGCGGGGCATCTGTTAGTTTAGTTCCGTTTTTATTCTGTTTGATACACGTTTCTCCATTTGTTTAGTGCTTCCTCAGGAAGAGTATTAGCATTTTTAATGGGTAAAGCAAAATCCTAAAAACATGTGTTCTAATACTTAAAATTTTACTATAGAAATAAGATTCTCATTTCTATTATTTTAAATGATCTATGGTAATTTAAAAAAAAAAGATACTGGTTACGGCTTAAAATTAAGCTAAAGTTTTTTTTTTTCAGTAATACCTTAGGCATAGGCAGACTGCTGTTGGGTTTTTCTTACAAGAAATTCTTAATAGCAGCCCGGAGTATGGAAGATGGTGTTGTTTCCCGCCCGGGCCTCGGAGAGCACGTTAAGCCGTCAGTCTCGGTTGTCATGAACATCTATGGCAATCGTTATTGGGAAGTTAGTGCCCTCAAATATACTGACAACTAGTTCAACTTTCGAATCCAGTTCACCCTCAGGGTTGCGGAGGTCCGATGCCAGTCGCTCCGTGTAAAAACTGATATTCAGGTAAAACCGGTTGAACTAGTAGCCGACCCCAAATCTTGGGAATAATAAAGGCTAGGAAGATGATGAATACCTTAGGCATAGTAAGAAAGTTTTCAATTAAATATTAAAACTGAAGAAGATCAAGAAAACTTGACTTTGTATATCGTATACGGCATTTTTTAAGAAGCGCGAATTTAATGCTTGTGTATTTCCATTTTCCAATTAATAACAAAATTAAATTCAATTAAAAGCATGAAAATTTATTTATAAAATAAATTCATTGACGTGTAATGGTTACAAAATTGAAGTTTTCGTTATTGAGTTTAGTGAAAAAAATTTGGCTTAAAATTTGAAAATAAAATAGTGTTTCTTCAAAAGTACCTAGTTTTTTGGGTGGTCCTACCTAGGATATTTCGTGCTAAGGAAATTAAGCCCTTACTGGTCTGGTCATATGTATTGCTTCATTTTTTACTGGACTTCAAAGTAAAATATCAAATGGTTCAACCATTTGATATTTTACTTTGAAGTCCAGTACGCCATTAAAAAATGAAGCAATACATATGACCAGACCAGTAAGGGCTTAATTTCCTTAGCACGAAACATTGCGAAATCATTTACCATGGCTGCGTCAAAAATGAGTGAAATTCGTTAAAGTGATTAACACGAGTTGCGCCCGCGCATAACCGCGTTACGCACGATGGGCATACGAAATCGTTTTGTGTTTATTAATTTAAGGTGTAAGAAACTATTGACAAGAACCCTTTGTTTTTAAAAGAAATGGGTAGTCAAAACCATAGAGATAAAATTCAAATCCGTAAATCTAATACAACGAAGTTGAAATCTTTTTGATGTAAAAAAAATGTATGTACAATAAATAATGATAAAATTACAGAGAATGGGTGGTACTCGTATTGTTGGTAACATAGAGATCCACCTTCAGTCTTAGAAAAAGGAACAATTTTTTTTTTCAAAACTTGTGGTTTTTTTACCATAAAACCTTCTTCGATCTATTAGAAAAATATTTTTTTTAATCAAATCTCTTTTGTCAAGTAAACCAATCAACGAACTTCAATATTTAAAAATAATTTATGTAACAAATTAAAATTCAATACAGTATTTCTTCACGTCATAAAATATGGGTACAAACATTGCTAAAATGGTGACAGGTTATAAAACCAACGGTTGATCAGTATTTTGAGGTCACTATTGACAGTATAACCAATATTATGTCATTATATGTAAGCGATTATCGGCCTTGTGACGCTAATTAACAGGTGTCAATATTGCGTGTCTATGGTGGCTTAACTTTTGCGGTTGCGTACATCAAACAAATCTTAAGACGACGAAATTTAGAAAGCAATATTTTGTCTTTTTTATTGTATGTAATAGCTCCCAAAATGACTCTTCTCTGCCTGATAGAAAGCCTGAGTGGAATCCAAGAGTGGTGGTCACCATCGTCATTGCGAATGTGGACAATGCAGCTGATGACCCACTCTATGGCTGCCTAGTGAGATTCTTTTGTACGCCCCGTTAAATGGACCCGGGATCATGGTGGGAGGGAATCAGGTGCGCTGGTAGTGAGTTCTAGTTTTTGACTACTCGGCACGGGAAAATAGAGCTGAACCGTTTATCTAGAACATTGTCTAAAGCAAGTCCATACATACGTACAGTTATTTTCATCTTTTTGATGGGCTATTTAGTTTAGTGGTTAGTGATATGGACTGCTAAGCGGGTGTTCTGAGTTCGATTCTTACCGTGGGCAAATAATTGTGTAAAAAGCACGATATTTTGTTTTGTGTAAGAAATTTGAAAGCATGTTAAGCAGGAATATGGTTATCCTAGTACCTCGTACGGGTTCTTATTACTAGTTAGGGATAAAACGAAACAGTTACAGCCCTCGCCGACTGCAAACTTTTTAGTCGGCCGATAGGTTGCCGATAGTTTTGTTTGAAGTCAGTTATCGGTCGATACCAAATCGTTATAATGTGCGCACTCCCATACATCTTCATATTGATTAAGAAACCAACCAAACTATCGGCCGATCGATAGTCTGCAGTTTGCTAGAGCTCTTAAGTTGATATAAATATTTGTTACTGTGAAATGTAGGTATGGTATGTTTCACTTCCTCTGTCTGTTCGCTTAGATCTTTTAAACTACTCAAATTGTTTTGATGCAGTTTTCAATAATAGACAGAGTGATTCAAGAGGAAGGTTTATATGTGTAATACATGCATATTATAGTAGAGGAAATTCGAGAATTTCAAAACTTCCGTGCGAAGCTGGACCAAGTCAGTACTTACTATATATCCTTAGAACTTTTATATGCTATAGCTTATGTAATATTTCAATAAGTAATTACTTTTATATTATGATCAAGTACTACGAAACTTGGCTCCATGAGCAAAATGGGTTAAGTATGACAAAGCAGACGCTATGTAGAATACCAATGATTCATTTCTTCGACTCAAGTACTTAGAAGGTTTTACGAGGGCCAAGTTATAAGAATGAGAGTGTAATGGCATTTATTTAAGATACTTATAAAAGAAAACATAATTAAAATCACAGTTTAATAGGCTATAGTGAACTTAAAAACTATTTTCATTAAAATTTTATGCATATGTTATACATAATAGAATAGAATCAACTTTTTAAGATAATTCATGGTGATGATTAAAATATACTATCATAGGTGAAAATGCAGACTATTTTGCGATATAATGAATAAAAGATATGTAGATCAATATGTAGCCAAATCTACAACTTTCAGTGAATACGATCAGTAAACAGACAATTACAACGCGGCTGGCTAAAAAAGTTTCCTTCAATTCAATTTATAATTGTTATCACGATTTAGTGTCTGGTAAATATAATCAAGAATATTTAAATAAACTATTTTTATTCATTGAATATCATCTACCACTGAGGTTTTTTTCTGGTTAATGAGGTACTGAATCAAGTAGGTTATCATAAAACATTGTGAAGTAAGCGTAGTTTAGAAATTATAAACGCTTACTTCTTATTACTTGGACCAAACAATTTCGCAATTCGACCTGCAGAGTGTGTCCCTATATTTAATCGAGGACAATATTACACATACGGACTTTATTAAATGTTCGATGAGTGCGTCAACACAACACAAAGATTTAACACACTAATTTTATACAGCAAAGTGTTTAATGAACATATTTCTGTTTAACAACGTTTTATAAACATGAAGCTGGATAGCTTCATGTTTCTAACTACAAAAAAATGAGTTAATTCGAAGTTTTAATTCGACATATATTAAACTCCTTTCTTTGTCTATGACACCACAATCGATTAATTCAATAATAATCGAATAACAAATTGACATAACATACTGACTAAATTTTGTAAACGGGGTTCTGTTCTAAAATAAATGATAGTTACATCTTTATGCACATTTATCATGTTCGAATAATAACAAAAATCAGGTTTTAAACACCTGTACCTGCGGACCGAGCCTCGTGTTCAACAAAATTACGTATTATATAGAAAGCGATATTGCGAGTGATGTAATAGGGCGCGGCCGAGATGAGCCGACTTTGTCCGAACGAGCTTTCCATTTTTAAAATCCGAGGATTTGATTTGCGGTTGACATGTGTCATTCGTTAACAACTAAAATAACAAACACTCAAAATGCGGTGTACTTCCTTTTTATATATTAAAGGTACGTAGCAAAAAGAAGGCTTGCAAATTATATTTAAATGCCAAACTTTGTTGTAGCACATTATAGTTGCATTGATGAGAACTAAGGAACAAACTGACTAAAATACCTAGATAAAAATAATATGATTCAGCCGAAGGCCCAATGATGCAGAAGCAACACTAGGCCGCCATGGTGTGGGTCACCATGCTGCATTGTTGCATTGTCTGCATTCACAATGAGTATGGTGACCACCACTCTTCAATTCTGCTTATGCTTTCCATCAGGTAGAGTAGAATCATTTTGGCAGAGCCATACATAAAAAAAACATAAAGTGGTATGTTTATCGAACCAAAATTCAGCTTGATCAGTACAGAGCCTTTTGATATTTTTAGCCAACCTAACGTTAGACCGGTTTTATTTAAATAGGAGTGTATAGATTTTTTTTCTTATTTTCCTGCATTCTACAGCAATGATGTCGTGAACAGGAGCGGAAGTGTGTTACAGGAAGCTGAGCAAGCATGTGCTTTTTGATTTAGTACAAAACTCGCTAGCATTTTATTAAGTGTGTTTTTTTGTTAACTTTATTTAATTTAAAGTTGCATAAACTAGATGTCAAGGACTTAATTTTATTATATTTTTTTTCTAAAAAATATTTCTGAAGAATTACCGGAATTTACCTTCTCATCAAAAAACTTTAATCTTTCATCACGACTGTGTAGTAAATTCATCTATTTTTATTTATCTACCATTGGTTCATATTGAAATGTTTTATTAATAATATTATTTTTGTTACAGGTACGTAAATGAAAATTAAACAACCATAACAGACTGGCAACTACGACTTGTGAAGAGGGAATTTTAAATATAATAAAAAGTATTAGGTAGGTACTCATTACTCAAGATGTTTCTAGTTTGTTTCGGATTTGACTGTACTTAAAACAATGAACAATTAAAAACTGCTTAAAATTGAATATAACTCTAGTTTTTAGTTTTAACCTTGACTATATTTAGAAAATAAACATTCTCATCTAGACTTCTTTATCTTACTTTGAATATTCATTTGTTTTATTAGCGGTCGCCAAGTGGTGGAAATTTGACAATATTTCTTGTCTTTTTTTACTTTTTGCTTTCGTCCTCCATATAAACTTTAGCTGTGTCAAATTCCATACTCCTCCCGTCGCATAGTTTTCGTAAAAATTAAAAATCACGTATTAATATATAGATATCAATTTTATTGACTATGAATTAACTTATCGACATTTCTGATGAGTTACGATCATTTATTATGTATTTAGAATTGTATATACCCGGTTGACAGTAATAGGCTTGCCTTTATTAAATAAGTGGCCAATATTTTAGGTAAAATGAAGGCATTTAATGCGACTCTGTAGGTCCCTTAGATATAAAGAGTATGTACACATGTATTTATTGATATTCTTTTCTTATAGTGGTTAAAACGACAAACAATGGCCTTTCTTCAAAACTTCGATCGTAATTGGAACAAGGAGGTCTGATGGCAATTGCTACATAAACAAGCGAAGTTCAACCGTATTAAAGTAAATTTAAGCCGACTTCAGCCTTTTTTCGGAAATAGGGTCGGAAGAAGAATGTCATTAAGTGATTTTTGGCTCTCGAGATTTAGGTGTCCCTAGATAAATAATTTCATTATAAATAAAAGTAATGAGCTAAAAGAAATGTAGTGTTTTAGATTGTTTTTAACTGGAATATAAATTTATACATACATAGTTAGAAGAAAGTTTATATCAAGATAACAATGACTTTTGAAATTATCTATCTATATATGTGTATATATAAAAGAGTAAGGTGATTGACTGACATACCCAGAGATCAACGCACGGCCCAAAGAGCTGAAGCTAGAATCCTGAAATTTTGCATGTAGGTTCTTTACATAACGTAAGTGAGCACTATGAAAGGAATTTTTGAAATTCCACCCCTAAGGGAGTAAATCAGGGGATGAAAGTCTGCGTGAGCGAAGCCGCGTGTAAAAGCTAGTAGTTAATAAAATTCATATTAGACACCCGCAACACCAGAGGCGTCATAAGTACGTTGCCGGCCTTTTAAGACGCTTGACTACGCTCTTTTCTTGCGACTGTTTTGTTGTGCGAGGCAGAAAGTTTCTGGAAAGAAGCACATTTATGGACTGCCAACCATCTAACTAAATGATGGGGATGAAACTGCTGTCGCGTAGGACGAGGCGGTAGTCGTATCCTATTACTCATGGTCTCGGGTTCGATTCCCGGGTCGGACCAAATGTTTGTATTATCTGCAAACATTAGGTGTTTGCTATCTATAATATTTACGAAAAAAAAGTATGTATGTATTTATATCAGTTGTCTAGTACCCATAACACAAGCTCTGCTTAGTTTGGGACTAGACGGCGTTGTGTGTTAGACGTCCTGAAATATTTATTTATTGGATTGTATATCTATTCATCTATACTTTTTCAATTCGTTTTATTAGAATAGTTAGATTTATGCGCAATTTAATTTTACTTTTTAAATGTTACATACACATTTTAATGTTTGATTGCAGTCTTGTGCATTTGTAGTCACTTGTTTGATCATTCGATTAGAATGGGCATATGGCCTCGTAATTTATTTTACACATATTTGAAATATATTAAATAGTCCGAAAGAATTGAAATAGGTGGTAGTTACGTAAACAATTTATTTGATTTTGTGTAATAAAAATTATCCATTTCTCAAAAAGTTTTAAAGTTAGTTGCAGTCGTTAAATAATAAAATCGATTGTCAATAGTTTGTGAGTAACCACAAACGATATTAAGATATCTTTAGAACCATCTAGACCATCTTGACTGCCTCGGTGACGTAGTGGTAGTGTATGCGACTGCTGTGCTTGAGGTCTCGGGTTCGATTCCCGGGTCGGACCAAATGTTTGTATGATCTGCAAATATTTGTTTCGGAGTTTGGGTGTTTTCTATGTATCATATGTATGGTATGTATTTACAAAAAAAGTATATATGTATTTATATCAGTTGTCTAGTACCCATAACACAAGCTCTGCTTAGCTTGGGACTAGATGGCGTTGTGTGTTACATGTCCAAAATATTTATTTATTTTAACTAAGGAACCATAAAAATATGTTCATTACACCTACTATAATTACTTGTAACACTGACTTACATCTCATTATAATCTCTTAAGTGTTACATTATGAGGGTGAGTAAAAGCGTAAAGCTTAAATAAATCATTGACCTGCATCAATTACGTCACGACTCATGAAACGCATTGAAATACAGATTATAAAACAATCATACTCTATTGCAATTTTAAGCGATTATATCGGAATCGACTTACAAATTCTAATTACAAATCTTAGTCGATTGGTTCTCATTGTTCGTAATCACGAATATTTGAATACAACACTACTGTTGACTTTTTTTACCGAATTCTTTATAATAGCGGTGATCAATTGTGATTCATGAAAGAATTGCCTGCGTGTGAAAAATCCATTGAGCAACGTGATGTTGTAAGGTTGTATTGTATGTGTCGTGTAGCCGCTGTTCTAATTTTGAAATAATAATTGTACGAATTATGTTATTATTTTATAAAAATACTGGCGATAAGAAATATATATATTTTATTGCTTAATATTTTTTTAAACTTTGATATCAAAATATTGTACGTATTTTATCAAAATCTTTAGTAAAATAGTTCGAATAGATGTGTTATTTGTTCAAAAGATTATTCTTTGTTTTTCTAAGTATAAGATAGAACCCTCTATGTAAATCTTTAATTATGAAGATTTTAATTATTAAGTCAGTTGGAAAAAGATAGTAGAGCCACGCTGATTTCAGAACGAACGGGCCGGCTCGACCGGGGCGGTACTACCCTCGCACAGAAAATCAACGTAAAATGACAGCGTTCGTGCTGTCGTGTTTTGTTGGTGAGTGTGAGACCGGAGGCCCAATGATGCAGAATCATCACTAGCCCGCGATGGTGTGGGTCACCATGCTGCATTGTTGCATTGTCTGCATTCGCATATGGTGACCACCACTCTTGGATTCTGCTTATGCTTTCCATTCCATCAGGCAGAGTAGAGTCATTTCGGCAGGGCCAAACACAAAAAAAAAAACAATAAAAAAGTGTCGTTCTTATTTGTACAATGTAATCTTCTTATATGCAAGTAGCAGCGATCTTCTATTATGGATCTTTGTAAAAGTATAGAATAAAAGTTTGAAATATCCCTTAATCCAAAACAGCTTTAAAGTTGGAAAAAGCTGATGATTTTGAGCTAAATATTTGGCTGGAATCTAAGCTGTTAACATACTCAATGAAGACATTTTCAAAGTAAATCGAAGTTGTTCCAAAAATTTAGGAGCTATGATGTCATAGACAGAAACACAACAACCTCTTTAGCGTTACGGGTTCTAAACTAATTAACCTATTATATTTAACAATAATTTCACTTTAACCAAATAACGTTTTAACGCTTTACTTTTTAATATATTCGCTAAATTATCGTATGTAACAAAAAACAAAACTAATTGTAAAAGTATTTAAGACATGAAATATAGCTCTTATATTTCATATTTTCCAAGATAAATGTTAGGTAGCACTTAATTCTGCTGCGTGAGAAAGAGCCGATTAAGCACGTGACATCATCATAAAGAAATTGTATTTTTTAAGTGTTATGACGACTTATGTATTTGTTTAATGGCGAACCGCGAGAAAGTAGGGTTGTCAATAATATTGTATAAATTGGTAAGGCTTAAGTTATTCGTTTTTTACCCGACTATGGCAAAGGCAAATTGAAGGCCTACAGTTTTTTAAAGACAACTCCCGCGGATTGAATATACATCCTGTGTCGCGGGGGACTTTACAAACATACATGAAACAGACACAAAGAACACCCAGACTCAGAACAACAATTTGCGGATCACACAAAGTGTTGTCCCATGTGGGGTTTAAACCCACTACACTTAGCGCAGTAGAAAGCGGAGTGGCGACCGCTTAAACCACTAGGCAGTGCAGGCCATCTATGTGTGTATCTTCCACCATAGCACCCAAACAAATGAATTTGAACTTGACTTGAATAAATGAGGTGTCAATAGATTCGTAATTATGGCTCCGGTGATATAGGAGGCTATATAAATTTTATCAAAAGTTTTACGTAGGTAGTCAGGTTTTAGTTGTTTAACTTCGTCTTGTTACTACATAGTTATTATTATTGATTTTATTACTAGAAAAAGTAGTGTTTATTTATGTTTTCTATTTTTGCCATGTCTTACCTTTACACTGGGGTGACTTGTACAAGCATGCAAAGCTATGTACATATTTTTTCTTAAATATTGTTTAATTAGTTAAGTATAATTTTTAAATTCATATTGTTACATAAGGATAGACGAAGAAAATTCCAATCAACTGATTCTCTTAATATGTTTTCCATTTCACCTAAGAAAATTTCTGACAACCCTACACAAATGCGTATGATAATTTTTCAGAACATCAAGACTTCTCCAAAAAGGCTTTGTAAGATATAAATTATGAGTATAATTGATAGAAACTATTGAATGCGTAGTCAAAGACATTTTGTTAATCTCTTCATTTAATTACAATGTTTCATTTAGTTTTTGGCTTTAAACTATACGTTGATATAATGACTATTTTCATTTTATTTTTGACATACATATAATTTATACTTCTTTAAAATTATAGCCCAATCATTTAGTTTAGTTATTGTAAATTTTAAACAAATAAAAGAACCACATTCTTTTGTGATAATATTTAGGTGAAATACCTAAGTAAGAAATAATACATAAACAAAAATATCAAAACTATTTAGATTATATAAAAAGTTTTAACCTTAAATCTATTATCAAAGAAACAGTTGACCGTTCCCGCCACAAAAATCATCTTCATCATCATCATTATCAGCCTATCGCAGTCCACTGCTGGACATAGGCCTCTCCAATTGCGCGCCACTTGGTTCGGTCCTCGGCTTCTCGCATCCAGCTCGTGCCAGCCGTCTTGCGCAGATCATCACTCCACCTGGCCTGTGGACGTCCTACACTACGTTTGCCGAGACGCGGTCTCCACTCAAGAACCCGTTTACCCCAACGGTAATCAGTTCTGCGGCTAATTTGGCCAGCCCACTTCAGCTTGCTAATCCTTTGGGCTATGTCGATGACCTTGGTTCTCTGCCGGATTACCTCATTCCTGATGCAATCCCTCAGAGATACGCCGAGCATAGCCCTGTCCATAGCACGCTGAGCGACTTTGAACTTGTGGACCAGCCGTGCCGTAAGTGTCCACGTTTCGGCTCCGTATGTCATGACGGGTAGGGCGCACTGATTGAAGACTTTCGTCTTAAGGCACTGTGGGATAGACGATGAAAAGACCCGACGAAGTTTCCCAAACGCTGCCCAACCCAGCTGAATTCTCCTGTTCACCTCATCCTCAAAGTTGTTTCTACCTAACTGCAAAGTCACAGTGTTTGAACAACTTCAAGAACGGCACCGTGTACTGCGATCGGTTCCGGTAGTATATGTTCATTGAACATGACCTTGGTTTTGTCCAAGTTCATCCGTAGGCCGATGCGCACAGAAGAGTCAGCCAGGTCGTTCAGCATCTGTTGTAGGTCCTGCAGCGTCTCTGCCATAATGACGATGTCGTCCGCAAATCGCAAGTGAGAGATGTATTCGCCATTGATATTTATGCCACGTCCTTTCCAGTGTAGCGTCTTGAACAGATCCTCCATTGCATTTGTGAACAATTTCGGGGAAATAACATCCCCTTGTCTCACTCCTCGATGCAATGGTATGGGCCTTGTTTGCTGATTCTGTACTTGGACGGACATGGTGGCGGCTTCGTAGAGACATCTCAGCACTTGGATGTATCGCCAATCCACTTGGCAACGCTGCAGGGACTCCAGAATAGACCAGATCTCGATCGAGTCAAAGGCCTTCTCATAGTCCACGAATGCTAGACACAGGGGCTGATTATACTCCTCTGTCTTCTGTATAATTTGCCGCACTGTGTGGATGTGGTCTATGGTGCCATATCCGCTCCGAAATCCAGCTTGCTCCGGTGGTTGAAATTCGTCGAGTCTTCGCGCAAGACGGTTCCTGATGACTCTTGCCACAAAAATAGTATATATAAATAATGCACTATTTTTTGTCGGGCCAAGGGCACACTTGTTATTCAGCCTATACTTCGGAAGCGTTTCTGCACATAGATTTATCGACTAAATGCGACATGCTCGCAATAGTTAACTAAACTAATTTGGCATTTAGATCGGCATCGTGACCGTGGCCCAATGTAATGGTGATGTAATTGACCTTCATGTTTATTGTAATAAGTACAACATTGACAAATTAAGGCATCATTGGATTTATAATGTTTCAAAGTCCAAAGCCATTAGTCGATCAATTTTTGTAAGAAACGGAAATGTAAAAGTTATTTTTTTCAAACGAATAACATATTTACAGAGACAAGAATCGTCAGTTTCGAGCAATCAATACATCTTTTATTATATTCTTGCGATTATTAATTAAATTTATTTTAACATATTATTTTCATTTCTTACTTTAGGTTTATTTATTAAAGTTGCCACTTTAAAAACTAAATGTTTAAATTTTAAAAGCGTACTGTATTTGCTAACATTATAATTTTTAGTATGGGTAATGATAAATGCAAAAAACATTTTGTTTTCATATCTATTACGTTATAAACATGAAATATATATAAGTATAATATAATTTTGCTATATTTTGGTATTTTATTAAAAACACTTTTAGAAGGACATAAACAACTAATAGGTGAAATGAGGAATTAAATAATAATAGGTAAAACAAATTTTAATAATTGAGAAATATAAGAACTTGAAAACTCAAGGTTAGAGATGGAAAAAACTTCATTAAAATATTTTAATATTAGGTAAAGAATATTTAGATTTTTACTGAACACTTAAATCGGACTACTAAATTAAAACAGACAATATTACAACAGACAGTAAATATTGTGTCGACGTACGTATATATACATATATCTTGTGTAACGGATCTTTACAAACACACATGCAATAACAAAGTACAACAATTTGAGGTTCATACAAAGTATTCCCATGTCTGGTTCGAACCCACAACATAGCACAGTAAATAGTGTCGTCTAGGCTATTCGTGCAGTTTTAAACCACTACAACCTGTAATACTCTAAAACAGGCTTTAAGCCTATAAATCACGTATGTAGTTAAATATAACTGCTAATTCAAACCTGTCCAGTCGATAACACGAGGTATATGCAATGAAAGTGAGAGTGGCATACCGGAACCAGACCGGCCGGTATCCACCTGCGCGAGCGCAGAGTGACGTCACAGCTCAGCACTTAAGACCCTACGTTTACTGATTTTACTTTTAGTAAAGTGTGATTGACGATATGTTATGAAATTTTAGTTTTTTAACCAGACATTAGTCGCTCAACTGATATTTTTTTAATTTTGCGTACACAGTTTGCTTTGTCAGAACATAGTAAATAATTAGGAAAAAAATCCTAGCGTTGAAGAATTATTATTGTTATTAGAGCGAATTGAAAATATGGCCCTGCCAAAATGACTCTTTGACCATGTTTTACATCAGGCAGCCAGATGCCAGATGTAAAGCATGGGCAGAATCCAAGAGTGGTGGTCATCATACTCAAATGCAGACAAATTCAAATTCCCTTTAAAAAATGAAGTATTGTAGAAAGTATTAATAAGTATGTTTTTACTTCCTAATTAAATAATTGTATTACTCGGTGCAACACTAACTTATTTTGCTTCTGGAGAGTAAATTTTATTCATGTTGAACGTCATTATTTTTTAATGTTTTTCTCTATTATGTTAAATAGACGTAAGTGAAAGTAATTGTTGGTAATCGTAGCCGTTAGACGGCTTACGGTTACATACGGCTGGAAGAAAGTTATCAACTTACTCTAACTTTTTTTGACATGCGAATATAAAGTAAATAGAATTGTAAGAAGTCGATAGCTTCGATAAGCATTAAGGTTATTGAAGAAAAACTAAAAAGAGTGTCTTTATTACAGTAACAGAACTCAAAACAATAGTTTTTAGAATTTTTGTTTTTGAGCGCTAATCTCAAAATTGGCTTATTTGGATCCACTTTTTATTACTGTTTTTGTATTCTGTTATGTGTTGTGGTAAACTTCACTTAACAAGTAGTGTTTGCTTTATTACGATCGGTTGACAAATAATTAAAGCTACGAGTAAAAATCATAGATTAAAACAATCAGTATCAGGTTAAAGAATCAGCGCAGTAACCGATATATGCGTAGGCTGAGCCACAGGGAAAAGCTAGTAAAATATAAGTAAAAAAAAAAACTTCGTTTAAAAAAACCGACTTCAAAAACTGAAAAGTATAAAATAACTTAATTTGTATGTGCTACCTATTCATAGGTTTGAATTCGGCGCCAAGCCAAATGTAATAGTAGGTACCACACTCGCTATATTTCGAGACGAACGTCAACGACGTCACCGACTGTTGTTTTATTTATTTATTTAAACTTTATGCATAGATGTTGCAAAGGCGGACTTAATGCCGTAGGCATTTTCTGCCAGTCAACCTTAGGGGGATGCAGACACAAACATGGTAGATGCACAGAGATTTAAAATGTTTTTTTTAATGACTCAATTATTAAATATTGCTTATATATACAGAATAATATAATATAAAATATTGATACTACTACCCTACTACTAAACTATAATACTGCTACTATATAACACTTTAACATATATACACAATACATATATATACATACATATACACACATACAAACATTTACATAAATATAACTACCTACATACTATACAAATTTGAATGGGAAAGGCTAAGATTGTGGTGGATCCGAAAAAGTGTCTAAAAAATGTTTCCGCAACAGATATTTAAAACTCTGCCGAGTTTTGGCCATCCTGATCTCGAGCGGGAGCACGTTCCATAGCAAGACAGACTGAACCAGGAAGGTAGAATGAACAAAGTCAGAACGGTGAGTGGGACAGTGAAGGGGTAGATTGTTTGAAGAGCTAAGGTTTTTAGAGTGGTTTGTACCTATATACTGAAGCTGAGTAGTTAAGTAGGAAGGAGAAGTTGGAGAAAAGAGTAAAGAGTAAAGGGTACTTAATGCTCGTATCTGTCTCCGTATGCGAATTGGAAACCAATTCAAATGGGAGCGATGCTGAGAAACGTGATCATATTTCCGTAAATTGAAAACGAATCGAATGCAATTGATGAGAAGACGGTCGAGCTTATTGAGCAGATCTGCATTCAGGTCAAAGTAGCACATGTCACCATAGTCGATTATTGGAAATATTAGGGTCTGAACAAGCATTGCCTTAGTTTTCGATGGAAGGAAGTTTTTAAGTCTGTAGAGGGCCCGCAGCGAGCCTGTGACTTTCTGGCACACGGATGCAACTTGCTGTCGCCAACTAAGAGTCGTGTCAATGTAAAATCCGAGGTCCTTTACACTTTCAGAATATGGAATAACCATGCCATCGTAGGTAAGTGGTGGAACTGAAGCTAGGTCTAGCAGGCTCATACTACGGCTACTCCCGATGATAATAGCCTGACATTTGTTCGGATTTACCGATACACCAAACATATCGGACCAGTGTTTAATAGTTGCCAGGTCATTATTTACAACCGAAACAGCGGACGATACATTGCACAATTCTGTTTGGTAGTATAGCTGCAAGTCATCAGCATATAAGTGATAGGAACACTGAAGTCTTAAGGTAATAAGGTTAATGAAGATGGAAAATAGGAGAGGTGAGAGAATTCCGCCTTGAGGGACTCCAGCAACAAGATCACACCAGCTAGAGAAAGAATCCTCCATACTGACTGATTGCTGACGATCCCGAAGATAGGAAGAAAACCAGTTCAGCGCTTCTTGAGAGACCGCGAAGTGGGATAGGACAGTAAGGAGAAGTTCGTGACTGACGGTATCAAAGGCATTGGAAAAATCAACCAGTACTATGGTAGTAACCTTAGTATTCTCCATCCCCGCCTTAATATCGCCAGTCACTTTAAGAAGGGCGGAAACTGTGCTATGACCTGGTCGAAAACCTGACTGTAGAGGGCTGAGTAAGTTGTTACTGTAAATGAAGTGTGAGAACTGTTTATGGACGCAGGCTTCCAGCACTTTGGAGAGGAAGGGAAGGATGGAGATTGGACGAAAGTGAGTAGGAAGAGATGGATTAGAAAATTTAGGTAACTGACGCACATACGCTCTCCGCCACAGAGAAGGAAATGTTGCAGACATAAGGGAAAAGTAAACAATGTGGGAGATAACAGGAAGAAAGTGGACTAGCAATGTTGTGATCATTCTCCGACCAATGCCATCACAGCCAATCGCTTGGGATTTGATAGATGAAATAAATAGATAGATGAAATTTTGTTCTACGCGAAGAGCACCTATCCCGCTCAAGGTCACGCGCGGCGAGTCCTACTATTACATTTTGGCTCGGCACCGACTTCAAACCTATGAATAGGTAGCACATACAAATTAAGTTATTTTATACTTTTCAGTTTTTGAAGTCGGTTTTTTTAAACGAAGTTTTTTTTTATTTTTCGCTTTTTAGTCTTTCTCAAGTCTCTCATCATCATTTCACCTAAACAACTTGAAAGAATACGACTAAAGGTAACATACAACATACTGTATAGAATGATAAATAAATATTTCGGACATGATGTTTACAGAATATGAAAGCATGCACACAATTGCCTTAACTTTATTGCAGGCGCTCACGTAAATTTGAGGGTTTCTATATATATAAAAGAGTAAGGTGACTGACTGACTGACATACCCAGAGATCAACGCACAGCCCAAACCGCTGAAGCTAGAATCCTGAAATTTTGCATGTAGGTTCTTTATGTAACGTAAGTGAGCACTAAGAAAGGATTTTTTGAAATTCCACCCTTAAGGGGGTGAAATAGGGGTTGAAAGTTTGTATGAAAGTTCGTCATTTTTTAAGTAGGAAACATGAAACTTTATTTTTAGGCTACTGATTAAAAAAGAGTAGATACGTATTTAAGCGTTTCTGGATATTCTACCCCTAAGGTGTTAAATAGGGGTTGTTATTTCGTATATAGGTCAGTCTAGAAGTGCGTCATTTTTGAAGTTAGAAACATGAACCTTTATTTTTTGGCTGCTGATTAAAAATGAATTGACACGTGTTTCAGCGTTTCTGAATATTCTACCCCTAAGGGGGTGAAATAGGGGTTGAAAGTTTGTATGGAGGTTCGTCATTTTTTAAGTAAGAAACATGAAACTTTACTTTTGGGCTACTGATTAAAAAAGAGTAGATATGTATTAAAGCGTTTCTGAATATTCTACCCCTAAGGGGTTAAATAGGGGTTGTTATTTCGTATATAGGTCAGTCTAGAAGTGCGTCATTTTTGAAGTTAGAAACATGAACCTTTATTTTTTGGCTGCTGATTAAAAATGAATTGACACGTGTTTCAGCGTTTCTGAATATTCTACCCCTAAGGGGGTGAAATAGGGGTTGATAGTTTGTATGGAGGTTCGTCATTTTTTAAGTAAGAAACATGAAACTTTATTTTTAGGATACTGATTTGAAATAAATATATACGTATTTTAACGTTTCTGAATATTCTACCCCTAAGGGGGTGAAATAGGGGTTGAAAGTTTGTATGGAAGTTCGTCATTTTTTAAGTTAGAATCATGAAACTCTATTTTTAGGCTACTGATTAAAAAAGAGTAGATACGTATTTAAGCGTTTCTGGATATTCCACCCTTAAGGGAGTGAAATAGGGGTTGAAAGTTTGTAAGGAAGTCCGTTATTTTTTAAGTGAGAAACATAAAAATTTAGTTTTGGGCTACTGATTAAAAATGAGTAGATACGTATTGAAGCGTTTCTGGATATTCTAACCCTAAGGGGTGAAACAGGGGTTGTTATTTCGTATTTAGGTCAGTCTGGAAGTCCGTCATTATTAAAGTTAGAAACATGAAACTTTATTTTTTGGCTGCTGATTAAAAATGAATTGATACGTGTTTCAGCGTTTCTGAATATTCTACCCATAAGGTGGTGAAATAGGGGTTGAAAGTTTGTATGGAAGTTCGTCATTTTTTAAGTAAGAAACATGAAACTTTACTTTTGGGCTACTGATTAAAAAAGACTAGATATGTATTAAAGCGTTTCTGAATATTCTACCGCTAAGGGGTTAAATAGGGGTTGTTATTTCGTATATAGGTCAGTCTAGAAGTGCGTCATTTTTGAAGTTAGAAACACGAACCTTTATTTTTTGGCTGCTGATTAAAAATGAATTGATACGTGTTTCAGCGTTTCTGAATATTCTACCCATAAGGGGGTGAAATAGGAGTTGAAAGTTTGTATGGAAGTTCGTCATTTTTTAAGTAAGAAACATGAAACTTTATTTTTGGGGCACTGATTTAAAATGAATAGATACGTATTTAAACGTTTCTTAATATTCTACTCCTAAGGGGGTGGAATAGAGGTTGAATTTTTTTATGGAATTTCGTCATTTTTTTTAGTTCGAATCATGAAACTTTATTTTTAAGCTACTGATGAAAAAAGAGTAGATACGTATTTAAGCGTTTCTAGATATTCTACCCTTAAGGGGGTGAAATAGGGGTTGAAAGTTTGTATCGAAGTCCGTAATTTTTTAAATAAGAAATATGAAACTTTATTTTAGGGCTACTAAATAAAAATGATTAGATACGTATTTAGGAGTTTTTGTATATTATGCCCCAAAAGGGGTGAAATAGGGGTTGAAAGTTTGTAAGAAAGTCCGTCATTTTTTAAGTGAGAAACATGAAAATTTAGTTTTGGGCTACTGATTAAAAATGATTAGATTTTTTCGTATTGAAGCGTTTCTGGATATTCTACCCCTGAGGGGGTGAAATAGGGGTTGAAATTTCGTCTAAAGGTTA
Source organism: Diaphora mendica (assembly GCA_949125395.1). Lineage (NCBI taxonomy): Eukaryota > Metazoa > Arthropoda > Insecta > Lepidoptera > Erebidae > Diaphora > Diaphora mendica. Next base: position 3,189,648 of record OX421322.1, on the reverse strand, counting down.
TTCTGGAAGTCCATCATTCTTGAAGTTAGAATCATGCAACTTTATTTATGGCTACTGATTAAAAATGAGTAGATACGTATGTACGAACATGTTCTACCGGAACCAGTTGCGGTTCACGGTGCCGTTCTCGAAGTTGTTCAAAAATATGTGTGGCTCGGGCAGACTTTGCAGTTAAGTAGAAACAACTTCGAGGACGAGGTGAACAGGAGAATTCAGCCGGGTTGGGCAGCGTTTGGGAAACTTTGTCGGGTTTTTTCATCGTCAATACCACAGTGCCTAAATAAGAAAGTCTTCAATCAATACGTCCTACCTGTCATGACATACGGTGCCGAAACGTGGACACTTACGACACGGCTGGTCCACAAGTTCAAAGTCGCTCAGCGTGCTATGGAGAGGGCTATAATAATAATTTATTTTTCTCATCACAAAACCTCAACGTTTCTCTAAGGGTTCGCATCAAGAATGAGGTGATCCGGTAGAGAACCAAGGTCATTGACATAGCCCACAGGATAAGCAAGCTGAAGTGACAGTGGGCTGGCCATATTAGCCGCAGAACTGATAACCGTTGGGGTAAACGGGTTCGTGAGTGGTGACCGCATCTCGGCAAACGTAGCGTAGAACGTCCACAGGCCAGGTGGAATAATGATCTGCCCAAGACGGCTGGCAGGAGCTGGATGAGAGAAGCTGAGGGTCGAACCAAGTGGCGTGCAATTGGAGATGCCTATGTCCAGCAGTGGACTGCGATGATGATGATGAGATACGTATTTAAGCGTTTCTGGATATACTATCCTTAGGCTAAACTGGAAGTCCGTCATTTTTTAATTTAGTAGCCTGAAACTTTGTATTCAGGCTTTTAGCATTTATGGGAATTCTATTCCTAAAGGGATTAAAATAAAGGTCGAAAGTGTGTATGAAAGTCAATTTTAATGGACTATTGATTATAAATAAATACGTTTAAAAACATGAACACAGTATTCATAGATACTTACACAGTTTTAATTAAATACATATAATCAACTTCCACGCGAGCAAAGCCGCGGGCAAAAGCTAGTCTTGACAACGAATAAACAAGGCTGTCACAATCATAAAAAATATTTCACTTTTTCAATGAAGACCTAAATATAAGTATATATTCGTCATATATGTTCATTATATTAATAGAAATAAATAAGCCAAATTAATATAATTAATTAACAGCGTTTCTTAACTTCAAAATTCCCTACAGAAGTATCGTCATTATACGCTAGCTGTTGGTTAGATATGATTGAAAATGTCATTTAAAGTTTGTAAAAATTTTACCCTCAAGGGGGTAAAATAGCAACAGGGGATGGCAGTTTGTATAGAAATATGTAAGGGTTGTGAGTTAGTTTGCGACAAGAGACAAAATATGTATTAGAGCTATTCTGATATGACATTTACGGAGTTATCACGGAGAAGATAGTATGCCAACTGACAGTAACGACATGATTACACTGAGACGTGGGTTCTGGTTTAAGATAGCACAGATGATTTAAAAATAATTTCGATCCTGATCTGCTGACTAATGAGATAGTCAATTCAATTAAACGAACGGATCATGTCAGGCGTGGAGGGAGATGTTGTCGAATACTTAAAGTCTTTAGAAATATCACGAGTGCCTTCCCATAAGTTGAGGCTGCAAGTTAATATTCCACTACTATTAAATGAGGTATCTTGAGCGCCAAAGCAATGTAATAGTACATGGCTAAATATAACACAACTGGGGTACAACATTGCTACAATCATGACGCATGGAATGGCAAAAGAAGATGATGTTTTAATTCCCCGTATTCCAATAATTCCAACTTATCTGACATTTTAATTTAAAAGAATGCAGTTTCCGCTGAAAACAGCATTTCAAATAACAATATTATCAAAACCCAAGGACAGATGTTTAAAGATACAGTTTTTTTTTTCTCATGGGCAGCATATATTAAATCGTATATCAAATCCGCAAAGTCTCCTTATTTTGGCAAAATATGACAAAAGAAAAAACGTAGTTATTAAAATTGTACTTTTTTTTGAAGCTGCCAAAGTGACTATGTTCAGCCTGATGGAAAACTCAAGCAGAATCCAACAGTGGGGGCAACCATACTCACTGGGAAAACAGACAATGCAGAATTGCGTCCCACACTATGACGGCTTAGTGAGATGCTTTTTCACGCCCCACTTAAAGGGCCCGGGATCACAGTGGGAGAGAAACACGTGCGCTGTAAGTGAGTTCCAGTTTTTAGCTGCTCGGCACAGGAAGGATGAACCAAACCGTTTGGTTCGAGAGTGAACATGTTATTCTGCAGAGGAAGGGAGAAGGGGGACCAGTTGGAAGAGCTCCTCAGAATACTTCCAATGATACAGATGGTAGTGGACTGCTATAGAGGCGATATCTCTACGCAGCTGCAGAGGTTCAAGGAACTCGGTGGCTTCGGGACTGTTGGTAAAGCGGACTGCTCGCCACTGCAACCGATCGAAAGCATCAAGCAAATACTGCGCGGATCCATCACAAAGATGAGAACAGTACTCGAGGTCTCGGCAAATATCCATGCCCAGGACACCGAGCTTACCCCGTAGTTGCAGTTGAGTGCTCTGAAAAGTGGGTAGGGACAGAAATGGAGACTTTTTGGTAGAGAACGCGCATAACTGTGTTTTCGTAGCGTTGAACTCGACCAGATTCTTATCACCCCATTGTAAAATGCGGTTCAAAACCCGGTCGAGCTCAGCGACAAGCTTCTGTCGATTTTCATTAAAGTCTGCCAGCTTGGCTGAACGGTGTCAGAAATATCGCCAAGGAACTGAGATATCGTCTGCATAGAAATGTATGTTGCCGAAATCTCATTGATATGCAGAAGAAATAGTGTGGGCGACAGGACTGAACCCTGAGGTACGCTACCGTTTACATCCAGAACATCAGAGGCCGTACCGTCGCAAAGGCCAATAATGCGGCGCAGATGAAGAAAAGCGTCAATCCAGTGACATAGTCTAGGAGGCAGACCAAATGACGAGAGCTTGGAGAGAAGCGAGCGGTGCCAGACCCGGTCGAAGGCCTTGGCCATGTCAAATGTCGAAATAAGCTCATATAAACACTTTATAATTTATGTACATATATAAATACTTAAATAAGTTTTTAATAGTAAAACGTGTGTGTCTTATTTGTAAAAAAAATCGAGTGGTGTCGTGGGACATCAGATAGGAATAAGTTCCACATCAAAAATACAGATGGCGCTATACAAAATTTTTCGTTCACGAAATAAATAAATCATTACAGATGGCGCTATACTAAATTTTTAGTTTTGACAAAATTGTATTAAACACCTTTATTTTATTTAAACTGATTTATAAAAATATATAAAAGTTCTATGCAAGGTAAAGAAAATAAAACTATTCAGGTACCGATACATTTTGTATTATGATTTTATATCGATAAAAATCCTACCTATATTAATAACGCGAAAGTTTGTTAGTATGGATGGATGGATGTTTGTTACTCTTTCACACAAAAACTACTTAATGGATTTGGATGAAACTTTACAGTAATATAGCTTATACATCAGAATAAGACATAAGCTACTATTTGCAGTGATAACCGACATACACGCGGGCGAAGCCGCGGGCAACAGCTAGTATATAATATATATAATAATGTATATTGTATCTGTATATCTTATATATTGTATTACAAGTACCCTACAGGATTACTTCCTCATACAGCGCAACAACAACATAACATACTATAGCGCCATTTACTGAAGATACGGCGAACTACTGAGTAACGAAGGAAACTAAGAAACTACCAATCCTGAATCGCGCAGTGAACATCAACACCCAACATAAACCGTTGGGCAGTTGGCCCGCCAGGCATGATCACCTCGCCTGGTCGGAGGATCCTCCCTTTGTGTTGGAGGGACATCGCCACAATCCTACCTACTATCATGTGTTGTCGTATAAAGTGCTCAAACTGTGTGCCCCACACCGCACTTATCAATCTTGAGACGCATTAGAGGCATTTGTTACTTAAATTCAGCCGAACAATGAATGCTTTGTTTGCAAATTACGCAATATTTGTGGTTTACATATAAAAAGGGACTTCCCCTTTTTATACTTCAAACATGAATACTACTTACAAACAAAGTACACACATCAAAAGTGTCTAGGGATCAAGCATTTTTATGCGGATTTCTTGAGATTGAGATGTGGCTTTGGCCCTGGCCTGCTCAGTCGCCAGACTTGAACCCGATTGAGCATGCATGGGATATGCTACAGAGAAGAGCTCTGCCGAATATGGAGGGTATCCAGTCGCAAGAAGACCTTTTTTTGTTGTTGCAACGAACATGGGCGGCCATTCCACAGCGTGATTTGGATGAACTCATTTTGAGTATGCCAAACCGATTCTTGTGTTGTTGGTGTTCGCGGTAGAAACACGGATTATTAATTGTTTAAGTTACCTAATACAATTTTAAAGAAAACTGTTATTTCAGTCTTTTTTTCGAACTTTAATGTTAGTGGTTCAAATGTCAAAAATCCCTTTATTAGGAAAATGGCAAATTTCTTTATTAATGCAAAGGTGACTTGGTTTATCGTTACTGTGACAAACGAAAACACTTTATTTGATGAATCCTTAAAGTAAATTTTAGTTAATATCAATCAGGAGAAAAGTTATTGCAAAAATATATGTTGATCCCTAGACGCATATGTTGATCCCTAGACACTTTTGATGTGTGTATTAGCGTATCAATACAACACGACTTTACACCCAGATTGTTATCAATCAGTGGACATTAGAACAACGAGACTGCATTATCAGTAGTACTATCAGTCAGCTCTTCAGGTCGCCCAGTAATCCTAGGGATTTGTTCGCGAATTGCAGTGTAATCTACACTAAAGTTTATTTTATCAAGTTTATATCTTATTATTTCTCGGAAGCGATTTTAAAGATATTTTTATTTCTTTATGAACAAAAAATGTGCCACCGGTAGAGTTTATGCCGTTGCTTAGGTATTTTCTTCCAGTCGATCTCAGGGCGATGCAGAGCTAAGTCATGATGGCAGGTCAACGGAATTTGAAATGTGAGTTTGTGAAAAATATAACTCATTTAGTATACGATATGACTGCACGGATGGCGTAATTCTACTGCGCTAAGTGTTGTGGGTTCAAACCCCGCATGGGACAACCCTTTGTGTGATCCACAAATTGTTGTTCTGAGTCTGGGTGTTCTTTGTGTCCGGTTCATGTGAGTTTGTAAAGTATCACGTGACACCGGAATATTTCTAGTGCAGGAGTTGTTAAAAATATGATGAGAGAGACCTACTTCTATATATTGACAGTTTAAAATATGTAATATATATATTTATGTGTAAATTATAAAATCCAGAAGTTATAACCCTGTATTTGACAGGCGGATTTCTCTAATTCAAAGCAAATTTGTAGGGTTCCGTACCGAAAGGGTAAAACGGGACCCTATTACTAAGACTTCGCTGTCCGTCTGTCACCAGGCTCACCAGGAGGGAATCTTTCCCTCGCTGACGAGATGTGGCCCGCAGTGGCGGGCGGACACCAGTCGGGGATTGCGGTTGTCTCTTATGTTCCCGCGATCCCCGGCGTAGGTGAGAGACGGAACACCGGGGGGTTTTAGTCAGTAGGAGTCTGACAGACCCCGTCGCCCTCTCCCCAGGGCGGAGGACATCCATGAGGATTTCCCCCCGTCAAAAAAAAAAGGATAAGAAGACCATGGTTGACATGTGTGATGCACAAAATAAAACCGGCCAAGTGCGAGTAGGACTCGCGCACCGAGGGTTCCGTACAAACCTGTAGTTATACGATGTAACTAAAAATTTATGCTTTTCGCAATTTTTCCTTTACCTCTGCTATAAGACGTTGCTTCGTAACAAATTTCAAGATTTTGAGTTCACGGGAAGTACTCTGTAGGTTTTGATTCCCTTGCGTGTGTCGAAAATTTGCAGCATAAAGGCTGTATATTTTGTGTTGGCTTAGAAGTTTGATTTTTTTCACAGCTCCAAGGGTCAGTAGACCTGAGTATTTGATATGAGGTACGGAACCCTAAGAAGATGGACAACAAAAAATTGTCGTACAATTAATATGTATCATTCAACTTGTCCTACTTACAATATGACGTATAAATAAAATGCAATGAGAACTAGTACAATGATGTCTGACCTCAGTATTAATGACTAACCTAATCAAAAAGCAACAAAACTGGTTCCAAATGAGAAACTGATAACACAACATCAGAATACAATATCAATGAGGTATTCCATTAAAAACTATAACCAAGTAACCTTATTAACCGACTTCAAAAAAGGAGCAGGTTCTCCATTCGACTGTTTTTTTTAAATGTTTGTTTCCTCAGAACTTTTGACTGGGTGAACCGACTTTGATGTTTTTTTTATTTGAAAGCTAATGCTTCCCGTGTGATTCCATTTCAATTTGGTCCAGTTGTTGAAGTTGTGGCGGCCTCCACATACAGCGCAACAACAACATAACATAGTACAGCGCCATCTACCAAAGATACGTCGAACTACGGAGTAACGAAGGAAACTAAGAAACTACCAATCCTGAATCGCGCAGTGAAAGTTCTCGTGGGGGTTAACATATATACGACATCCCAACATCAACCGTGGGGCAGTTGGCCCGCCAGGCATATTCACCTCGCCTGGTCGGAGGATCCTCCATTTGTGTTGGTGGGACATGACACACCTGTCCCCCACAGAAGTCGCTTTTTTTTGTTAAAATTTTGTTTCAATTCATTAAAAAAAAGGAGGTTCAGAATTCACCTGTTTTTCCTTTGTTGTGTAATTCAATAAGTAAAACTCTTGGCCTTGTGAATGACATCATCATTTGTTACGGGTGACAATCATTATTTTCGAGCCTTTTTCCAAACTAGTTGACTTTCAGTCCAATTTCACACGGCTGAACTATATTACGTGGAGCAACTGCCATTGGATCCAAGCAATAGGCGATATCTAAGTTCTGTAATAATTACAAATTTTAACAAAAAAATAAGTACAGTACTTCAAGAACTGGACCAAATTAAAATGGGACCACACGGGAAGCACCAGCTTTCAAATAAAAAAAAGAATCATAAAAATCGTTTAACCCAGTCGAAAGTAATGAGGTAACAAACATTTTAAACTCATTGACATATTGACACTCAATTCAATGTCAATATGTCAATGCTTAGAAATATTTGAAATTTATTTAAATAGAAATCTACGGGATTGCTACCATGTACCTTTTTGTTTGTGAGTATCCGATATTCCCGTAGATTTCTATTTTAATGTTAATGACCATGAAAGTTTAAAACAATTTGAAATTTAGTTTGTCGCACACGCCAACCGCGAGACCAACGAGGCACTATATACATATACCTAACACATGATACTATTATTAAGAGGAGCTCATAGCCCAGTTGCACTCAGTGATTAGAAACAATCACCGAGGGTAAGCAACGACGGCGCGGTCAGTACCTGGATGAGTGACCGCTAGTGGTATGTTACCATGAGCGTCTCCTTGATTGGGAGGTCACGTTAAGCAGTCGGTCCCGGTTGTTATCATAGGATAACAGTCGTGAAGCTTAGTTGGAGACCCTTGGGCGACTTAAAAGCATCCAACGGCAAGATTACGTAGCCACAACGTTGTAACGGGCCAAGTGCCCAAACCCGCACTTGACCCGCGTGGGGACGTATGGCCTTAACCCTCGGCTGAGAGGGTGGGACGTTATGGGTTCTTGATGACTATTATCAAAATAAACATAAGCTCAAGAGAAATTTGATTAAAATAATGTACTTATATTTGTTCTAACATCGCTTTTCACATTAGTGTGACCTCCACATACAGCGCAACAACAACATGACATACTACAGCGCCAACAACCAAAGTTACACTGAACTACATAGTAAGGAAGGAAAACTAAGAAACTACCAATCCTGAATCGCGCAGTGAAAGTTCTCACGCCGATAATAATATACACAACATCCCAACATCAATCGTTGGGCAGTTGGCCCGCCAGGCACGATCACCTCGCCTGGTCGGAGGATCCTCCCTTTGTGTTGGAGGGAATCACACCCTATCCTCCACAGTGGTGACTCGTGAAGGATCAGCGGACTTCAGCCCCGACTCACTGGGACTAGCGGCATTCAGTTCCGACTCACTGGAACTTGCGGCACTCAGTTCCGACTCACTGGAACTGCTCACTCCTGGCACTGGCAAGCTCCACAACAGAGCACAGACAGCTGACTCAACAACGTATCGACCTCCGGTCTTGGAGGGGAGTGATGTGGCGACCTCCACATACAGCGCAACAACAACATAACATACTACAGCGCCATCTACCGAAGATACATCGAACTACGGAGTGACGAAGGAAACTAAGGAACTACCAATTACCAATCCTGAATCGCGCAGTGAAAGTTCTCGCGCGCATTTACATATATACATCATCCCAACATCAACCGTTGGGCAGTTGGCCCGCCAGGCATGATCACCTCGCCTGGTCGGAGGATCCTCCCTTTGTGTTGGAGGGACATTACACCCTATCCTCCACAGTGGTGACCCCGACGTGATTGAAAGCAGCCTTCAAAGCAGCATCAGCACGCCACCATCTTGTTCACTCCCACAGCAAGTCTCAAAGCCAGCCAGCAACCTCGGCCTCAACAGGGAATACCACCCGCAGGACGCGACCGCTCCAGCCTGGTTACCCCTACGGCCTCCAAGCGTCTAGGCACAGCACAGTGCACCTACGGTCCATGTAAGCAGAGCACCTCTCTCCCGTCTACGCATCACCCAGCCAATACGCAGCAACCGCCCCGACTCACTGGGGATCTCACCGCAGCACCGCGCACCGCACGCCATCCCGACTCACTGGGATCAGCGGACTTCAGCCCCGACTCACTGGGACTAGCGGCAGTCAGTTCCGACTCACTGGAACTTGCGGCACTCAGTTCCGACTCACTGGAACTACTCACTCCTGGCACTGGCAAGCTCCGCAACAGAACACAGACAGCAGACTCTTCAGATATCGACCTCCGGTCTTGGAGGGGAGTGATGTGGCGACCTCCACATACAGCGCAACAACAACATGACATACTACAGCGCCAACAACCAAAGTTACACTGAACTACATAGTAAGGAAGGAAAACTAAGAAACTACCAATCCTGAATCGCGCAGTGAAAGTTCTCACGCCGATAATAATATACACAACATCCCAACATCAACCGTTGGGCAGTTGGCCCGCCAGGCACGATCACCTCGCCTGGTCGGAGGATCCTCCCTTTGTGTTGGAGGGAATCACACCCTATCCTCCACAGTGGGCATAATATTGCTATGGTATTTGACATCATTATATTACAATTAGATACTTAAGTACAATTAATTTAGCAAGTCCTTATCTTCTGTCGAACTTAATATGTTCAAAGTACAAAAACGAAATGGTCCGAAGTACCTACATCAAACACGACAGGCCATTCTACGTTTTGTGTCACAGCGAAAATAATGTTTTTCAATATTCGTCTCAATTATACATTATGTATGTACTAGTTTTTGCTCACAGCTTCGCCCGAGTGCATCGCGATAAATTAGTAGTCTATATGAAATGCCTAGGTTTAAGCTATACTACGTAAAGTTTCTTTTAAAGCCGTTCCGTACTTTATGCGTATTACAAATGAAATGAAATCACTTCTTATTCTGCAATTAGGTTACATGAACACTTTTGCAAGTTTAACTTTTTTTGAGGAGATGAGTTCGGCCTTTCCTAACTGGACTAGCCTGAGAAGATAGGACGAAACCAACTCAGGGATCATCGTCTTTTACAAACATGACAAACATCCATATATCCTCATAAGCTATCGTCGTTATAAGATTAGTAGGATGCTAGCAATTATATTATTTAAAATAATATTTGCAGATATAATTTGCTAAGTACTCACACTAATTATTTCAGCTTGTTGTATAATATTTTTTGTCTAAAAGACATGCCCAGAAATGAGCTACTGGCTCATTGCAAAGATTTGGAAGTAGTTTTAACAGATGGAAATTCAAGCGATCTTAACGCCCTGGAACTAGTCGATGAAATAAGCATTGTTTCGTCATTATTAACAAAAAGGAAATCCCTGTTGAAGTTCTCAAGTTTATCGCTACACTTAAATTCGCACCAAACCTCAGCACAGCATTAAGAATCCTACTTACATTGCCAATCACTGTGGCTTCAGGGGAAAGAAGCTTTTCAAAACTAAAATTAATAACAAATTATCTCACGCAAAATCGTCTCAATGGATTGGCAATGATAGCTATAGAACAACAAATTAGTGACAAATTAGACTTGAAATCACTGGTTTGTGAGTTTGCCGAAAGAAAAATTAGAAAAAGGGCATTTTAATTATTTTGGTTAGTTAGAATTTATTTATATTATGGGATATTAGTTTAGTTAGCATTACTACATGTTCATTTTTGTTATTTTGCCTTAAGTGCTAAATTGCTTATCTTGTTATCTGATGATTAAGTTTTTAATAAAACGTTTTTTTTCAATGTTTTCTTGACTTTCTGATGTGGTCGCATGAGATTTACTTTAAAAAAACGGGGGGTGGGCGCAAAATTAAGGCTTTTCCCGGAGCGCCAAAATGTCTAGGGCCGGCCCTGATAGTATAGATCTAACTTAATAATTGCGTATATTTAATCAAGTAGACTTTCTACTCTGTGACTGCTTCGTTACAAGTCATATTTTTACCAGTTAACAGAAAAAAAATAAAACAATTTTGTTCCATTACAAGAACCAGTAGGTATTCACATAAAATAGCAATTTTTAATAGACCGCTGCTGGAAATAGGCTTCTCCTAAGTAGGTAATGGCCAACTATACACCACGCTGGCCAGACGGGTTGGTAGGTACCTATAGGCTTCGTTTGAAGTTTTCCTCTTATCTTTGTTTTATTAGTACTTTAGTATTACAAAGCAGAAGACAGGGGACTTCCCCGGTATTAGTAGTTTCAATTTTTTTCTTCCTTTGCAGTGATGTTGCCATACGTAGCTTGCTCTCTTACGACCGTTTTCAATATCCTATCTCTAATTAAAACTATACTGGAGATAGTCTATATATTTTTTCCATTTATTTTTCAAAATGATTGATTCAATAATACTTTCATTGATATGCAGGATAATTTTCTTTCTTTTTAAGAGAAACTCAGACCGTTTTCAATTACCAGAAAATAAATTAAAAACTCGAGAGAGTTTATTGAAATTGGTTGTTAGTCGCCTCTTGCGACACCTTGAGGATGAATGAGGGTGGTGTATTCTTGATTAACTGATAGGGAATTTTTTAAATACATCCTCAGATATGATGATAAATGGTAGGTAGGCCGTATTTAAACTTTAACTCCTCTCTTCTCTTGTTTTATTGCATGACTTAGCCTTGAAAGCTTCGATCAATATATTTGATCGAAGCTTGAAAGACGTCGTTAACGTGTTAACGTTAACAAATGTAAATTTGTTTAAGTTTGTAGAATGCAGCTTGGCTAGTGGGCTGTCTTTTTAACCGACTTCAAAAAAGGAGGAGGTTCTCAATTCGACCGTATATATGTTTTTTTTTTGAAAATTGAATTCGGTTTTTGTTAAAATTTTACTTGTTAAATCTTCATTTTTTTTACTTTCAGATGTAGATATTTTTTCTTTAAAGTTAAAAGGCAATACCTGTTTCCCAAGCGGTCAATTCAAATGCATTAAAGTTAACTATTAATCGTTAATCTTCTTCTTCTCAGCATTTTTCCACTTGGGGTGGGGTCGGCTCTCCTTGTTTCGCGGCACCAAGACATTCTGTGAAGGGTTGTCGAGTCCGGTAAATTCTCCTTCTTCAGAACCTTGGTCATACAGGTCCACCAGTCCACCATGTCAATGGGGGTCGTCCCCGGCTACCTAATTAATCGTTAATAATTGTATGAATTAAAATTACAATTATCCAATGTCCGGAAATTCCTTCTTCTGACTCGAATACATCACGAATTTCCTCTTTTTAACCGACTTACAAAAGGAGGAGGTTCTCAATTTCGTCGGTTTTGTTTTTATTTTTATGTATGTACATCGATTACTCCGTCAATTGTGGACCGATTTTGAAAATTATTTTTGTGTTTGAAAGGGTATGCTCCCCATGTGGTCCCATGGCCGCCATATCAGGATCTGATGAAATCCCAAGGAAATCGAAGGAAACCCTCAAATTTACGTGAGCGCCACGTTGCAATAAAGTTAAGGCAATTGTCTGCATGCCTTCATATTCTGTAGACATCAATTACAGTATGTATGTTACCTTTAGTCGTATTCTTTCAAGTTATTTAGGTGAAATGATGAAGAGAGACTTGAGAAAGACTAAAAAGCGAAAAATAAAAATAAAACTTCGTTTAAAAAAAACCGACTTCAAAAACTAAAAAGTATTAAATAACTTAATTTGTATGTGCTACCCATTCATAGGTTTGAAGTCGGTGCCAAGCCAAAATGTAATAGTAGGTACCGCACTCGCCGCGCGTGACCTTGAGCGGGATAGCTGCTCTTCGCGTAGAACAAAACAACCGAAGCGTCGGTTGACGTTCGTCTCGAAATATAGCGAGTGTGGTACCTACTATTACATTTGGCTTGGCACCGAATTCAAACCTATGAATAGGTAGCACATACAAATTAAGTTATTTTATACTTTTCAGTTTTTGAAGTCGGTTTTTTTGAAACGAAGTTTTTTTTTATTTTTCGCTTTTTAGTCTTTCTCAAGTCTCTCATCATCATTTCACCTAAATAACTTGAAAGAATACGACTAAAGGTAACATACAACATACTGTATAGAATGATAAATAAATATTTCGGACATGATGTTTACAGAATATGAAAGCATGCACACAATTGCCTTAACTTTATTGCAGGCGCTCACGTAAATTTGAGGGTTTCCTTCAATTTCCTTGGGATCCCATTATCAGATCCTGATGTGGTGGCCATGGGACCACATGGGGAGCATACCCTTTCCAATACAAAAATAATTTTCAAAATCGGTCCACAATTGACGGAGTAATCAATGTACATACATAAAAAAAAAACCGATGAAATTGAGAACCTCCTCCTTTTGGAAGTCGGTTAAATGTAATGTATTCTCATAACATAGAACTCTAGAGAGAGGAACTCCTAAAATGGCAACGCACGGCTCTTGAATTGCAAGTGTATATTGGCGACGGTGGTTACTTACCCATTATATTATTCAAAAATAAATTCTTATCACTGTATAAGGATACTACTGAATAGGAGAAGGAATATTTGAAACAAATCCTTTACCAACATGTATGGCCAGTGGTATAGTAGACCACATCTTCTCTAAGGGGAAGTTTTTTCCAGCAGTAAACTATTAAAGGTTGTTAATGATCCAATAGTAGTAAGTGCCATACTTTAGTGCATATGGGCTACGCTCGATTGCACTTATACAACAATCTCATGGGTTGCAGTAGACCCTTCCCGTCACCCGTCCCTTCATTTGCCTCCAAAATAGAAATAGACCACATTACAAACTGTAACCATCGCTTCTCACAAGGTGTTCTATAATTAGCACATGATACAAATAACCTAACGATGCAAAAATGTAACAGGAGAAGCAGGACAAGGTCTTCGGCCACGGTCCAATATACGTTTATACATATGTGAATATTCATTTATACATATAAGATAGTACGTTACTTTGTAATCGTACACGTTCGGACGATCAACGAGATTGAATTTGTCAATAATTATTTATCTCTATTGTGAATTTTGTGTTCTGTACAGTGTCAAAAGATAACAGTTACTTTCGTATATATAAACACTGTCTTGTTAACTCAGATATAATCGCGCTATTATTGTTGTACAATATTATTTTTAGTACCTGGACGAACGCGCTGTGCTTGGTATTTTTTTTGTGAAATTTTATAATGTATTGAAAATAATATAAATATATTTAGTCCACTTACATGGTTAGCATAATACTTCAAGTGAGGGCAAGCACAGACACAGGTGCACTCTTAGTTCCCTCACTCTTACAATCCGTGGGATGGTTTCCCGACACGGCCGGGGAGAGACCTATACTTTCACATGTTTTTATATGAGATAAATCATAGACAAAAACATTATGCCAATATTTTTTTGTTATCGTCTTTTGGCATATTATTACTGGTTTTATAATTGATACAAAACCAATCATTCTAATACCCATAACGCCTACTAACTTTTGTTTATGGATTAATTGTTTTAATTTCTAAACACGATAGGTGCAATTAATAGAGATACAAGGCATTTGTCTTAATTTTATGCCCACGTTAGTTTATTAGATAGGAGAACGTGGGAATAGCTTAAAATTGGCAAATTTTATATTGCGAACAAAATAAAAAAAGTTTTCGCTTGTACTTGATTCTTTTTTTTTAATTATTATATAGGGGCCAAACGAGCAGACGCATCGCCTGATGGTAAGCGATTGACGCCGCCCATGGACACCCGCAACACCAAAGGCGTCACAAGTGCGTTGCCGGCCTTTTAAGAAGGAATTCACTCTTTTCTTGAAGGTTTGAAGGTCGTATTGGTCCGGGAATACCGCAGGCGACAGTTCATTTCACAGGTTATTTTCTTTAATAAGACTTAATTTGCAGCACGCATACTTAAAGAATTACGTTATTAATCCACAATCAATATTTTACAATAAGCTGTGATGGTGACAACATACGTTTTGCAGAAATCATGATCGTTTTTTTTTTATGTATGGCCCTGCCGAAATGACTCTACTCTGCCTGATGGAAAGCATAGGCAGAATCCAAGGGTGGTTGCCACCATACTCATTGCGAAAACAGACAATGCAGCATGGTGGCCTAGTGATGCTTCTGCATCATTTGGCCTCCGGTCTCGCACTCACCAACGAAACACAACAGCACGAACACTGTTATTTTACGTTGATTTTCTGTGCGAGGGTAGTACCACCCGGTCGAGCCGACCCGTTCGTGCCGAAATCAGCGTGGCTCTACTACCTTGTCGTTTCTTTTCATATCATAAAGCTTGAGTGATATACATATTTCAAAAATGTTAAATCGTTATCAATGATCTTGAAATCACAAGTAGTGCTATTGCCCTAGTATTTAGTTCCTTTAGTCGACTCTTACGACATCCACGCGACGAATAGGGGTTGTTACAAACCGTATTTTTAATCCCTCATCACACGGAATATGTTTATAAATATTGATTTTGTGAAACCATTAACAAGACAGATAAAATGAAACTATTATCAACAACCCATAATATATGCCCATAATAATAGGCGCTCATAGCCCAGTTGTACTCGGTGATTAGAAACAATCACCGAGGGTAAGCAACGACGGCGCGGTTAGTACCAGGATGGGTGACAGCTAGTGGCATGTTACCATGAGCGTCTCCGTGATTCGGAGGTCACGTTAAGCAGTCAGTCCCGGTTGTTATCATAGGATAACAGTCGTGAAGCTTAGTTGGAGGCCTTTGGGCGGCTTAAAAACATCCCACGGCAATATTACGTAGCCACAACGTTGTCTTGACAGTCCCCTACCCGCACTTGGCCAGCGTGGGGACGTATGGCCATAACCCTCTTCTGAGAGGAGACCCGAGCCTAGCGTTATGGGTTGTTGATGAAACTATAAAAAATAATATAATGTCTATGCCTTTATTGTTATCTATGCTATTATTACATCACTACACATACTAAACTAAAAAAGTATCTGACCCGTAACCTAATTTGTAAAGGCCAAATATAAAGGATTGCACGATAGCTCTTCCAAAGGTCAAGCATTTCGCAAACGCCAGCTTACACGTTGCAATTGTTACCACGTTATGGTGATAAAGTGTATAGGGAATCTAAAAAATATTTAAATTTTATCGTTCTATGGTGAAAGAAATGGTGTTTCGACTACGTAACTTCGTGTGTGATGTGACTTTTGATGGTGAGTTAGTATGCGATAATGGTAATTGTTTGAAATGGTACTTGATTGTGTACGTTACTTGATAAACGACTGCTTTAGAAGGTCCCTATTATTTTCAAGTGCGTATATTGATTTGAATATTTCTTTGTTATCCTATGCTTGATAAATTTTGGTATAGCTAACTGCATTCAAGAGACTTGTAAAGGAGCATTACCTGGGAGATATCAATGCCCCTTAACCTGCTATTTTTTTATTTATTTTTACTTTATTTACTCAATTGGGTCACACTATACATTTAAGTATTTAATTAACTGTATATATTTTTCTTATTCCTTGTTTGTTTGTATTTCATTCCACACTATGTATTACTGTAAAGGTTTATAACAATATTTATTTACTTTATTATATTTATTTTATTGTCTTACTCCGTTTTACACCAGACACCACCCTATACTAGCTCATAATCACGTTTTTCTCTCCATCCAATTGTTGCCTGTAAGAGATTGCCTCCGGGCGATAAGGCCGCCAATTGTACTTCTCTATATAAGCTTACCTTGGAATGAATCTGGTGTACAATAAAGAGATATATTATTATTATAGGAGAAGTCATAATTTTTTTCGTCGTCACATGTGCGTTACCGGCCTTTGGGGGATGGGGGGGAGATAGGGGGAGGGGTATGGGCCTCCGGTATCCTCACTCACTCGGTGAAACACAGCGCAAGCACTATTTCACACCGGTTTTCTGTGAGGCCGTGGTATCACTCCGGTCGAGCCGGCCCATTCATGCCGAAGCGTGGCTCTCCCACGGTCTCAACCGTACATTTGGTTGGATAGTACATTTATCGAAGAAGGCTGTAGGCTATATATAATCACGCTAAGACCAATAGGAGCGGAGCACCAATGAAGAATGTAACAAAAACGGGGGAATTTTTTTACGCTACGGGCAATAGGAGACGTAAACGACGTTGCGTGGGTTAGCTAGTAGCTTATAATACCATACATATGTATATCATACACATACAGCAACTTCAGATTAATGATCCGAATGCAGAAAATCGCGTGACGGGTAAGTAGTACAATGTCACGCTTGCATGCTGTACAATGTGACAGTGGCGTTTTGTAATTATATAAATGGTTATTTCTTGTCGTAGCCCGATGTTGCTTATTTTTGACCGACTTCAAAAAAAGGAGGAGGTTCTCAATTCGACGGTTTTTTTAAAATGTTTGTTACCTCATAACTTTCGACTGGTTGAACCGATTTTGATGATTCTTTTTTTATTTGAAAGCTGGTCCTATTTCAATTTGGTCTAGTTCTGACATGTCATCCATGAGAAAACCATATAAGTCTTCAATTTGCATTTAGTATGTGCGCGACAAATTGACGAATAACTCAATATCACGCCAACCGATTTAGATGATTCTTATTTTTTTTTGAAAGCTGTTGCTTCCCGTGTGGGCCCATTTCAGTTTGGTCCAGATTGAAGTCGGTTTTTTTTCGTTAAAATTTGTGATTATTTCTTAACTTAACTTTATCTGCGTCTTCGCTTGTATTATTGTTGTTTGTGCCAATTTTCTACTGCAGATTTTAATCTATCTCTGTGCAGAATATTATTCAGATACGCTCAATCGTTCTACCATGATTGAACACCATAATAATATATGTATGTGTACAGAAATAGTGAGATTTTGATTATAAGTCCATCCTTAATTCGTATCTTCGTCCTATTTCGTAAGAGTGATTTTTTTTAATGTAATAGGCGTGCAAACGAGCAGACGTATCGCCTGATGGGAAGCGATTACCGCCGCCCATCGACACCTGCAACACCAGAGGCGTCACAAGTACGTTGCCGGCCTTTGGGGGTTGGGGGGGGGGGAGATAGGGGGAGTGGTTGGCGTATGGGCCTCCGGTATTCTCACTCACTCGGTAACACAGCGCAAGCACTATTTCACACCGGTTTTCTGTGAGGCCGTGGTATCACTCCGGTCAAACAGGCCCATTTATGCCGAAGCGTGGCTCTCCCGTGCAAATATCTAATAATGAGTAATAATTGAGAAAAAGAAGTTTGATAAAATACTATAACGACTTACAGAAAAATATAAAAACAAATTACCATCTAATTCAGCTCAATTTTGCGATAAATTTGATATTTACACTGACGAAATATAACTATAGACTTACACCGCCTGAACTTAGAGTTGTACGCGGATGTATAATAAGCTTAATGTTCACTAGATGTCACTAAGTGTATCAAATTGTAAATTTCAAAGATATTTTCTAAGCTTCTACTCCGATACGAATCCGAGAGTAAACTGTCAAGTTTATTTGTTTTTGTATTAGTGCAAAATGTCCCACTAGATGTCGTTTTCCACATAATTACATTAGTAATTTATGTGATATTTTATTAAATCGTCCAAGAGCCATCTATACACACAAATAAATAAAATTGAAATGTCTGTTTATAATTTCAAATAAACAGCTTCTTAATAAATGCTTCTCAGTAAATACGGTACATGAATATATTTTTTTATTAATTTTTGTATGAAACTTTTTAAATTTTCACATAAAACTCGGTATGTAGGTCTAGCTACTTAATTGTGTTATAATAATCAAAATTAGTTGAAAAAAATCCATATATTATATATGTTATATTATTAAGTGATGAAAGCTCAGTAGGCTGAAGCCTAGGGCGGCTTCTATTAAGGGGCGGCAAATTAAACGATTTTAAAAAAACTACATTACTGTAATAGAAATGGAGAAAATATAACTATAACTAAACATTTTCTTAATTACCACTGAAGGTGGCATGAGTTGCTAGAATGCACTGCTGCGACCGGTTCAGCGGCTGGCGGCAAGTTAGGTTCAAGTAGAAATTTTCATCCTTGGTCCTTTCCGCCACCTCTTTCGGTGCAATGTCATCTTCGCAGAAGATAAAACTCTGTTGCTATCTACTATGGAGCATAACATGGTTGGCAGCGAGAGATATTCTCCCATAACTGCATTCTATATCCAACGCTGCGATGCTCAAGTAATGGCACAGGGAATCGGCTCAATACACTGGACAGGCAGGATTCAACTCACTTCTAGTAACCGCGTGCAGGTATTTCCGAAGCAACTGTGACCGGAAAGAACCTGCGTTACGCGGAACGAATCTCACATGGATATTCCAGCCAACGCGCATTCTGCCTCCGTAGACATTATGTGATAAACGCATGTGGCTCAAACCAACAACACTCTCTAAGGGTGCCTGTGGCGCACCCTACTCTAGGCGGTCAGTGCTACCGTCTACACCGGGTACCGTAAAGTGTTATTAACCGGAGAATTCTGCGTTCCATCTTGTCGCAACACTCAGTTTACCTAAATTCGGCAAAAGCTTTCGAGCAAACTACTTACAAATTTACTTACTGTTTGCAAGGCCTTCATTGTTTACATGTGTTAACTGAAGTTTCTAAGCCACCTGCCAGCTTTATTTTTTGCACAAATATAAACATCTGCAAACCAACACTTACAATTTCATAAAGTTCTTCAAGTAATTTTATTGTTCTGAGTATACAAAATGTACCTATTTCTTATTTCACGCAAAATTCAATTCATCTATGATTGAAATACTAATATACAATCGAATCGAATCGTCAATTGTCAAGAAGTTTCAATTTGGCTGGAATCTCGGGCGCTGCACGCGCTGTGTAGAGACGTGGCTTCATTACGCCTCTGCTATCGTATTTACAATGGGGAGTACTCCGAGCAATTGATTGAATTGATCCCTGCCTCCTTTTTCCGCCATCATCCTACGCGACGCGACAGTTTCATCCTCATCATGTGCGCTTTTCGAGAAAATTTCTGCCCAACACAACAAAACTGTGGAATTAACTGTCGACTGCGGTATTCCCGGACCAATACGACCTTCAATCAATCTACAAGAAAAGAGCATACTCCTCCTTGCGAGTATCCATGGGCAGCGGTAAATAATAAATAAATAAGTTGCCGTTGATGAGTGCATTGTTTCTCATTGTTTACTGCGTGTTTTGATGATAATGATGGTTTTGGAGAAAATTATTCGCTTTCTCCAACGGCTAACTGGATAAAATCACCATCTTCATCCTCACAGTTTTTTGTTATGGGGACTCTTTAAGGAATTAAGTAAATTACTCCTAAATATGGTCCTGAGCAATTTTGATGTTGGATTTTTGTTTCAGCCACCCTTTTGCCGAATTTGCTCAAACAAATTTTCTATTACATCCTGATTCAATTTTTGTGTAATTTTTCAAACAATTTTTGCCCTTCTTTATCGCATTTAATGCATTTGATACTTTTTTAAACAATGCGTGTTTCTATGTCATCCCATTTTTTATTACTGTTCATCTGTCAATTTTGTAAGTGATCGACTCAAGTTTTAAGTTTTGTCTATTTCGTATGGTTTGGTAACATCTTGAAACGAAATTTGCTCATTGCCGTTAAGAAAGTTATTGTTTAAAAAATGATTTTGAATACTTTTAATTAAATGTGGCACATCAAAAAACGCAAATAATTTTACAAAACGTTACAAAAGAAAAAGGGAAAGTTACTAGATATCCTGATTTCGTGCATGTATTTTGGTTTTTAGTAGCCCGACCGCAAAACACAGCGTTTAGCAGAAGCCCACTTATTATCAAATAGTTTATTTATAGTAGCTTTTAAAAGAGTTGTAATTCTGTTGTAAGTAATGTTTCTGTTATTCTTTTTTTAAATAGATCAGGGCAAAACAATTGAATTTTGCTAGACACTTTCGGAGTTTCGGATTGTGGTTGGAGCGGCAAGTACTACACCTTGCCGCCTTAGAAAAAAATACACTTTAGATTTGTAAAATAATGACAAGCTGAATTTATTTTCGTCTTCTGTCCAATTCTTAACCTCTATTTTCGTAGCAGCATCAATCCCAATTCTCTAGGAACCTCTTCTGCACTCTTTAGATTTTAAAATGGTGTCATCAGATTTTGGTTTTTGCCGTAATTTAAATAATAGGATAAAAAAATTGTTAGAAAACTGTTTAAAGTGTATGTATATGAAATAATATTTATTTGTTAATCTCCTGACTGATTTAATGTGATTTTCATATTACCTGTTGTACAAATTAAAATATGTATAATAAAAACTTGAGAGGTGTCAAGGAACACCCGGATTTAACGAAGTTTATATATATATTATATTTGTAATGCTACTACTAATAAAATGCGCATAAAATACTTAAATTATTTAGAAATAATCAAGCTTTACAAAATATACTATAAAAAAATATATTTTCTGTAAATAAATGCAATAACCCAATATCACGTGGTATTCCCAGGCGGTCACCTATCCGAGTACTAACCACACCCGATGTTGCTTAACTTCGATGATCGGACGAGAACCGGTGTATTCAACATGGTATGGACGTTGGCAATCAGTTTGTTATATTTAACGTTGAGTATCCAGCACTATGACGTCAATTCAATGTTAAAAGTGTCGTTACAACTTTTGGCACGAAAAGTGTCGTTACATTTTTTCCGTCTAGCCCCCTTTCGCAACGCGCGATAAGGAACTTTGTTCCATAATAAAGATTATACTTTGCAGTTCAATCATTTATTTTATATTAAAATGACATATAAGAACCTAAAATGTATTGATTATGCCATATCAGACAGGAAATAAAATCGCTCAACATTATTATCTACACCATAGATTTACATCATCGAATAGAATATATTTAAATTAGGGGGCTTCCATTAATTACGTAAGGTGTTTTAGGGGGGGGGATTGAGCTAAATCTTTTCAAATCTCACTTAGGGGGGGGGTCTTGGCAAATATCACGTAATTATTGTGTAAAATTGCGTGAAAAATTATTTCCTAAAAATATGGCCAAATCTGACACAATAGCGTTTGTCGTATTCGTCCGAACTCCGCAGAGCAGCGAAGTAGCATTCGATTTTGCTTTGCTAGTCTTCAATAGAAGTAATAGAACAAGTTCCATAATCCAACACGTTTACAGCCAAAACATAAATTTGAAGAATCTCGCGTGAGATTTGGGGACGGTGGAGGGAGTTGAGGAAAATCTTACGATATCTCACCAAGGCGGGAGGGGAGGTCAAAAAATTCTCAAAAATGCCTCACGTAATTAATGGACGCCCCTTTACGATGTTTCGTTGAAATAATTTGTTTGTTTACTTACTCTACCTAAGACAACTAACCATTTGACATATCAAAGTCCGACGTAATTGTAGCCACTTGGTGGCGCTATCATCGCGCATCCAGCATATAATATTCTATATGTCATATCAATAACTTATAAATGTGACATCTAGCGTAGTAAATAGGTCATTATATTCAAGTTTATTTAAATCGATTGCAACGACATCTCCTAAAAATAGGTGATAACTTATAGTTACGCAATTGAAAAATATTTTTTTTAAACAAGCTTTAGAAAGAAAGATAATAAAATAATTACTATAATTGAAGCATATCAATAAAATAGTGATAGAGTTTGTTAAACTATTTCTAGTACCTTATTTTTGCGCGCCATCTAGATTTAAGTGAATTTTTGTAGCTTTTATCGGTGTACAGTTTGGGCCAGGGGAGGGTCGGTCTATTTAGTATATTTTGTCATTGATATTTATTAAGTTATAACGTAAAATTGTTGCGAATTATTCAATACGCGAACAGTTATTATGAAACCGTTGAACTAAATAATTCGAGTCGGCAAAGGTTTCCAACACTAACAGAAACTTATCCAACCAGTCGAGAAATACCTTCTTTATTTAGACTAGTTCGTACATTCCAAAAACAGAGTCATACTTAATAGAATGCGTAAATAAACGTCTAAAAGTTGTTTTTATAATATGAAAATTCAAAAGTAACTCTGTCTGTCTATTTGTTTGTCTGTTACGTTGAATGGATTTCGGTACAGAGATAGATAAGACTTTGGAGAGGAATGAAGGCTACTTTTTGTCGCAATAATCGACATGAACGCAGGCGGAGCCACGAGCAAAGGCTAGTGAGAAACAAAATTACGGTTAATTGAATTGGCTGCTAGTTTTTTGTGCTGAATGTAGGTGGTTTGGTCTTCACATTTTACGACACTTACTTTGAGTTTTTTATTATTGTGTCTATATACACACATCAAAAGTGTCTAGGGATCAAGCGTTTTTATGCGGATTTCTTGAGACTGAGATGTGGCTTTGGCCCTGGCCTGCTCAGTCGCCAGACTTGAACCCGATTGAGCATGCATGGGATATGCTACAGAGAAGAGCTCTGCCGAATATGGAGGGTATCCAGTCGCAAGAAGACCTTTTTTTGTTGTTGCAACGAACATGGGCGGCCATTCCACAGCGTGATTTGGATGAACTCATTTTGAGTATGCCAAACCGATTCTTGTGTTGTTAGTGTTCGCGGTAGAAACACGGATTATTAATTGTTTAAGTTACCTAATAAAATTTTAAAGAAAACTGTTATTTCAGTCTTTTTTTCGAACTTTAATGTTAGTGGTTCAAATGTCAAAAATGCCTTTATTAGGAAAATGGCAAATTTCTTTATTAATGCAAAGGTGACTTGGTTTATCGTTACTGTGACAAACAAAACACTTTATTTGATGAATCCTTAAAGAAAATTTTAATTAATATCAATCAGGAGAAAAGTTATTGCAAAAATATATGTTGATCCCTAGACGCATATGTTGATCCCTAGACACTTTTGATGTGTATTTGTAACGTCCCCCGCCACTCACGATGTATGCCTAGTGCGGGCATTGTCTCTTAAAAATAAGAAAGAAGATCAAGCGTATTAAATTTTATACATGTCCAACTTACAAGGATGTTGGTGACACGCATCATAGTCATAACGTACCTACCTATATCAGTTCAACGCTATTTCTTTTTTTTTAGAAAAAACCAACTCCCGCATTAGGAATATACAGCCTCTGTCACAGGGGAATTTACAAACATATATGAAACAGACACAAACAACGCCCAGACTCAGAACAACAATTTGTGGATCACACAAAGGGCTGTCCCGTGCGGGATTTGAACCCGCTACACTCAACGTACGAGCGAACGCTCAAACCATTAGGCCAACCGTGCAGTAAATTTCACTTATTTCGATAATGCTGGAAACCTTTAATTTAGCTAACTTAAAAGCTTCTGAGTCAAGAGATATTTTGAATGCGTCAAAGCCACGTGCAGTTCAGAATGATTCACAGTTCGCTTTAATTCTGAAATTAACCTAAACAAGTATTGTGGCATTCTCCTGATGATGTCGATTCGTACCAAATAGGCATCATGGCTCAGAAACCATTTGACGAGTTTCAATTGAAGAAAAATAAATAACTATGGCCCGTAATTTTATTTGAAGTAATTTATTAAAAAACAGTAATGATGGTTTATGATAATAATAATGTTATTTATTTATATTACGTTTCAGGAAGTGTTTCGTGTTATAACTCGGTCTATAAATACATCACGAGTCGATTTGTGCAGATCTTTGAGTTTTATATTGCTAGCGGTTTCGCTCCCGTAATTATTTCTGATTTCGTGTTTTTAAAACAAATAACAAATTTTTATACAAATTAAATAACTCTAAGGTTAAAATTTCAAGGGTTCAAGTTGATGAAACAACCAGTCAGGGCAAGTATTTTCATATGTATAGATAAATAAGTAAGTATCTATTTATAAAAGTGTATTATTATATATCTTTAGCTTCGTATTTATAACATACACTTTATTTGGGTTGGGTCTAAATTCTACTTTGTTATATATATATATATCTAAGTACCTTACCGTTTTTGTCATACAGTTTGTTCTAAGATAAAATACCTAATCGTCATTTAAGCTGTAATATTAAAAGCATTGATTTTGCATCCATCCATCTATCTGACTATCCATTCAGTTAATCTCGGCCGCCTATACGTACCATTAAAGTACTTTCTCATTCAAAGTACTAAAATTAGGGCTAAAATTCAGCCTCATTAATATCCAGCCTAGTTCTCATAGATGTTCATTATAAAATAACATTCAAAGCAAATATGGTTTGAGTATAATTTCGACCGGCTCGAAGGACCAAATTGTATAGAGATGTTGAAATCCCGTCGTTTACTGGGTAACCGTTCAAATTCCACATTCTCGATCTCCTTACTGTAACCTCGGAGAGTGGTGATGTATTTCAAAGTCCGGATATCCAGACCGGTCATCGCACTACTTATAGTTCAATAAACGCTTAACTAAGTTCTTAAGGGGCGCGTCGTATCTTTGCGCTATTTTTCATGTAAAAGGTGCTTGCATAAAGTTGGTCCGTAATTTCTGAAGATCTGACCTTATCTTAACTACAAATAGTTATGTTTGATTTGATTTTAGATAATTTTCTATTATGCTCTGACTCCACTGAAATTATTTTAAGAAAAGTAAAAAATGCTCGATATGTGTCACCAATCAAGCCAATAACGCCCAGGATATTCGAGTAAAAATTTATAGATGAGTAATAATTACAGAAGTTTATAAGATGTACCTACCGAAAGTAAGAACTAAAATGGCATCTTATCAGTGCTATTATTAGGTGGTGTAAAAAGTTATCAATCTCAAATCAAAGATAGTAGCACTCGTTAATAAAACTTGTGAATGTTATTATGCATCTTTGTATTGGTATTGTGTAGCGCTGGGAGAGGTGTATAGAGTTTAAGGAGAGTAAAAAATAAAATGAATAAAAAAATATGAAAAAAAAACCCAACTACGACAAAAAACGACACTGAAAAAGTATGAAACAAGTTTCAAAAGCCGTAGTCACACGTTACATAGAAATGTACAATAACACATTAACAACGCGTGACTACGGCTTTTGAAACTTGCTTCATACTTTTTCAGCGTCGTTTTTGTCGTAGTTGGGTTTTAGTTTAAACTTTTTTTTTATTTAAAATGTTTTGGTACCTCTATAATATTAATTTCTTTGCAAAGTATATTTTAAATAGGTACCATAGAAATATCACAGTTATCGAATAAATACGGACAAAGTCACAAGCAAATGCTAATAACATATGTATTTTTGAAATGTACAAGTAACGCCCTTTCCAATGATATCAAACACGGTATATTTATCTCAAATTTATTTTTAATACAGTACTTTATGTCGGCTAGAGGGCGCCACATTAGATTCAGTGACAGGTCATTTAGCCTATAACCAGCGGACGATCAAGATGCTTCTAATGATACTTCATTTGTCTAGTTCTAATTCGTAGTTAAGGAGCTATGAGGGATCAGATGAACATTCATACATACATAGCCTGTCAAAATCATAGCCCTCCTTTGGCTTTGCCGTAGTCGGGTAAAAAGTGTCTTGTATCATCGTTAGGTCGGAACTTTTTATACCACTCACGTACATATATTTTTAACTTACCTAACTGATTCCGTACTTAGTAATGATAAAATAACTTAGACCTGCAAGATGTCAATATCCTACACAAGTCTGGACAGTAGTATTTTACCATACGTAACTTTCTACGGCATCGGAACAAGGAAGTTAAAGTGAAACTGTCCATTAGTTGCAGAAAGCAAGCCGTAGAACATACACGTCCTGTCTTTTTAGACGTACCGGACCATAAATGGTTAATGTGAACTCTGTCTATATTTACCCTATTCATGGTAAATAAATAATTTGTATTTGTATAGTTGATATACGGCTTCAAAACAAGATTGAAGTCCTTAATTTGACAGTATTCCTTTTTACTAGACTACGGTGAAATCAAAAGGAAGAGTAATAGTTTTGACAGTCTATGTATGTATGCTTGGGTATACTATTGTAGCGCCTAAACTAAATACTTAACTGATTTTAATGAATGAGGTGTAAATTGATTTGTAATAATATAAAAGAAAGTCGAGTACATGTTACTTATCATTGTTGGTAAAAGGCGAGAGATTGATGCGTTATGAAGGTAAACCAGAGTTATCGTTGTTGAGAATCTAGGAAATGTCAAGTGGTGTAGAAACTGCGAAGCCTCCATTAACACGGAAAGCAGACCAGTACAACATACCGGGGAACCGGATGAACAGTGACACCGGTACCAATAAACACATGTTGAACTGTCTCTATAGTTACGTGGACTAAGCTACTACCGCTTTTTTTATGGAATAGGGGGCAAACGAGCAGACGTATCGCCTGATGGTAAGCGATTACCGCCGCCTGTGGCGACCAGAGGCGTCACAAGTGCGTTGCCAGCCTTTGGTGGATGGGGAGTGGGAGGGGCTGTGGTATGGTGAAACAGCGCTTGCACCGGTTTTCTGTGAGACCGTGGTATCTCTCCGGTCGAGCCGGTCCTGATTGGGCGAAGCGTGGCTCTCCCACGTTGAAAATTCTGTTGAAAATAGAATGAGCGAATGTTATTTTATTAACTCGTAAAAGATAAAAGTCTAATTTCTTAATTTTATTAATACTACATGAATGAAAACTGAAATAGGTAAATGCAATGCAACGTATTTTCTTTTTTGTCTTTCTTGATGGGTGGGAAAACCCCTTCAGATGTCCGTCTCCTCGGGGACACAGGAACATGGTGTTTTCACTTAAAACCACCCGGCTCTGGCTGGACTCAGAACATGTTATTTCAGGTCCTCCCCGAATCGACACAATGCCTTATCAGGCCCTGTTCTGTAAAATTTTT
Source organism: Diaphora mendica (assembly GCA_949125395.1). Classification (NCBI taxonomy): domain Eukaryota; kingdom Metazoa; phylum Arthropoda; class Insecta; order Lepidoptera; family Erebidae; genus Diaphora; species Diaphora mendica. Next base: position 3,162,053 of record OX421322.1, on the reverse strand, counting down.
CCCCCCCTCAATCCCAACGTGGTAACCCATTGCACATTTGTGCAATCAGGCCGCACTCAAATGTTTGCCTAGTTAACGTTTCAATACCTCTGATGAGTTCTCTTTTTCCTCTGCTTCAGGAAGGGGAGAGGAAAGAGGGAGGGGATGTATGACTCAAGTGGCAGCTGCAAGTGTCTTTGGGCAGCGGCAGTGGAAGCATTTCTAACCTACTTTTTTTTACAAATTTTCTAGTAGATTTTTACTTGACAAACCTTTCAGATACTACATATTCATAGCACAATATCCAAAGTTATCATTATCTTCCTAGCCTTTATTATTCCAGAGAATTTGGGGTCGCTACTAGTTCAACCGGCTTTACCTGACTTATATCTGTTATTCCACAGTGTCTGGCAACGGACCTCCGCAACCCTGATTGCAAACTAAATTGGAAAATGTTGAAATTCTCAGTATATTTGAGGGCTCTGACTTCCTAATAACGATTACCTGCGAAAGATGTTCAAGACAACCGGGACCAACGGCTTAACGTGCTCTCCGAATACTCAGTATATTAATTTAAGGGAAGTGACTTCCTAACAACAATTGCCATTGATGTTCAAGACAACCGGGACCAACAGCTTAACGTGCTCTCCGAATATCTAAAGTAATCAATCATAAACATATTTATAGGAAGTCTTACAAGCAAACATTTAATAGTTATAAATCATAATTATCTATTACAACAGCTGTTACATACAAAACACACACTCGCCGACAAGGAACAATGATGATACAATACTGTGGCGATAAATTACAAAGATAAAAGCATTGAGAGCGTGGGAGAGACGTTTAGAAACTGTATTGATTTTATCGACCACCTGAACAATAGTTTTTTTAATACTGCCTTATTCATTGTATTAATAAATATTAATTTGGTATTTACCCTGGGTAAATATCGTATTTTTCTTAAGATATTCTGATTGCAAGTAATATGCAAAAGACAGTCGCTAAATTCGCCGTGGGAGAGCCACGCTTCAGCATGAATGAACCGGCTCGACCGGAGTAATACCACGGCCTCACAGAAAACCGGTGTGAAATAGCGCTTGCGCTGTGTTTCACCGGAAGCCCATATTTCAACCCCTCCCCACATCCCTCTCCCCATTCCCGAAAGGCAGGCAACGCACTTGTGACGCCACTGGTGTCGCGGGTGTCCATGGGCGGCGGTAATCGCTTATCATCAGGTGATACGTCTGCTCGTTTTCCCCCTGTTCTATAAAAATAATAAAAATTAATGCTCACTTCAGAAAATTTTAGAACGCGCGTGGTACACATAAGATGAAAAAGAAAATATGTCTTGTGTCATCGATGGTGCAAGTTTTTTTTTTTTTACATTATAACATATTAATAATACGGAGAGTCACTACCCGTTCATCTCCTGGATATCGTAAGACTCAATTCAGAGATTCAGAACACACACACAGTTCACATACGGTATGAAGGTATTCTTTGACCTTTTGATATCAAAATCACTAACGTAATTCATTACACTCCTATCCATCCAACGGTTGCCTTGAAGATACGCCTTATATTGTAAGGTTGCCAATAATAGCTAATTTTAATTTTTGTCTGTATTTGTTTACTTTTTATTATTTTATTTAGTGTATAAAAAAAGTATTTATTATATCATTTATTAAGCCAGGCCAGCCTCTGTCTTTCAGAATGACCAGGCCTTATATTTACATACATAAGGTTCTTGATTTCTTAACTTTTCGATCAGAGGGTTACTGTCCCAATTGGTTTAATATAGCCCATGAAAACAGTGAGTAGCTACATTTTAAAGATTAATCGTAATCCGCGAGGCCAAAATCGCTTAAACTGTTACTCAAGTGATGCAAGATTTGAGCAATACTTTCAAGTTTTTCTGGTACATACATCAAAAATATATTTGATTACCACACCTCTGCCTATCTCTTCGAATACTTACACTAGTTGTGTAATATACAGTTATAATTGTTTACTCTTAAAGCCATTATTTACACTCAGAGTAAAGTGCAATTATATATTGTTAAAACAAAAAGTTACCGATTTAGTAGTCACTCGTGCGTTTGGAAAGTGAAATTCTGCTTTCGTTCAAAGAATGCTGTCTTGCACAGGAATCAATCCTACGTTATCTTGTATTGCGTAATATGCAGGAATCTTGTATTTTAGGGTTCAGTAGGTAAATGAATAAAATAACGGATGTAAGTACCATTATAGCATTAAAATAGCTTTATAACACAGTCTTATTTATTTATTCTCTTCCGCTGCCTGTTCGTTTAGATCTTTTAAACTACTGAACGGATTTTAATTAAGGTTTCAGCAATAGATAGAGTGATTGAAAATGAAGGTTTATAAGTGTTTATATGGTACAGTATGCCTTAAATTATTTGTATGGAGAGGCTAATGTTCATCAGTGGACTGTTAAACCGTCGTAGGTGATAATGATGACGCACTAGTACAATAGTAGAAGAAATCCGAGAAATCCAAAGAATTTCGTGCGAAGCCGGTTCAGGTCGCTAGTATTTATATATAACAAAAGGTACAAAAGCCTATACAGTGATTGTTCAATTTATTTTATCTCATGAAAGAAGACCTTGAGGCGATATTTTGTGCGTATTTTTTTTATTTTTTTTAAAAGACAACTCCCGCACTAGGAATAAATCCTGTGTGGCGGGGGACTTTACAAACACACATGAAACGGACACAAAAACACCCAGACTCAGAACAGCAATTTGTGGATCACACAAAGTGTTGTCCTACGTGGGATTTAAACCCACGACACTTGGCGAAGTAGGAAATGGCGTGGTGAAACCATTAAACCACTAGGCCAAACGTGCAGTATTGTTTTGAATTCGTCCAAGTACGTATTTATTATTATCCTTACAATGATGAACTTTAACATTTAAGTTCCTTGATGACAATTACACGGCAGTGCACTTGAGGCTCTTGAATTTAGCTCCATTCTCGGGTTCGATTCCCGGCTCGGACCAAATGTTTGTATGATCTGCAAATATTTGTTTCGGAGTTTGGGTGTTTTCTATGTATAATATGTATGTATTTACAAAAAAAGTACATATGTATTTATATGAGTTGTCTAATACCCGTAACACAAGCTCTGCCTAGCTTGGAACTAGATGGCGTTGTGTGTTAGATGTCCGAAATATTTATTTATTTATTATCCTATGCATCACCTAATAACCCTGCTCGTTTACTTTACCTTGAAATAAAGTCACTGGCTGCAACTGTTTTTAGACTTTCGCGACTTTTACACATACATAATATTTTTTATTATACAGCTTTTTATTATTTCTTCCTGTAAATGTATTGCAAGAGCCTTATCTACTGCCATAGTTTTTGTTTCTTCCTTTTTTTTATGTACAGAAATCCCTCCGTATAACACCCGCTGGTGACTCTGGTGAACTCGAACCGACTAAAAACCACATGTCGTCTTGGGTACTAGAAGCCGGGGAATCAGGTGCACCCTACTTAATATAGTTTCAGTTTGTACAAATTTTTTAACCATTAGTTTTATACACCTCTTTTCGTCTCTTGGATAGTCCAGGCCTGCTTCGGCCAGGTCTTTCAATGTAGTAGTTAGCGCTGTGGAGAATCCAACACGTGCTGCAGCTTTTTGAGACCCTAAGCCGGTGAAAATTGCACTTGTACCCTTTATACAGTGATGAAGTGCTAGCGGTTCTCTGAAAAGGAAGAATATTGCTTTTTCAGGAAATGATTTAAAAGGCACAGAACCTACAACGGTTTGTTGTGTGTTTAGCGCTGCCATAGCTACGAATTTTACAGCGGGACTTATCCGTGGTAAAATTATTTAAAAGGTTACAACACCTTCTATTTCCCGACGTTTCAAACGGGTTATAAAACCCGTAGCTACAAGTTGAGTACTTTTGATGGATGTAAAGAAACACAACCAGATTTAAATATATTTACAATGCGGAACCCCAGTAATTAATCTTCTCAAGCTTGCCATACTTAAATAGTGATTTAATCTAACCAGTTCTCACATACTTCCCTACATTTAATTAATAGATTATTCGTCCCTTGTTTGTTAGCATGAATTTTGGGCTTTAAAGTTTTTATCTAAAGTAGAATACGTTAGTGTGTTATACATGAGTACATGTTTTTGTATAAAACCTTATATAGAGTTATTTCTAGAAAGTGGTGAATTTTGTACATAACAATGCTTGTATTACTTAAAAAGCTGCACGGAAACGAGAATCATTTGTATTCATTTTTTTGGGTGCAAAATGCGGTTTTGTTCAAATTTTCATTAATAACTGTGAATATATGTATGGTATGTATATAAACATACTAGTTGTTGCAGGCGATACGTCTGCTCGTTTATTCCATAAAATAAAAAGCATTTATATTTTAATTCAACAAAAAATCTAACAAGAAAATATTGTAACACTATTGTTTAATTGTACAATACGAAACATTACCGCACTTGCAACGTTACTCGTAATTACTACAAAACTGTACACATTATTTTACCAGTAATTACTCTCTGAAATTGAACTGTCATGTTTTACGTTACGATTCTACTTAATTTGGGCTATTGTGTATGCAATGTTACCGAAAACTATTCTAAGAAAACAATACTGTTCGCTATATTTCTCACGTGAATTATTGTTACGATATAATTTACTTTCGCGCAAATATGAGTGTTACGTAAAAAAAATTGATGTTAGAATAGAGTATTGTGTTATGGTTGTATGAAATATATTTTATTTATGGTTATTTTACATTTCACGCTGATTTCAGCACGGTAGGGCCGGCTTGACCGAGGCGGTGCTACCCTCGCACAGAAAATCAACGTAAAATGACAGCGTTCGTACTGTTGTGTTTCGTTGGTGAGTGACCAACTTGTTGACTAGGACTAAAAGATGCAGAAGAATCACTAGGCCGTCATGGTGTGGTTCGCCAATCTGCATTGTCTGCATTCGCAATGAGTATGGTGACCACCACTCTTGGATTCTGCTTATGCTTTCCATCAGGCAGAGTGGTCATTTTGGCGGTCCATACATTAAAAAAAAACACTGCAACGCGCAACTTTATCTGCGTTACTCAAAATAAATACTTTTTAAGAAAAACATTTTTATTGATGCTCGACTACTGGTCGTAGTGTGTAACATACCCTACGCTTTCCTCGATCAGTGGACTATACAATACTAAAGAAGTCGGTTAAAGAGTTTACCATTTCAAAACAAAAGTTGCTAGCACTAAGCGCTTTTCACCAAACAAATGGCTTTTCGGCTTTAGAAAAGATAAATATAATTGTAAATGATAAAGATAATTGTGATATACACACATCAAAAGTGTCTAGGGATCAAGCATTTTTATGCGGATTTCTTGAGATTGAGATGTGGCTTTGGCCCTGGCCTGCTCAGTCGTCAGACTTGAACCCGATTGAGCATGCATGGGATATGCTACAGAGAAGAGCTCTGCCGAATATGGAGGGTATCCAGTCGCAAGAAGACCTTTTTTTGTTGTTGCAACGAACATGGGCGGCCATTCCACAGCGTGATTTGGATGAACTCATTTTGAGTATGCCAAACCGATTCTTGTGTTGTTAGTGTTCGCGGTAGAAACACGGATTATTAATTGTTTAAGTTACCTAATAAAATTTTAAAGAAAACTGTTATTTCAGTCTTTTTTTCGAACTTTAATGTTAGTGGTTCAAATGTCAAAAATGCCTTTATTAGGAAAATGGCAAATTTCTTTATTAATGCAAAGGTGACTTGGTTTATCGTTACTGTGACAAACGAAAACACTTTATTTGATGAATCCTTAAAGAAAATTTTAATTAATATCAATCAGGAGAAAAGTTATTGCAAAAATATATGTTGATCCCTAGAAACATATGTTGATCCCTAGACACTTTTGATGTGTGTATCTTTATAGCTGTGTGTCATATTATGGTTTACCCAGAACCTGAGACATAGAATTGGTTTTGTTATCTGTATTTCAGTTGTATTTAGTATTGTATTTAGTAACAAATAAGTATGGTTATTTCTTGCCATTTGTAGTACTATGCCCATTCGTATTTTGTCAATAAATACCCACATCAATTGAGGTGATCACTTCAATTACCAGTATATACAACCTATCGTATCACGGCTTATAATAGCTGATCAAAAGGCAAATCAAATGTATGTAATGCCTTTAAATCCATAATCATATTAGCTCTAGTCAAAAAAAAACTAAAATTCGTCTCTCCCGGAAAAAAATCTTGAATTCTTGATGATATTCGACTAGTTACTAGTTTAAAGTATCAGCTCACATATTCCACAAATAGTGTCCTTCCACATGAGTTAAAACGTCAAGTGGCACCTTGACGCGTCTAAACACACTCCCAAAGGAAGCGAACCGCACAATAATCACTTGACACATTGCACCAACTTCCTCAATGACGTAACACTTATTGCTACACCGCACGCAACTTAGTGCAAATCACCTCAACTTATCTCTGGAATACTCGTAATGTGTATGTAAATTATGGTTCTTCACGCTCTTATTCCTTTATGAGGTAAGCTGGAAAGGCAGAGTAATTGAGCTTATGGTACAAAACGCAAATTACTCGCGTAATATTTGTATGTGAAATAGGTATATGACATTACAAAAAGAATTGATCTTCTATTTACACACTCATACACATATTACATACACACACTCACATACACTTACACACACATACATTCACACACACACCCACACACACACGTGGGTCTATTAGTACATGAGATAGGAGTGCAGTTCTCAACCTTAGATTTATTTAACACTAGCTTTTACACGCGGCTTCGCTCACGCAGACTTTCATCCCCTGATTTACCCCCTTAGGGGTGGAATTTCAAAAATTCCTTTCTTAGTGCTCACTTACGTTATATAAAGAATCTATATGCAAAATTTCAGGATTCTAGCTTCAGCGGTTTGGGCTGTGCGTTGATCTCTGGGTATGTCAGTTAGTCAGTCAGTCAGTCACCTTACTCTTTTATATATATATGGATTTTGAAAATTGTCATCATGGGTAATGAATACATGTATAATCGTATTTCTTTTTTGTCAAAAAATTATTGTTATTCTTATAGAGATTATAATTTATAGTATAGAAGGGCAAGGGAAAAGACAGATCATGGTGAATAACTACCGATGCCCATGAAAATCAAGAGTCCCTAGTAAGTTTAAACACTTTGAGTCTTACCTCAACATCAGGGGGCGAATGAGTTTTGAGTACAAAAACTTTAAGCAGTCGGTCAAAAGCAACGAGACGAAATAATTTCTTAACGAAGTTTTATTATAAGACCGTGTATCACTCCGGTGAAACGGGCCAAATGAACAGCTATGTTTAACTAAGACACAAACAAATTTTTACAAAAAAAACGACTCCTAGAACTGGCCCAAATTGGAATGGGACCAAACGGGAAGTGCCAGCTTTTAAATAAAAAGGATTCATCGAAATTGGTTCACTCAGTCGAAAGTTATGAGGTAACAAACAAAAAAACAGTTGAATTGATTACCTCCCCCTTTTTTTGAAGTGGGTTAAATCGCTTATGTGTTCTAACGACATTCAAATGTTTTGTTAATAAGGAAGGATTTTTAATTGCATTTATTCTCGTTTAAACTTATTTGTTTATTTTGATGTTTTTATTTGATCTTGAATAGTATGTGAATCGTCTATTCGTAATTGAGAATCATATTATCCAATTTGCACTTTAACCACTAATATTTAAAGTCCTAATTTAAATTCTGTTGTACAATTGTTATACTTTGATTTTTATATCAAGGTATATCGATATTTGAATGGCAAATTAGTTACTTTTTAATAAACTTTAAAACTTCTTAAAAAAAACATTCTTCAAGTAAAACTCATTTGTGTTTTTATTCCAATACTAGCTTAGCTAATAAAAAGTATCCTATGTTACTTTTAATACCTCCAAAAATATGTCTACAAAGTTTCATGATGATCGGATAAGTAGTTTTCGCGTGAAAGCATAACAAACAAACTTACATTCACATTTATAATATTAAGGATTAAATAAAAAAATAGATGTTTGTCGTATTATTTTTAATTCCTTAAAAATTAAGAACTGAGTTAATTTTATAATATTATTAAGTATTTTAGACTCTTATTAATTTAAATACAATGCGAATTATTAAACAAAATTACTTAAACCCACGCTTCTGTCTGTTGTCTTATTTCCTTATTCCGCGGTCAATAAATCCTAGATCACACATTAAGCTATTTTTAATTACACCTTATTTACTGTTATATAATACAATACAACATAAAATTTTAACAAAAACTGACTTCAACGTTCGACTCGATTTCTCTTAGATGCCATCATCAGATCTTAGTGTCTTTATCATGGTACCACCGTTGGGATATCTTCTTTCCAATAAAAAAAGAATAATCAAAATCGGTTCATAAACGACGAAGTTATCCGCGAACATACATAAAAAAACATATATATATATATACGGTCGAATTGAGAACATCCTCCTTTTTTGAAGTCTGTTAAAAAATATGGGCAGTGTTGCAGTTATGAAGAGTTAGAAAACTGTTTTGTTTTATATTTATGAGCCTGCCAAAGGGATTTTACTCTGCCTGATGGAAAACATGAGTAGAATTCAAGTGTAGTGGTCACCATACTCGTTGTGAATGCAGACAAAGTAACATTGTGACCCACACTATAGCGGCCTATTGAGATGCTACAGCATCGTAGCACAAGGATCTACTTTGGGATATTAAATGACTGATCCTTAACAATTGCACGGTTGGCCTAATGGTTTAAGCGGTCGCCACGCCGCTTCCTACTGCGCCAAGTGTTGTGGTTTCAAATCCCACACGGGACAGCACTTTGTGTGCCAGTACTCTAGTTATAGACTGCTGACATACATAATTATATATTTTCATAGATATACATGTAATGGATAAATTATACCCAAACACAAAACAAACGATCGTGTTCATCACTAAATTACTTGGGAATCGAACACGCTATCTCTGGCTTAACGATCAGAGGAATACTGACCACTAGATCAACAGACTAGTCAAGACAAATTGCGCTTCGCGGTGTTACCCGAGATTGTTTCTATCCCTTACTCATCCTACGGAAACACTTCATTTTTTAGGATAGCCTATATGCTATTCCAGACTAATATATCGCTTTGCCAAATTTCATCCAGATCCGTTTAAATGTATTTGCGTGAAAGGGTAACCAATATCCATCTTCACATACTGTTAATTGTTAAATGTTAATTAATAAATTAATTTAATAAAATGATTGTCAATTAATTGAATAATTTTTAATTAATTGTTAATTGAATAAAATGAACCTTTTAACCACCAAAACAGATTAGAAAAGAGATTCATGGAAAATATAAAGGTGAAATATTATAGTGTATAGTATATATTATAGTGACATGAGTTTGAAATTAATGTAGCTTTTATTTTCAGGAGGGTTGAAAGATATTATACCAAGTAAATTTACAAATATATATAATGTGAGTCTTGTGTAATGATCTAATGAATGAAGTCCCTTTGACTGCACGTTTGGCCTAGTGGTTTAACGGTCACCACGCCGTTTCCTACTTCGCCAAGTGTCGGGGGTTCAAATCCCACGTAGGACAACACTTTGTGTGATCCACAAATTGTTGTTCTGAGTTTGGGTGTTCTTTGTGTCCGTTTTGTTTGTAAAGTCCCACGCGACACAGGATTTATTCCTAGTGCGGGAGTTGTCTTTTTAAACAGAAAAAAAAGAAAGAAAGGAATGCCACGTAGGCTTAAGCACGAAAAGAAACCAACAAAATCTAATGCTGTAAAGCCAAGGACTAAATCCAAATAAGCAGTATTATTACTGAACAAGCCTAATATCGTATAAACACAAACAAAAGCTGAATATAAAAAAAAAATACACCAATTTTTTGTCTATGAAACGAATCTCTATATTCACTAGGTACAACTCCATCCAAAAACTCTTTCATCACCGACTTACTTACCTCGATCAAACCAATAACCATTCCTAGCCTTTGTATTCACGGCCTGTGTAAACACTCCATTATCTAATAGTTACCGGTGCAAACGTTACGTCAAACTACACGGTTACCCAACGATAACCGTTAACTCACACGTTATAAGTCTGTGATCAATCGATTGTCCATGGTATCTGCTGGAGCAGGAACTTTGAAAGAGTTTACGTTACAAATAGCATGCGCTAATGGGATGCTTGCACTTTTTTTAGGTTAAACTTTGAAATCCTACTATCATACTATTAATACTATCACACTAATATTATAAAGGCGAAAGTTTGTGAGTGTGTATGTATGTTACTCTTTCACGCAAAAGCTACTAAACGGATTTGGATGAAACTTTACAGTAATATAGCTTATACATCAATAACACATAGGCTACTATTTGCCGCGATAACCGACATACACGCGGGCGGAGCCGCGGACAACAGCTAGTAAAGTATAATTGTCAATTAAATTATAATTGCCTAGCTTCGTACGGTAGCCTAGAAATGTTCAGATTTCCTCTACTCTAATATGCATGTGTAACACATATAAATGTGGCGGCTTCCACATACAGCGCAACAGAAATATACTACAGTGCCATCTACCGAAGTTACACTGAACTACGGAGTAACGAAGGAAACTAAGAAACTACAATCCCGAATCGCGCAGTGAAAGTTCTCGCGCCGATTATCATATGTATACAACATCCCAACATCAACCGTTGGGCAGTTGGCCCGCCAGGCTTGATCACCTCGCCTGGTCGGAGGATCCTCCCTTTGTGATGGAGGGACACGATCACCCGTTCCCCCACATAAACATCAGACTTCCACAACTTAATATTTATATTATATACTAATCCCTGTATACCCTTTTAGGTATAAAAAACTTTTGTTTAGGTACATAAAATATCATAAAACGACTTCGTAATTAGAACCTTTATATAGGTATAATTAATAATAGTAGTCAACCGTCATCTTCAATGACTTTAGGCCAATAAAGTAGAATAATAGCACCTTTTGAATGCAATACACGTAAGTAACCAATTAAACGAAGTAGGCTGTACACCGTTACTGTTACCAATAGGTTCAGTTACAGGACTCCGTTATGAGGACAATGGCTTGATAACTGTTACATATATGAATATTTAAATGTAGTTTCATTTAAATGGAGCGTGTCTGGTGGTCTTCCTGTCGGAAGTGGTGACATGCTGAGAGGTTGTAAAAGGAATGAATCTAGCTGAGGACCATTTGATCCTAAATTAGGCAGAGCCTATACTATGGTAATGAGAGTATTGATAACTGTACTTATATATTTTACTAAAAATATTATAGATAAGTTACGTAAGTTACCGTGAGAGAACCACGCTTCGGCATGAAGGGATCGGCTCAACCGGAGTGATACCACGGCCTCACAGAAAACCGTTGTGAAACATTGCTCGCGCTGTGTTTTACCGAGTGAGTGAGTCTCTCCCGCACCCCCCTGCCTATCCCCAAAGGCCGGCAACGCATTTGTGACGCCTCTAGTGTTGCGTGTGTTCATAGGCGGCGGTAATCGCTTACCATCAGGTGTGCTCGTTTGCCCCCTATTTCATAAAAAAACACCATCCACAGAAAACGTACCTAATTGGGCTCATCACATTTTTTTTTAATTATTTCAAGCAAAAACAAATAGCCAAACAGAAATCTCTTAAATTTTATCACGTTAGTCCAAAAAAAAACCATGCACAATATTGTAAATCAAATCAATCAAAACAGGAAAATCATTTCAATATCGTGTCTGTCCTTTGCGTAATCAAATTGTTAAGAGCTACATAAATTAGGGACTGAGATTACATTATTTGCAAAGTACTATTGAAAGAATAACTACTAATTAACTAACAAAGACCGATACATTCACTTTTATAAACGTATCTAAATTGCTATATAAACCGCCATGCGCCATACAAAAGACATCAACGCGCTCGCGTTTACGCTTGCACATCTTTTCAATTCTTTTTACACGATATATGTATACAATGAACAATGGAACATTTCCTAAATTGTTTTAAAGGATGTATTTTTGTTAGGTCTATAGAAGCATCTCATGAGTTCTTGAAACTGTTATTAGTGAAATAAAAGAAAATTGTATAACATGTTAGGTTTTAAATTTGGGAATTTCATTGGTTGTCGAATTTGTAATTTTCGTGGTTAAGGACCTATAATTATCTAGTTTTAGTTTTCGGACGTTTTGACCATGTTGCAAGGCAAAACTCAATGCCTGAATTTTTTTAAAAGCCAGAACTCACTCTTCATATACATATTCGTGTAATATCTATGAATACATTTCAATCAGATACAATTACAGATTCTAATTACAACTTGGCAAACTATAGATTGAACTGTAAGAGGTAGCAAGTAATATTGCATTAAGTTACTAATATAAAATGTGTTCTAATGTGATTTTCATTTTTGTTCCAGGACGTCACAATATGGCTGTCAGTGCTATTAGCAGTTATCACATTAGGAACACCAGGTAAATATACTTCAGTTTTTAAAGATTTGATTACTATACTCTTTGCGCTGTAGCATGGTGCGTGGCATGGTTCAGTAACATTTCGTTTAACTCTTGAAAGTTGCCGCGATTTACAAATTATTACTTAGTATTTCAGCTGTACCACATTCCCAATATATTTAATCATTAATAAATGTAGTAAATTAAATTAAACCATAAACTGTTTTAAATTAAATTAAACCACCACGCACCGTGCTATAGCGCAAAGAGTATAGTTAACAATATTATATTACAGTACAACTTTTATAACATTCACTTTGAAAAAAAATTACTAGGAGAAGACTAAAAACAGTCTAGATTAAAATGAGAAAATCTGATGAATGACTGACGAATTCTTATATTCTTTATTAATCCTATATAATTTATATAAGTGGCCAGACCTATACTGACTGTACTATGTAAACAAATTAATGTTATGCATCATGTACACTAATAAAGCTAAAGAATTTGTAGTTTTGTTTGCTTGAACGCGACAATCTCAGGAACTACTGGTTCGTTTTTAAAATTGCGTTCGCTGTATAATGTATGACAAAAGTCCGCAACAGCATGTCTATTTTTCAAGGTGAGCTTTGTTCACGATGCTCAGATAGAGTTAAGCGGGTCAACTAGTAATATATGTATTACTAAATGTCTTGGCTGCCTTGCGATTATTTGGACTGGTACCGAACATTGACCTTTGACTTAGCGATTAGGATCACTAATAACTTGATCTGGCTTCACAAAATGTGTATAGTTGTAGATATATAGAATAAATACAAAGAAATTGCCTCCCTCGTTGGTCTAGCGGGTAGCGTAAGCGACTGCCAATCATGAGGTCTCGGGTTCGATTCCCGGGTCGGACTGCTGTTGAGTTTTTCTTACAAGAAATTCTCAATAGCTATAGCAATCGTTATAGGGAAGTCAATGCCCTCAAACATACTGACTACTAGTTTAACCTTCAAATTCAGTTGGCTTTCGCAAAGGCTAAAAAGATGACGAATAAATACAAAAGAAATCGTTCAAATTTAACTGATAGTTTTAGAGAAAAGCGCCTTTAAACAAATTCTTTAACTTTATTACATCGGTGTTCATATTAACTTCGGAAACTACACACATCAAAAGTGTCTAGGGATCAACATATGTGTCTAGGGATCAACATATATTTTTGCAATAACTTTTCTCCTGATTGATATTAATTAAAATTTTCTTTAAGGATTCATCAAATAAAGTGTTTTCGTTTGTCACAGTAACGATAAACCAAGTCACCTTTGCACTAATAAAGTAATTTGCCATTTTCCTAATAAAGGGATTTTTGACATTTGAACCACTAACATTAAAGTTCGAAAAAAAGACTGAAATAACAGTTTTCTTTAAAATTTTATTAGGTAACTTAAACAATTAATAATCCGTGTTTCTACCGCGAACACTAACAACACAAGAATCGGTTTGGCATACTCAAAATGAGTTCATCCAAATCACGCTGTGGAATGGCCGCCCATGTTCGTTGCAACAACAAAAAAAGGTCTTCTTGCGACTGGATACCCTCCATATTCGGCAGAGCTCTTCTCTGTAGCATATCCCATGCATGCTCAATCTGGTTCAAGTCTGGCGACTGAGCAGGCCAGGGCCAAAGCCACATCTCAATCTCAAGAAATCCGCATAAAAATGCTTGATCCCTAGACACTTTTGATGTGTGTATTTAGTTTGTTTGTATAACACCTACCTTTTAAATTGTAATTTATGCCTCAAGATCGTCTGCCACTAAACATTTCTTTAAATCGCTGGAGATAGGCAAGGATGGAATACACAACTTAGTATCAATCTAAAAGAGACTTTATGACTTTATGTTTAAGTTCTTATTTTATTTACATGTTTAAAGTATTATCTCAGTCATATTCACTTAGAAATTAAACCCTGTTGTTAGAAGTGTAAGGTTGTTTTTCATATGAAATGTTTTTCAATAAATGAGCCGCTCTCTGTATGCGGTGCATTCAGGACAATGCATCATTAGTCCCACGTACACACCTACTTGAGTGCATCGCGGGTGGAGCGATGACCTCAGAAATATTTACATGCTTGTGCATTAACGTATGCTGGAAAACTTTTAGCATGAAAAAAATAAAGGAGTGTAGGTACTATTGGCCTTAAGGCTGGTGATTCATGACTTTAGAAATGTCCTTTTTGTACTTAAGCTTATAAAATAACTAGTTTTTATCCACTCTTCAATCTTCTAAGCATTATTCTTTTTTCTATGAGACCGATCTTTTTTGCTGGCTGGATGTAGCCTATGTCTTTTTTAGAAGTCTTTAATAAAGTAGGTTTTATCTATACTATAATATTATAAACCTGAAGAGTTTGTTTGTTTGAACGCGCTAATCTCAGGAACCGCTGGTCCGATTTGAAAAATTATTTCAGTGATGGATAGAACATTTATCGAGAAAGGCTATAGGCTATATATTATCACGCTACGACCAATAGGAGCGGAGCACCAATGAAAAATGTTACAAAAACGGAGGAAAATTATCACGCTACGGGCAATAGGAGACGCTAACAAGGTTGCGTGGGTCAGCTAGTTGAATAATAAGAATAACACTTTTTACAAATACACACATCACAGACAGCCACACAGCAACAAATTTACATGGATACTCAGACAAATAAAGTAATTGCTTACATCATTGATTAAAACTAGGCTTTAATTTCGAACAATTCCGTTAACACACGACTGCATTTGTACAATAATTCGATTAGCAGAAAGCGCTCGTATTACAATATTTCTTGGCGTCGCTGAGCCACCCGCAATCAGCCGTATAATCAGTGTAACTAATGTACCGGAAAATTGACAAGAAAACACCCACTTCACTGACGTCACGACTCGCCGGAGAATGTAGTTTACTATTACGTATTTTTAGTACAAAGGAAGACTTTTGAAAGAAGCAAAGTGAAGAAGAGTGGTATCGTTTTATTTATTTTAGAATTTGTATTTTTTCACTGTATATATCAATAGAACATGCTTAAATCTACGAGGCTTTATTTTTATATTGAGTATGTAATTAATACGACTGCCTCGTTGGTCTCGCGGTTGGCGTGTGCGACTGCTGATCATGAGGTCTTGGGTTCGATTCCCGGGTCGGACCAAATGTTTGTATGATCTACAAATATTTGTTTCGGAGTTTGGGTGTTTTCTATGTATAAAATGTATGTATTTACAAAGGTAAAAAAAGGAAAATATGTATTTGTATCAGTTGTCTAGTCCTCATAACACAAGCTCTGCTTAGCTTGGGACTAGATGGCGTTGTGTGTTTGATGGCCGAAAAAAATAAAAAATAAAAATTCTTTGTAATTATTCAATTCTTGTTACATTTTATTTATATAATTTTTTTTTAAATTGAAAAATATTGCAATATATTTACTAACATGGTATATAACAGTATGAAATAATTATATTTTATTTTTGTTTTTTATGAATTTAATTTGTAACTAATGTTAGAGTTTTTAAAAAAATCAACTATATTAAAAATAAAATGAACAAAAAAGACTCTAATAGGGTCAAGCCCCATTAAAATTGAATCGCAGCTTAATGACATTTAATGTGTACAGTTGTAATTAAAAATAATACGTAAATATAATTATGAAATTGTTAAGAAACAAATACAGCCTCATTCTAACCACCTTAGAAAGCTGGTAAATGAACTTATCATTACGTACTTTATGACTTTGAAAATAAGACTCATTTTATGTCAGCCTATATACTAAACAAATTACATTGCAGCATTATACTCTCTTACGCAATAAACTGCATTAATTTCACAATAAATTTTACAGTTAAACTATGAAATGTACATAAATACATGTGAAATTGATCTTAGATTGGTATTGTCGTAATAAATGTGTGTTCAATTGTTTAGATATAGCACTTTTAAGTCGAAATTATGAGCAATAGTTCTTTAATTTTTAGTTGAAGCCTCCTTCAATATGTATGTTACACAACTTTTGCTTGGGTTGGGTTTTCTTACAAGAAATTCTCAATAGCAGTCTGGAGTTTGAATGATGGCGGTGCATTGAACACCTATGACAATCGTTATAGGGTAGTCAATGCCCTCAAACATACTGGCAACTAGTTTAACCTTCAAATTCAGTTGGCTTTCGCAAAGGCTAGAATGATAATGAATAAATACAAAAGGAATCGTTCAAATCTAACTGATGGTTAGGTAACTGGAACGCCTTAAAACAAACAATAAAAGTTAATTAAAGTTAAATTTTACAGTTAAACTATAAAATACACATAAATACATGTGAAATTGATCTAAGATTGGTATTGTCGTAATAAATGTGTGTTAAATTGTTTAGATATAGCACTTTTTAGTCGAAATTATGAGCAATAGGTCTTTAATTTTTAGTTGAAGCCTCCTTCAATATGTATTATGTTACACAACTTTTACTTGAAGAGTTCGTAGTTACAAAACTCTTTTAGCAAGGCTATATAATGATGCTATGGCTTGTTAGTCTAGTGGTTAGCTATCAAAATTGAAATACAAAGGTCGTGGGTTCGATTCAAATACATAAATATTGTCCGACTAGCTTTATCCCGCGGTTCCGCCCGCGTGTATGTCGGTTATCGTGGTAATCAGTATGTCGTTCCTTAATAATGAATGTGAAAATGCCTTTGCAATGCAATGCAATGAGGCATTGAGAATCTTTCAGTCGGTGAAATGAAATGAAATCATTTATTCTGCAATTAGGTAACAAATACAGTTTTGCAAGAAAGGACGACATAAACTCAGGGATCATCGTCTCTTTTAAAATCCAGACAATCTTCTTAAAATTTAAAATATATTCCATCACAAAATAAAATAGGGCAGCGGCTGCAATAGGTACAGCGGTTTAACCATGAAAGCGTAACAGACAGAGTTATTTTCGAATTTATATAATAAGTTTGGATGACCACGATCACTTGTGTGTCTATAATACGACCCTAAATTTGACCGCACTCTTTTTAACCGACTTCCAAAAAGGAGGAGGTTCTATACTTCTATGTTCCACTGTATGTATTTTTATTTTATTTTTGTATGTTCACCGATTACTCCGTCAATGTGGACAGATTATACAGGACGGATGGCATTGTTTAAGCGATCACCTCGCTGCTTTCTACTGTACTAAGTGGGTTCAAATCCCACATGGTACAACACTTTGTGTAATTAACAAATAGTTGTTCTGAGTCTGACTGTTGTCTGTGTCCGTTTCATGAATGATTGTAAAGTCCCCCGCTACACAAGAATATTTTGGTGCGGTATTTAAAAAAAATAATTAATATTTCATTTCGATCCATTTAAAAAAAACTATTTCAATTTTTTTATAGAAACAGGTAAAACGCCGAAGATGAATATATATATTTTATAAATATACACATATTAAACATAGAAAACACCCAAACTCCGAAACAAATATTTGCAGATCACACAAATATTAGATCAGACCCAGGAATCGAACCCGAGACCTCAAGCACAGTAGTAGCACACACTACCACTGCACCACCGAGGCAGTCGATGAGATATGTCAAAAGAAATAATGATGAAAGAAGTCAGAGAAATATACATGATTTTTCTCTTTATAGAAATGCTATAATGACAGTAAAATCATTTTTAATTAGTCGCAATAAATGCTGTGTGTACATATGTTAAGTAATTGCCAACTTAAGTTTGGACATGGGCAAATCGTCGATTGCTTCTGGCTTTCACAATTAAATGTCAAAATTATTTGTTTATTGACCGATTTTGAGGTTAATGTGTCATTTCAATATAATGAAATTCATTTTTAGTATTGAATGTATTATTAATATTTTAGAAGATATTACGCAAAGTCATCTAGACCTTAAATAAGTAGTGTAATAGAATAATGCTTAGAAATACTTTTAATTTCAATTCTAAAAGGACATATTTGTTTCACCGTGTGAGTGAAGATGCCGGAGGAGCATACGCCAACCCCTCCCTCCATCCCCCACCCCATCTTCCAAAGGCCGGCAATGCACTTGTGACGCCTCTAGTGTTGCGGGTGTCCATGAGCGGCGATAATCTCTTACCATCAGGCCCACCTATTCCATAAAAAAAAAACAAAAACAAAACTATGACCTTGAGTTTTGTAGCAAGTAAATACAAAAATATATACGTTCAGCAAAAAGATTAAAAAAACCCCCGACATAATAACCTGACTTCCCTTTAAAAAGTAAATAACTTTTAAACGACTCAACCGATTTATGAAACGTGTCTAAGAACACTCGCACGTAACACCTTTCATACAAAAAACTAAATTGAAATCGCTTCATCCGTTCGCGAGCTACGGTGCCACAGACAGACAGGCAAACAGACAGACAGACACGTCAAACTTATAACACCCCTCTTTTTGCATCGGGGTTAAAAATAGTGACAATCATGATTTTCAAAATCAACAGTTTTTAACTGTCCACTGCTGGACATAAGCCTCTCCTTAAAAAGGAGGTTTTGATCTGACGGTGGCCAGATGGTGTTTGGTTGTCCATCTCTTTGGTCCTCTTATTCTGGATAGTCCGAGTAGTAATAATAACGTGCTTCTATCCTACCCCCTGCCAAGCAACATGTGTTACACGTCAATTCTTTTTCCACAGTCGCTAATCCTCTGTTCTCTTATTTTATTGGGCAGGATTTTATTTTGACCACGTGACTTATCGTTTAGAGACATCTGTCCCATACATTTCTTAGTTTCTTATTAACGTTTACGATAGCAGAATGTCAACTTGGCTGTGGAGGCTGCTATCACAATATTTACTATCATATTTCAGGAGATTCATCTAGAGTCCCTAGTCAAGAGTTTGCATAACACTTGCATAACAAACTAAAACAAGTCCTCTTTTGTTTCAGTATCATCAAGCGAGCCACGTGTGGTGTGCTACTACACAAATTGGTCGGTATACAGACCCGGCACAGCGCGCTTTAATCCTCAGAACATCAATCCATATCTATGCACGCATCTTATTTATGCCTTCGGCGGTTTTACCAAAGACAATTCCCTGAAGCCTTTTGACAAATATCAAGACATCGAAAAAGGTAAAATTATCAACTTATTATGTGAAAACAAAAAAGTATGAGTTTATGTAATTGGTTACAAAACAAGCTATAGAAATATGTAAAATTGGTTCAGCTAATGAAGATAATAGGGCCACGCTGATCACAACATGAACAGAAGACCAACCTAAAATAACAGCATTCGTGCTGTCGTGTTTCGTTGGTGAGAACAAGACCGGAGGCCCAATGAAGCAGAAGTATCTCAAAAGGCCGCCAAAGTGTGGTTCACCATGCTATATTGTTGCATTGTCTGCATTCGCAATAGTATGGTGACTCTTGGATACTGCTCGTGCGTTCCATCAGGCAGAGTAGAGTCACTTTGATATGCTCATACATAAAAAAGTGTTTTAAAAGCTTGTTAAACGAACTATCACTAGGTACTCATTGCATTTCCCTCATCAATATACATACATATTAGATGAGCCCTGCGGTGTCACCCGCAGGTAACGCCGCAAGTCGAATCAATTAGCTACACAAATAGATTTTTATGAAAGTGACGGCCTTGTTGACTCGTTGTCAAGACGTGAAGTGGAGGTACCGCGCAGGCGCGTTTCGTATCAACCGCCACATGTTTTCCCTAAATAATAAATTAATTAAACAAACATTATCCATGGACTGAATTGTAAATCTAAACTAGTCCAGCCGTTTAGGAGGAGTTTAGTCGCATGTACACGCACAGAAGATTTATATAAATAAAGATCTTCAAATGAGTCCCGCGTTGGGCACCACTGTGACAATTTCTCAAAAATTGCTGTAATAGTAATAGTCTTACAAAGTTTCTTGATTCGATAGGTGGCTATGCGAAGTTTACCGGACTGAAGACTTACAATAAAAACTTGAAGACCCTGCTGGCGATTGGTGGCTGGAACGAGGGGTCCACTAGGTTCTCTTCCATGGTCGCTTCGCGGGAGAGAAGAAAAGAGTTCGTCAGGAATGCAATTAAGGTTTGTGGAAGTTCTAAATATCTAGTACCTATGTATTTTATGCCGTTGATTACTTTAAAGGCTTTGGGGAAAATCTAAGTTCAGGTTGAGTTTGCTGAAAAGTATTATGAGTAGAATATTAAGATGGTAAACTTAGATTGATGATACGTAGTTAGACAGGAAAAAAAAAAATTACCCAAGTGCGAGTCGGACTCGCGCAGGAAGGGTTCCGTACCATTATCTATACATTTCAAGCGTCTACCTGTTGCCGTTATCAACATCAAGCAAAAAAATCACGTTTGTTGTATGTGAGTTCCCTTAAATATTTATTTTATTCTGTTTTTTAGTATTTCTTGTTATAGCGGCAACAGAAATACATCATCTCTGAAAATACAGACGGACGGACAGACAGACAGAAAGACGGACAGCGAAGTCTTAGTAATAGGGTCCCGTTTTACCCTTTGGGTACGGAACCCTAAAAATTAGACCCGTGGTGGGATAAATGATAATGGTATTCCAATAAATATACCTGGGATTTCTCGAGTATCAAAACACGGAGTTACAGTGGTGGGCGTGTGCGATAGATTTTAATATAAATCAAAAAATACAACTCGAACGTTAATAGTAGGTAATAATTAGTCTAGGTAAATTAATATCTGTTCAGTATGCTCTCGTAACGTCTAAATTCGTCTAGCGTGAACCGTTGGGTTTTGTAACAAAACTAATTTAATTATAGCAATTATTAATGGCAGTTTAATAATAGAGAATCTAATTCAATGATGTTTTTTTATTAAATACTAGTTAAATCGCGCAACTTCGTTTGCGTCCTTCGAAAGAAGTAACTTTATAATATTAACAACAATTGCAGAGAATCTTTCATTTTAACTTACAATAATTATACCTATACAAAAATAATTGCATTTTCATTTTATTCAGTTATAACATTTCATTTGTAACGGCTGTCATAATCTAATCAATCTGGGAAAATCTACGCAATTTCTGACGATGTCGGTGTTTGTTAGATTGAGTTAAATTAGATTTGTACTTTCTAAATCTCACTTCTGATTCATTATAAAGTACGATTATATAAATTGATCCTTAGTGTTAGGCTTTATATAATATTAGCTTTTACCCGCGACTCCGCCTGCAGATATGTTAGTTTTTGCGGAAAAGGGTAGTGTAAGTCCTTCCTCAAGATTCAAAGTATCCATTCCATATTTCGTTGAAATCAGTGCAGCAATTTAGCTGTGAAAGATCAAAAGACAGACAGACTGAGTATTTTCGAATTTTAATACTAGTATTGTTAAAATAAATAATTATTATTGCACAATAAATTAATGGAGTTTGGGTGTTTTCTATGTATAATATGTATGTATTTACAAAAAAAAAATATAGTATATATATGTATTTGTATCAGTTGTCTAGTACCCATAACACAAGCTCTGCTTAGCTTGGGACTAGATGGCGTTGTGTGTTAGATGTCCGAAATATTTATATTTATACATAATTATTGTCCACAAATATCACACTAGCGAACTAAATATTATTAAAACGAATGCAACCTTCTACTTAAGTAAAGTTTACCGTTCATTTTAGTTCATTAAAATCATTTGTTTCTAATGATAGATTAAACAATGTTGTGAATTCAGTTCTTTGAAATATAACATGGTTGAATAATTTTAATGAACTTGAGCATACAGAACTGTTGCTTGTCTCAAAGTTGGTAAATATATCTATTAAGTTGCGCATACTACATCCACACTAAATATTATAAATTCAAAACTAGCTTCGTCTATCTGTTACGCCTTCACGGTTAACCGCTTAACCGATTTCAATCAGATTTACAATCAAGATTTTTTGATTCATGAGGAAGGCTACCATTTACTGTGAAAACTGACATATACGTGGGCGGGGACGGGGGAAAAATCTAGTTATATTATAGGTTCTATTTTATAATTAATTTTTACTCGTTTCTCCAGTTTCTCAGACAAAACCGCTTCGATGGTCTGGACCTCGACTGGGAATACCCTGCCTTCCGTGACGGAGGAAAGCCAAAGGACAAGGAACATTATGCTAAGTTCGTTAAGGAGTTGAGAGAGGAGTTCGAAACAGAGTCAGAGAAGACTGGCAAGCCAAGACTTCTCCTCACCATGGCTGTACCCGCTGGAATTGAATACATACAGAAAGGTTTCGACGTCAAAACTATAAACAGGTAAGTTGACTATTTTATAGATGTGTTGAGTGATTATAGTTTTGAGGATGCGTGTGGATCAGGCAATACAATTTCGCGAGATTGGGGCTCAGGCGAGATCTTGCGAGTTTGTGAATAATAATAGAGATTGGCAGTTTTGTGTGATTATTCTTGCAAGTAAACACAATATAAAAAAAAGAAAAAAATGAGAATTATAGATATTATGAAATAAACGTTTATTTTTACGAATTCTTTTAATAAACTTTTTGACGTGACAACGTCTTATAATTGCTTGCGCCGCATCTATCTCTCGCTTGCACTTCTAGCCTTAAATGGAAGCGAGAGATAGATGCGGCATCAATGTTTCGTTATGACGTTGTCACGTTAAACTATCGTCCGTAAACAGACTTTACAGACAAACATTTTTTTTGCGAATTATTTTGAAAGTAGCTCCTTAAGAAGCACAATATGTGCAAAGAATCGTCTGCTAAACGGCTTCTTATATTGCTGTTCAAATAACCAGCCGCACAGAATACCCTTTTGGATTCAACGCTAGTTGGAACCACAGATCTCATGCAGTCATACGCGAACTGTTCAATCTTCAATTCGTTCACAGTCAATGCTTCCTGTTTTATTAGTGACCACACCGATATAGAACCGTTAGTAAAAATGGAGGGCCCCCTGCAGGGAATACAATCTCGTTAAACTCGCGAGATCTCGCCCATTTTTCGGCCGAGGTCAATCTCGCTAAGAAAAGCCGAGTTTTTTTTTATGTTTGACTCTACCAAAATGACTCTTCTCTCTCTGATGGAAAGCATAAGCAGAAACCAAGAGTGGTGGCCATACTCATTGCGAATGCAGACAATGCAGCATGAGATCTCGCGAGAGCGAGATTGCATTCCCTAGTGTGGATATAGCTTTGTATGTCATACTTAGAATTGCATGCGTGCTCTTTTTATCATTCTTTTTTTTATATTTTATGTTACAAATAAACCTTAAACGTACTTAAGTAATTCTTTGATAAATATTTATTTACAAATAATTGAATTCTATTAATTAATTTCAATTCTAAATTTAATTGTGGCCTGCTTAAAAATAAAAAAAATATTAACTTAAAACACCTATATATTCAAGCAGATTTTGTGTAAATCAAATATAAAATTTGGCGAAACTATGACAATCCACCACAAAAAAACATATGTAATAGCAAAAATATAGTCATAAATGATTTAGTCTTTAATAGTCCAATGTTGGACATAGACCTGTTCTTACCAGGAAGGTAAGATATTTACTATGCCGTTTCCTTATTAAAAAAAAATTAAAAAGTTTAATCATCGATCGAAATTCAATAGTAATATCAGTGACGTCATATTATAACACGGGACCTTGTGCCTCAGAGAATGTAATCTGTCGGCCAAGGTCTGCGTCTGCGGTAGCTATCTGATATGATCAACTAGTTCGAAGATTAGTTTGACAACTTGTTAGATGGTGGTCTGGAATGCTTCGGTTGTTAAATACAGATTTGGCTGCTGTCAACAGTAGCTAAGATTTTAGGTGGTTAAAATTTTGAATGTGATTTTTATATTACCAAAACGATCCGTAACGAACTTGAGATTTTGGTAACCGATTGTGTTGTAAACATCCACTATGTAATGAGATATTCACCCCAATGGGATAAAATCAGGTGTTAATGGTTCTGTGGAAGATCCCTAATTTCAACGTTAGAAACTCGAAATAATAAATAATCAGTCGCTAGTCTATAAATGTATAACTGTATATGGGCTTTGAATACCATTCGTTCTTCCAAGAGTATTGGTCACAATACTCATTGCAAATGCAGACATTATAGTCATGCAGCATGGTGACCCACACTATGGCGGCCTATTGAGATGCTTCATCATCATTGGGCCTCCGGTTTCGTCCTCACTAACGAAACATGAAAGCACGAATGCTGTTATTTTAGATTAGTCTTCTGTACCGCCTCTGTCGAGCTGGTCAGTTCGTGCTGAAATCAATGTGGCTCTACTATCTAATACTACTTTCAGCCCTAAACCTACTACCCCTAAAGACGTGATCGTATTAAAGAACCATAACTTATAAAAAAACCTCTGTTGCAAAATTGAACACCTCATAAAATAAACATTAGTGAGTTGACATTAAGGTGGTAACACATTGCCAAAGAGCACACAGCGCAAATACTTAATTGTCGCGTGCAAATAAGTTGCGACATGTTGCATACACTGATCGTGTAGACTTGCTTAATTTACTAGTTCAATGTCGCATTGCTACATAAATTAAGTTCTGTGTGTACAAGCATGATCATCGCTGTTAGTGGAGAATCTTAACTACACGGATGGCGCAGTGGTCGCCACTTCCTACTGCTCGGTAATGCATTTTTGGGTTCGGTCCCCATATGGAACTACTTTTTGTGTGATATACAAATTGTTCTTCTGGATCTGGGTATTTTTGTGACCATTTTATGTATGCATGAATGTAAACTCCCCTGTGGTACAAGTCTATATCCTATGCGCAACAGTGGACTACTCAAGGTTGTTGATGTGATGTGAGTCTTAATTCTTAATAGATACATAGATTAAACTTTATATCCTATGAAGATCCCACTATCTCAAAGCTCATTCCGAAGTTGATGATAACAGTGATGACAATGATGAAAGATTTAGTTGTACCTACTCATATCATAGGCTCGTAATGCACAATAGGCCAATGTTACCTCCATCACATTTCGTAAGTAGCACCTGATTTGAATATAACACAATACATCTCGTTAATTATGTGAATAAACAATAGAAAAGACTGGTACGGTGACCATGGAGTCTGGTAGTCGACCCTTAAGCATATTAAATATATACTCTTGATTGTCGGCACTTGATGGAACTTGTTGCAATACATTCTATAATCAAACTGACTTTTACTTATTCCTCTATTTTTATTAAGTTTACTCCTGACCGGTTTCGCCTTATGGCATTATCAAAGGTTACCTTTAAATAAGTACAAGTGAGTTTGATTCTAGAATACGTTAAACATCGGTTAATATACACATTAACCAGGGATTTATATTAATAACCCAATATCGAGCATTCATTTTCCACTCATTTAATCGACTGCATTAAGAGCTTAATGGTTTAAACTGCCACCTTAAAACTTCTTACTGCACTGAGTATTGTGCGTTCATCCCCACACGAGACAAAGCTTTGTGTGATCCTCAATTTGTTTTTCTTAGTTTGGTTGTTGTTTCTGTCAGTTTTAGGTATGTTAATGAATTTTGTAAAAACATATCCCTAGTGCGGAGAAAAAAAAAACTTTTCATTCTGGTGACAAAAAGTTTGTGCAATAAATAAATTTATAATTATTATGCTTAGTCTGAGTCCTATCATTAACCGTGTGACCAAGTCATTATTTTACAGTATGATATTTTATAAATGGCGAACTGCGATGACTCGACCGGCGTAATGCCAATGTTAAGCTAGACATACACGGTAGGGTTTACCTGACAGGTTTACCTGTACCCATCAGGTAGGCTTGAGCTGAGTAGAGGACAAACCTGCACAATTATGAAACATACACACTGTGTAAAGTTGAACAGTACAGACAAACCCGTCAGGTATACCTAAGGGTGTATACCTTTAAGCAAATGTTACATTGCTTATTACTAAGTGAGTGACATCAGTCTGGAATATTTCCACCACTCATATTCCACTGAAAAGACAGATACGCTCTTATAACTCATTTGCGCACTACATTACATTTTTTTTTTCAATTTAACGCCCAGGCATTATTCCTCTAGGTTTTATTTACGTTGGCTACAGTCAGACGCTAGTTAACTTTCTAAACATTAACTCATATTATTACAAAGACACCTATTGTTATTACACAATTAAAATTACTTCTTGTAATGTCAAATATAATCACCGTGAAGAAACTTAGTTGTTGGACAGTGTCAAAATAACTAACATTGCAACAAAAAAGCTAAAATTAAATATTGTTGGAAGAGTTATAATAATTCAGAGAGAATACAACAAAACAAAGAAATGATAATCACAAATTTTTACAAAAAAAAAATTGACTTCAAGAACTGGACCAAATCGAAGTTGGGCCACACGGGAAACACCAGCTTGCAAATAAAAAAATAATTACCAAAATCGGTTCACCCAGTCCAAAGTTATGAGGTAACAAACCAAAAAAATACAGTCGCATTGATAACCTCTTCCTTTTTTAAGTCGGTTAAAAATTCGTGGGACAGTTGTGCTGTGCGTGTGTAGGTAAGTTGTAAGTGCAAGATTCACTTTCTACAACCGCTGACAAGTCTATTAATTTGTATTGCTGGCTAACATTTTATTTTGACCGTGTGGCTTGACGTTGACCGTCATCATTCCTTAACATTTGTAATTTTCTATTAACGTTCACGTATGTAGAATGTCATCTAGGCTAGTGTCAAATTTTTGAAAGGATTTTTACTGAGTGAGGTTATCAGAGCCCAGTAGCCCAGAGCTACTGTGTTTCTGGTAGAAGGTACTGAAAGGACTATAGGAACTGTACAAATACACATGTGCCTGTTGACGGAACTGGTTTTCATCCTATTATGTTGGTGGGACTAACCGGCCTAAAAGCGTTTAAACATCTGTCTGAGGTGGACCTTCGGGAATCGTCGATCGCAAGCGCTATTTCACACCGGTTTTCTGTGTGAAATAGGTATAGCCTTCCTCGATAAATGGGCTATCTAATACTGAAAGAATTTTTCAAATCGGACCACTAATTCCTGAGATTAGCGCGTTCAAGCTAACAAACTCTTTAGCTTTACTAGTATAGGTTATCTATTATCTTCTTTTTATAATTACCTACGTATTATTTCTTTAAACACTTTCCTTAGGAATGCGGATATAATATGTAATGTAATATGTAGTTCGGGCCGTTTAGAATCTATGCAGTAACACTAGGTCAGGCAGAAACTTCGCGCCAATTATTATATAATTTTTATTATCGGCATTACGCCTCCGAGGTAGTCTCTCTCGGAAGTTTTATTATAATATCAATTAACCTGCTTCCTAAACAGTCCAGTTTTTATTATAATACTTCTAAAACTATGTCAGTAATATATTATTCGGTTTACCTTCTGTACATCTTAATTTTTTTTCATAAAAGACAATAGATTTCATTGTTTTATTATTGTCTATTATCTACGCAGTTCTTGTTTGTGGTAACACTTTATTTTTAAATTATATTCGTTACTGTTTTAAATTTGCTTTTATATTTTAAAGAATACTAACATTAACTAGTATTTTTTTTCTTAACCAAGATACTTATAAAGTAATTTTTTGTAAACTTTAATTATGCTTCTCGTTTTTATTTATATTTTTTTTGTTTTCGTGCACTTGTGTACATCAGCGGGCTTAATGCCTAGGGCATTCTCTAGCCATCCTTCGAGGGTGTAGAGATCTAGTAAGGTAGGTGAAGCGAGGTTACTGTTGTTTTTAAAGTAATAATTTAAGAAATATGCCTCGGAGAGTACGTGAAGAGGTCGGTTGGTCCCGGTTGCAATACAAACGTCCGTAGAAATCGCTACGTAAAGTTAGAGTCCAAAATAGTCCAACAACCTAGTCTATCTAAAGATTTTCGATTTCTGGAGGTTCGTGGCGGTCCGATCATCATAATTCATTTAAAAATTTACACTTAAATTTAAGAAATATAATACTGTTTTGTTGTAAATGAACTATACAAAAATGAAAATGATTTGGTTACCGACAATCATGAAATCAAAAGTTTGTTATCTCATTAGAAAAGACCTACTATTTCGACTTACTTATAATAAATAAGCAAAATCTGATTAGATTTGGTAGTCTACTGTATTATGTAAACTGACATGATTGCAACAGTGCCTATATAACAAATTACAATCGAAATAACACATTTACATAATATTTTCACTATTTGTTTTGTTGTAAGAAATACTGATGCGTTTATAATATCTCAGGTAACGAAATAAAGATGGCCGCCCCACAAACAAATACCAAAGACAATGTGATGTGTTAATTCTGGTTTTCCCTGCGTCCTTCAACGCTCCGGTTAATGCAGATAGCAAGTTCTGTTACAAAAGCTCCTATGAATACAATAGATTATATTATCTAGTTGTTAAACAATATGTTAACAACTTAGCCTGTTAATTTAGTTCTACATAAGTTGAGAATGTTGAAATGACCACAGTATCAGGCCGTTTGACTCTCAAGTAGGTTCCCGTGCGTCATATAAATAAAACTTTGATAAATTTGAATGTTAAGCGTTATTGTCCTATACGAAATAAAACACTCGATTTTAAATTAGATTAATTGCAATTCTAGTCATAATAATATTTAAAAGAAAAAAAGTTGTAACTACGCGAAGTGTAACACATTTTTTTTTCAGTAAACCCGAAGTGCTTACGAATTAAAGTTACCCAATTTAAACAAAAGATTTATAAAATAGAGACAGTAGAAATTTTCTTATGTTTCATTAAATTTAGCTGCTAATAATGACTCACTTTCATTAAACACATATTTATTGTGATCTAAGTTATAAAAATAATAGCATACGCTACCAAAGATGACACTAGATACATTAACACCTATCCTGACTAGCAATTATCTACGATTATATCTTAATTACTTCCTAAAATAACTTGGTAATTACGTAGTGGCTAAAAGAGGCTGTAGTGTAGGCGAACTGGTTGGACGTAAAATATGCTGTTTAGAATACAAGTCTTTTGAAACTATGCATATAGTGTTAATTACAAGGTTCAAGGTAAACTTCTACTGGTGACAGAGACTTGTGAAAGTATTACGAAATGATAAGTTTCCCGACAAGCTAGGTACTGTTGTTATAAACTAGCAGCGCCCCACGTTTTTATTTATGTTTGACTCTGACAAAATGACTCTACTCTGCCTGATGGAAAGCATATGCAGAATCCAAGAGTGGTGGACACCATACCATATCCTGTTTCCTTTCTAAAGAATCAAATTATAGTTATATAGTTTCACTTCTTCCGGGCGGAGGGACTCCACGCATTTTTTTCTTTTATTTTTTTTAATTTCTTTAGTTATAAAAGGTAACTCCCGCATTAAGAATATACATCCTGTGTCAAGGGGGACTTTACAAACATACATGAAACAGACACAAAGAACACCTAGACTCAGAACAACAATTTAAAAAGTTACACAAAGTGTTATGCCAAGTGAGATTTGAACCCACAACTCTTGGCGCAGTAGAAAGGGGAATGGCAACGACTTAAACCACTAGGCCAATCGGGCTTTCAGCATGTATGTATGGATTGTCACATTTTTATACCTTTCTCTCTTCTTCAGGTACCTGGATTGGATGAACTTGCTGACTTACGATTACCACTCCGCCTTCGAGCCAGCAGTCAACCACCACGCGCCACTGTACCCGAACGAGGAGCCTAACGAATACAGTGTGGATGGCGAACTTAATATTGTGAGTATTGGTCATTAAATAATCACGTCACACTAATATTAAAAAGGTGAAAGTTTGTGAGTGTGTATGTTTGTTACTCTTTCACGCAAAAACTACTGAATGAATTTGGATGAAACTTTACAGTAATATAGCTTATACATCAGAATAACACATATGCTACTATTTGCCGTGATAACCGACATGCACGCGGGCGGAGCCGCGGGCAACAGCTAGTTAATTAATAACTCATTATTATCAACATCATTATAGTCAACCAAACACCCAAGGGATGAGTAGAGACGGTGATATAACTTGTTGACTTGACTGCCTCGGCGGCGCAGTGGTAGCGTATGCGACTGCTGAGCTTGAGGTCTCGGGTTCGATTCCCGGGTCGGACCAGATGTTAGTATTATCTGCAAATATTTGTTTCGGAGTTTGGCAGTTTTCTATGTAGGTAGGTAGTAAGGTAACTGTTAAATCTGTTGATGATGATAATGATGAAAAAATATATCCGTGTGGTGACGTATTAAGAATAAATAATAATAATAAATAAATAATAAAAAATAAAAAAGTTTCAGACATCTAACACACAACGCCATCTAGTTCCAAACTAAGCAGAGCTTGTGTTATGGGTCCTAGACAACTGATATAAATACACAATATACTGATATGATAATAATACCTGATCATTTACAACTCTTAGGCGTTTCAAACCTCACCATCTAGACCCAGTTAGTAGAAGCAGTCAAAAGCTAACCTGCTTTGAGTGACATCGCATTCGACCTGTCTCTAAAATAATATTGGTTTTATTAATCATTTCATACTTATGTTTTAAATTGTAACTTTAAGCTGTCGTATGCAACTTAGTATTTATAGTGTGTACTCTTAACTGTATATTAAATTATTATGCAATTTATGAGGAACATTTATTGATTGTCAACTATTGAGATGTAGTAAATTTTAAATAAGTGAATGAAGAAGTTTGAACTATACTTTTACCTAAAACTTCTGAATAAAGCGGTAAAGCTTTTTAGGTATAAGGGCTCCCACACGTAAGTGCGATGCGATGCGGCGTGAAGTTCTTGCTTTGCATTCGTGCGAGCTCGCTGATATTTGCGATGCCTTTATGTGTGGAAGCCCTAAGGTAGCAAAGAGAAAGTATTCGGTGGTCAGACAGGAGATAATGGTTAGGGCCGACATACGGATCATAATGACAACAGTTCCCGGATCCCTCCTATTTCAGAGTGGCACAAAACAAAAAGTAAAAGACATACGGTAATGACATTTCACCAGCAGATGCTGAATTCCACCCATTAGTGGGATATAACCCGTCCGCACGTTTGGCCTAGCACCGCTTTCTACTGCACTGAGTATTGTGGGTTCAAATCCCACATGGGACAACACTTTGAGTGATCCACAAATTGTTGTTTTGAGTCTGGGTGTTCCTTGTGTCCGTTGCATAATTGTGTTTGTAAAGTCCACCGCAAAACAAGATTCATTCCTAATAAGGAGTTGTCTTTTTTTTTATTCCAAAATATTTTTTTTAAAAATTGAGAGAATCTTTCTCAGAACCCTCAAGCTATTTTCTCAATAGTGACATATTTGATCTGTAATATTTTAAAGTTTTTACCATCTGTTTATTCTTTCAGGATTACACAATCAAGTTTTACTTGGAACAAGGGGCTGATCCTGATAAACTGGTGCTCGGTATACCCACATACGGTCGTTCGTACACACTGTTTAACCCAGACGCGGTCGAGCTCGGCTCCCCCGCTGACGGGCCCGGAGAACAAGGAGACGCCACCAGGGAAAAGGGATACCTGGCTTATTACGAGGTGAGATATTAAGAAAATTACTGGTAATTTAGGTTCAACTACTTAGAACCTTATTATCTAGATTTAAGCCTTGTTTTATGATTAATGAATAATTTAATTAGGCCATAATCGATTTGATAACCAAGTGTTATTTTAATATAACTGTTATTTTCCAAAAGACAACTATTGAAGCATATAGCTTCAATAGTTGTCTTTTGGAAACATTAAATGAAGCCGTGTTAGCTTCAAAGACGATTGAAAATCCGACTCTCCGCTATTCGGAAATTTATATTAAACATAAAAAATATATATTGCAGCAAAAAAGTATGTAAGGTATGTTATGGAATGTTGTTGAGTCCATACACCAATAGAAAAAGTCAACTTTACGACACAAATAACGTAAAACCACATTTTCTTGGATGACCAATGACTCCAGTTAAACACATCTCCTTTATCTTTAAATGGCTATCAACTTATCCCACATACCTTTCTTAGATCTGCGAAGCAGTAAAGCAATCGCCAAAGAAACGCAGCCCTGAATCAGATGAAGACTCCGAAGAGTACGAAGACGAAAAGGAACAACCCTGGACAGTGATGTACCCTAATGCTGCAGCCATGGGTCCGGTCGCGTACAGAGGCAACCAGTGGGTCGGTTATGATGACGTAGATATTGTTAGGAAGAAAGCTGAATATGTTGCTGATCATAAACTTGGAGGTTGGTTCTATTACGATCATACTAACTTTATGAACTGTCACTTTTAATATAATTATGTTTACGGGAATTAACGCACTTATGGCAGGAATTAAGTACTACCCTTGAAATGCCTGTCGTTTCGAATAGGTTGTACCTACTGACGCACTCATGATAGCTCTGACGTTGCATGACCACAGTCAACCTGAGCCTATCGTGAGCGAGTTACGCGATTCTCTTAAACGCTATTACGAGTATAGTTTAGTTATCATAACATGTAATACTATTGATGTCACAAACTAATCCAATATTAGTTTCTATAAAATAAGTATCTCTGGTCTAAATACATTTTAATATTCTTTTTCCTAAACTTCTTTAGCTATGCAAAGTCTGTAAATATACATAAATATTATTAACGACTTGTTGCAAAATATTGTTTTAAAATTTGACATAAAAAATCGATTACAATTGTCATGGTACTCGAACTTTACAACTTTTTTAATACTTTTTTTTATGGAATAGGCGGGCAAACGAGCAGACGTATCGCCTGATGGTAAGCGATTACAGCCGCCCATGGACACTTGCAACACCAGAAGCGTCACAAGTGCGTTGCCGGCCTTTTGGGGATGGGGGGAGGAGGTAGGGGTAGGGGATTGGGGTATGGGCCTCCGGTATCCTCACTCACTCGGTGAAACACAGCGCAAACACTATTTCACACCGGTTTTCTGTGAGGCCATGGTATCACTCCGGTCAAGCCGGCCCATTCATGCCGAAGCGTGGCTGTCCCACGGCAATACTTATTTTATATTGTAGCAAACACATGTAAATGTAATAAGAACATAAAATATTAATTAATAATTATAATAATTGTATCTCAGGAATTATGTTCTGGTCTATTGACAACGATGATTTCCGTGGCACCTGTCATGGCAAGCCGTACCCGCTCATTGAAGCTGCAAAGGAGTCTTACTACGCTAAACTTGGGTAAGTCATTTATTTAGCAGTCCACTACTGAACATACATCTCCGTCAATGACTGCCAAGCAGTTTCGCCCCCTATATATTTCGCGTACCCATGGCATGCATCAAAGATTAGGGCGTAACCGGTCAGGATTAAACTGAATTAAAGCAGTGGAATAAGTACAAGTGAGTTTAATTCTAGAATGTGTCTCAAACAAATTCCTTGAAATGCACACGATAGAGAGTATAAATTATACAGACTGCAGATACTTAGGCCGGAATTCATCTCCTTTTTGTTGTTCATCTTTAATCTCTTTAAAACTATACTAGTTTTAGTAGACTCATTAGTTAAATT
Source organism: Diaphora mendica (assembly GCA_949125395.1). Classification (NCBI taxonomy): domain Eukaryota; kingdom Metazoa; phylum Arthropoda; class Insecta; order Lepidoptera; family Erebidae; genus Diaphora; species Diaphora mendica. Next base: position 3,127,989 of record OX421322.1, on the reverse strand, counting down.
CCTTAACTGCGTTCACAGGTCCACTATCAACACAGTTGCCCAGAGTACTCAGTCGACTGTGGCCCGCCCCAGCTCCAAGAGGAGGCAGCGACCGAGAATTACCACTACCACATCCACCACTACCACCACAACCACAACTACTACCCCCAGACCTTCAGCCAGATCTTCGTCTAAACCGAGTGCCAAGTAAGCTTAATTTTAATTATTTTTCTTTGTTCATACGCTGTTTGATACTTAATAGACTACGGGCCCGTGTCGAAAATTGATGGGTCAACTGAACCACCAGGAGACCTTTTTAGAAAGATACAGGAGCATACAACAATAACGTTCAGCACTATGCCGTCACTTGTAAGCTGTCCAACTGAGTACTGGTGAAGGGGGTAGCAACCCACGATTTTTCTTTACATGATTTTTGTACGGCGTTGCGTAATAATAGACTGAAATTGTATTGAACCGATGCCGTACAAAATCAAATGACAGAATTGACCAAGAAAATCGACGGGTAATCGAAAAAAATGCAACTCTGTGGCACACTATTTTTGTACGGCATCCGGTGAGGTTTCGGGTTCGATTCCCGGGTCGGACCAAATATTTGTATGATCTGAAATAATTTGTTTCGGAGTTGGTTGTTTAGAAAAAATATGTATACAGGTATTCTATCAGGTAATCTAGCTTTTATAATACAAGTCCTACTTAGTTTGAAACTAGATGGCGTTGTGTGTGAAATGTCCGAAATATTTTATTTATTTTTAATTGTTGAAATACGTAACCATTTAGTTACCTTACCAAGATGTTGGGTAAAGTTTTTTGGGTCTCTGAAACCTATTTATTAAAGATGATTTCTTTTGATTGCCAGTACATATAACTTCCGCGTGACCAGCACTACTCCAGTGTGGAGCATCAACACTCCAGAGCCACCCACCACGCCAGATCCAGGAGCAGGTAGAAATATTCAACATTATATCGCTCGCTTTATCAATACTACTCATAGAATACTTACTTACTTAATGGAACGATTCTGGTATTAGTATCTGTCAGTTCCAATCTGGCAGTCCACAACTGTGCGCTTTTCTAGAAACTTTCTACCTCGCACAACAAAACTGTGGAATGAACTGTCGCATGAGGTATTCCCGGACCAATACGACCTTCAAACTTTCGAGAAAAAAGCTTACTCCTTCTTAAAAGGCCGGCAACGCTCTTGTGACGACTCTGGTGGTGTGTTAATATGTGTGCAAATTGGGGACAACTAGTTTTGAACTTGACACTTGGACCTTAAATAACGTTTTACCCTTCAGCCCATGGTATGGCTACAACCTACCCTTTAGCGAAATTCTCGCGGTTGACGTGTGCGACTGCTGATCATGAGGTCTCGGGTTCGATTCCCGGGTCGGACCAAATGTTTGTGTGATCTACAAATATTTTTTTCGGAGTTTAGGTGTTTTCTATATATAATATGTATATATTTACAAATAAAAAAGTATATATGTATTTGTATCAGTTGTCTAGTACCCATAACACAAGCTCTGCTTAGCTTGGGACTAGATGGCGTTGTGTGTTAGATGACGAAAAAATAAAATAAAATTGTCATTTCACTGTTGGGTCCAGTGGTGTTTCACCTTTATGGACCTAAACAGTGCAAGGAGTGCTACGTTTTTTATGTATTATTATGAATATAAGATATTCAATTACAATATAAATATTTTTATGTTACTAAATATCAGTATAAACATGATGATTCAATATACCACATCGATTTAACTTAAAAAATATTTTCGAAAGGGATATTAAATGAAAATATCATCCGTATTTTCAGATTTCAAATGCGTTGACGAAGGTTTCTTCCCTCATCCACGTGATTGTAAGAAGTATTTCTGGTGTTTGGACTCTGGACCCTCAAACCTTGGCATCGTAGCTCATCAGTTCACTTGTCCTTCTGGTAAGTTATTTATTACTGTTTTTTTCCGAAGTAAGCTTAATATTTATTAAATATTAATTCTAATTAATTTTCCTTCTCTACTACGCAAACTACTACTAACTAGCCTGTGTGAAAACCAACTATCGATTCTTATAGACTTATATAATAATGATTTAATAATCCTCCCACCATACATTTCACTATCCAAAGTCTGGAGCGGCTGTTAATCTGTAATACAGGTCATCCTAGTACAGATGCCAGTCTCCCACACAGATTATATTTATGTGAGCTGTATTTGCTATTTGCTGTATGAATTTGTTTTTAATTGTAAACTGTGTATGAGAGAAACAATACATTATTATTATTATTTCATCTCTTTACAGGTCTTTACTTCAACAAGGCAGCAGACTCCTGTGACTTTTCCCGCAACGTGATCTGCAAGAAATCCACTCCGACAACCAAAGCGCCAACTGCTGCTCCTCCGCGGTCTACAACCACAACGACAACTCCCAGGACAACCACAACCACTAGGAAGGCGTTCCTTAGCACCAAGAACTCTGCACTGTTCAGGACTACTTCTTCAACAACGATCACTCCTAAACCGAAGGTTCGTACTAGGAGTGTAATGGTTTTTGAAGTAAAAACTTCTTTAGGCGTGTTGAGCACTTTTTGAGTGAACAAAAATCACGGAACTCACGTCATTGCCACCGTACGCTTCCTCGACGATTTAATTCACAAGTTACTTAGTTTATATTTCTATCGACTGTCCCCAAAGACTGCCTAAATTTTTTTTATATTACATACTAGCTGTGCCCGCTACTTCGACATTTAATATTTCACCATTCAAACCTTCCCTGGACTACGACAAATGTTTCAAAACCAAAACAGCTAAATTTGTCCAGCCATTCTCGAGTTCTAGCGAGACAAACGAATGGAAGTGCCACAGCCCAAGGACATCTGCTAATTCAGAGGTACAAGTTGAGTTCAGGCTATGGATAGACTCAGTTCGAGCATGTCCATTTGAGCCAATCCATATCTCGCCAAAAATCAAAAGTTCTATTTTAAAAACTGAATTAAATTATGCCGGTCTCACAGTGTCTCTTTTATTCAATTTAATACGTCAACAAATTATAACTGTTAGGTATAAATTATTTACTGAATTAATGATATATGATTTTAATGCGCAGGTTGAAGAGTATGACGAGGAAGTAATTTCTGACGAAGACGCCGAAGACCCTAAAGTTATCAAGGAGCTTATTGACCTGATCAAGAAAGTCGGTAAGTAATTATCATAGTTTAATATTAACACGTGAGAAAAAATAGGCAAAAAAGTTATTAATAATTTCAAGGTGATTGACGATCATATCATATTTGTATAAAGGAATTGATTACTTTGAAATGAAGCTTAATAGTTTAACTTGCATAAAATAGCCCTATTTTTTGGGAATATAATGCTTTAACTATTTTACTGTTCCGGGTTTTATTATTAAAATCATTTAATTTCATCACCTAATTGACATTGAATAGTCATTCATTCGCAAGAACAGTATTCAAAGTTCTTGGGCAAATCACACCAACAATACAAAATATTCTGTTTCGAATTATGCATGCAAATATAATTCCACATAAAATATTTCCACAGGAGGTATCGAACAACTTGAGAAGCAGCTCCACAGAAGTGAATCGTCTTCATCAGTGAGCACCGACGGCGTGATAACCACCACACCGACTACCTTCAACAAGAAGTTGTACCAGAAGGTGCTGGAGAGGGCACGAGGACAAAACAAGTGAGATCTCTTTCCTCTCTTCTGTCACTCGTCTGAAAGCAAGTGGTTACCGCAGCTTAAGTGGTAGCGGCACCGCTGTTATTTTTCTGTATCTTGAGTATAATACCTTTTAGAACGCAAGATACCTTATATCATTTTAAGTATAGTATATTACAAGTATACTAGCTGCTGTGCCCGCTACTTCGTACAAGTGACATTTGTATTTTCAAGTTATTTTTAGTTTTTAGCCGTTCAAACCTTCCCTGGACTACGACAAACATTTCTAAACCAAAATCAGCTAAATCCGCCCAGCTGTTCTCGAGTTTTAGCGAGACAAACGAACAGCGATTGATTTTTATATTTAAGATTTCAAGTATATAGACTGCTTCAGTGGCGCAGTGGTAGCGTATACGACTGCTGTTCTCGAGGTCTCGGGTTCGATTCCCGGGTCAGACCAAATGTGTGTATGATCTGCAAATATTTTTTTCGGAGTTTGGGTGTTTTCTATGTATAATAATTATGTATGTATTTACAAAAAACAAAGTATATATGTATTAATATCAGTTGTCCCATAATACAAGCTCTGCTTAGTTTGGGGCTAGATGGCGTTGTGTGAAAAAAAAGTGTAATGAGACAGAGTGGTTAAGGCTTGGGCATATAAAAGTTACATAAATTCATTTTAGCATTTACAACGCGGGTAGCGTTATCCGAGGTTTCGCTCGGAACTGATTTAAAAATAGTTTTTGGGATTAAAAGTGAACGATGTGACTTTTCCGACCTTTCCCATCTCTGTTCTAAATTTCAATTTCGATTTGGCCGTTCCGAAACAAACGCCCATCTTTAATAATATTTTTTTAAAAGGCAAAACTATATTTAAACATTGCTTTATTTTGTAGATATACCGGCAAAAACAGTAATGCAATTGAGCCGTTAACACAAAATGTACAAAATAGTCGACGAGGACCTCAGAACGCTGGCTTGGAAATATCTATAGAAAGGGATGCACCCTTGAGAAAAGAACGTCCCCAGTAAGTATTTGAAATAATATATATTAATAATTAACATACATTCTAGAAATACACTTCACTTGAACTTATTCAACTATTTAAATTCACTTTAATCCTGACCGGTTACGTCCTATGGCATTATCAAAGGTTACTGGGTATTTTTTTATGGAATAGGGGCAAACGAGCAGACGTATCACCTGATGTTAAGTGATTACCGCCGCCCATGGACACCCGTAACACCAGAGGCGTCACTAGTGCGTTGCCGGCCTTTGGGGCATGGGGAGAGGCATGTGGGGAGGGGTTGGATTATGGGCCTCCGGTATCCTCACTCACTCGGTGTAACACAGCGCAAGCGCTATTTCACACCGGTTTCCTGTGAGGCCGTGGTATCACTCCGGTCGAGCCGCCCCATTCACGCCGAAGCGTGGCTCTCCCATGGTCAATTTATTATAAAACCTTTTTACCACTCAATTACAACCATCTGAAAAACAAAACAAGTACAAATTATTAAAAAATTAAAAACCCGACTGCGTCAATATTTAACAATAAAAACATATAAGTTATATATATTCGTAATCACCGTAAAAAATTCTTTATTTTGATACCACACTCGATGTACTTTGAAAACATTTTTTTTTATATTACTTTTTGGCGCCAAAAATCCTTTTTTTTTATTTTGATGTGCTCAGTGTCACTCTCACGACTAAGACGAATCTATGGACACCACTCACATAAAAATACGACAAGCCGTTTAGGTTCTAGGACGTGCCAACGAAATATACATACATACACTCGAAACCATAACCCTCCTTTGGCAGTCGGGTAATTATCACTTTATTTGAGTCCAGTGCAGGTGTTACCAGCCTAGACTAAAAGCATTAATTCATTTCTACAACTCTCATAACTCATATTCCTTCATAACCCAGGTACGTCACTATAAACCGTCAACGAGGTACCACGACTGCAGCTCCTGCAGATAGCGACGAAGATTACGAAGAAGTGGAAGAAGACAAGGGAGACCGAAGTGTTAAAGTTCAACCCTTGGATGAAAGGAGAAATGTGGCGACTACTGCTAAACCACTACAGTATGTTAACATTAGGAGAGGCCGACCAACTACTATAAGCCCTTCTGATACAGCCGATGATTCTGCTTCAAGGTAATGTGACTTTCGTACCCGATTTTTTCCTTCCCACTATGGAGTGTAGAGATAAAGAGTACAATCTAGAAGTTAAAAAAGTGTCCGCCAAAATGCACTAATTAGGTGACGCCACTGTGCAACAAGTGTAAATTTTAAAGAATTAGAAAAGATAATCAAATGAAGTATTATTTCTTTATGTTTGTCGAACAGGATACTACGCAAAGTTTTTAAAATTTAAACCAGAATTTAATTATTTTGTGGAAGAACGGGTGTCATGTCCCTCCAACACAAAGGGAGGATCCTCCGACCAGGCGAGGTGATCGTGCCTGGCGGGCCAACTGCCCAACGGTTGATGTTGGGATGTTGTAAATATGTAGGATGTTGTATGTTAATGTGCGCGAGAACTTTGCGCGATTCAGGATTGGTAGTTTCTTAGTTTCCTTCGTTACTCCGTAGTTCAGTGTAACTTCGGTAGATGGCGCTGTAGTATATTTCTGTTGCGCTGTATGTGGAAGTCGCCACAATTTGATTATGTTTGTCGGTCACTTATTACGCAAAGTTTTTATTTTTAAACTAGAATTTAATAAAAGAATTAAAACGATATTACACTCTTGTCTCACTAGAGTGTAATATCGTTTTAATTCTTTTATATACTAGAGCGCCTCTGTGGTCGGTTCTCGAACTATTATTTAGTCATGTTTGACGTACAATTTTCCCCTTAAGAGCCCATCAGAGATTGTACTCCTTACCTCTATACTCCATGCTTCCAACCTGTAAAGTACTATGATAAGGCAAGTGATTTTCACTGTAAAATAGTTACATAGTATTACTATTTAAAATCGTAAAATCCTTTGTCTTTTCATTGTAAATATACATTTTTTATCTTTCTCCCTAATACTAAACACTTTTCGTTGGGCTCTGGCGAAAGAATAAACCTGGAAGGCTACACCTTATAGTATATGACCATCTTCTTCCATATTAGACAAACATTTTAACAGAACCAAAATTGTAAACTAGACTGCTTACCAATAACCATAATCGAATACAAGTAAAAACATACTTAACATAATTATATTAATGAACCCAGACATACTGTTTTTCGCGGATGGATACCTACTTAATACTCCAAACCGTGATGGTTGACGATCTTTGCAGACTTCTCCATTCAGTAGCGGATGGCAATGGGCTGAAGTTGGAGACAGAACGAATATTCTTGCCCATCGCCTAATTTATTAGCCTAAAGATTTTTATATGACAAATCTTGACAAAAAATCATCCTCGAGATTTCAGTGTTGGTTGCAATCGTAAATTACTATATTCTTACTAAGTAAAATTGAGTATCCAAATGACTCAACATATTGAATTTCACAGAAATGCACTATTCGAACGACAAACCTCACTGTCTGCCATATCAGAAACAGCCAATACTGTGGACGCGGTGTCTTCAAGACGAGAAGTTAAACCAGAATACGTCACTATCCGCAGACAACGACCTACCACGGAGGAAACTACTACTCAACAGTAAGCTTAATCGTGATTATTATTCCAAACAAACAAAAACACTTCATTGTGATCCGTCTTCTCATTCAATCGTATAGATTGTTACGATTGAAAAACACTACAGGCGAAAATTTGCTTTCTAAATCGGTTGTGCGAGGCAAAAAGTTTCTTGATAAACACACAGTGGTGGGGTGTGCCAACAATGCATTTGGAAATAGTTCTAACATTCTCAATTAGCAATAACTGGATAATAAATGTAAACTAACTTTAAAGTTATATCTCTTTTTCTAATATAGTCTTCGTTCTTTTGAGCTTTTTCTGAACATCATAATTTCTATGTCTGAAAACCCGTAACAACGTGTAAATATTGGCCATTAAACACTTCTAGGTCTAAAGGCGGAACAAACAGGCTCCATATTTATTTTGTTTATTTATTTGTATCTTTATTGTAAACAAACAAATATTACAAAATAAAACAAAATATGAGTTACAAAATATGCAAACAGACAACCATGATACGGATTTTCAGTATCCAAAAATTTTGGGTAGTTTACCTACAAGTATTTACAAGTAATGTTACATCATTATTAATCCATGTAAAACGAGTAGTAATGATGCAACATTCATAATACTGTTATTGTATTGAAAAAAATTGCAGTTGTTTATTAATAACTACATAAAAATAGTTGTTGATCAAAAATTTTCTCTTTTTTTGTAGATACCAACAGTATGAAGAAGAAAACACACAAACGACATTACTAGAAAGAGAAATATCGACGCAGTCAAAATACAATACAATCGTGCGAACCACCCTACCCCCTGAAGAGCCTACCACACGGCCCCCTCTCTTCAAAATATATACCCTTCAAACCGATACACCCTCAACCCCTGAATCGACATCTGTGCTAGCACTCCAAATAGCTTCTTTACTTCATTCCCTCAATTCCTCTGGTATCGAAGATTCTGACATTGAAACTGAAGCTCCAGTTGCTGAAACAGATAACCCTACAACAGTTAGTACAACCACATCGACAACTACAACTACTCGAGCTCCGCCTCCTAGACGTACGCCTGCCGCCAGACGTCGAGGTGTCACCGTTAAGACAACACCGGCCCCGTCAAGTACTACACAGGTGAGTCCCAGGAATTATACTATCGTGAGACGTCGGCGACCTTTACGTAGACCGAACGAAATTACATCGGGTTCAGATGATAGTAATGATTTATCTCGTAAAATAAGATCCACTACCCCTGATAGCCGAGAAGTAAATGGTGTAAACGAAACAGTACCTAGAAGATTCGGTGGCAGGATTCAAAGAACACGATTCAGAGTTGCCGACTCTGTTCCAGCTGCAGCATCGCCTGTTGTAAGTGGGCAGCCTAGTTCAAATGACGATGAAGATGTTCCGTTGACTACCATACAAGTTGAACCAAAATTTGTACCGAGACAAAGGTTTAATTTACGTAGTGATAGGCGTTTTCCTAGGCCATCTACTTCATCTGGTGTTGATTCTGACACAGTTCCCGATAGTGACGTATCTGCTGCTACTGTGGAAGCGAGAAGACCAACCCTTGCAGCAAGAGGTCGTAATAGATTTACGCTGAGCTCTACCACTGAGGCAACGCTTAGATCAACTATTGCAGCCACCTTGACACCACGCCGACCTACATTTGGTAGATTCTCTCCTAGGCCTTTTACGAGACCGCCACCTTCACCCGCCGATGTAGATGAAGATGTCACTATAGAAGCAATTACTCAAAGGAGTACATTGCGTTTACCTCTTAGTAGAACTAGACCTACGCCTGCAGTTGTTGGTAGAAAACTACCTTTTCCGTCCCGTCAATTGACTACGCAACAAGTTTTGGTGAGTTCAGATAATGATGATGATGATGAGCCAGAAACCAGGGCGGACGATATTTTGCTTTCTGAAAGTGCTAGAACAGAAAAGGAACATGATGAACCTGAACCTGACATAGACGAAGAGTTACCAAAACGGAGAGTTGTCATCAAAAAACTGAGACCTACAACTAATAATCCGTCAAATGTGGTTATATCGACTGAAATTGTACCTATTGATACAGACAATACTGATACTGGTAAGAAAAGATTTAGGGTAATCCGCCGACGACCTACTTCCAGCAGCACCACCGAGGAACCCTTAGTTTCCTCTGAACCCCCAACTGGACCTGGTGGCCAGCGTATTCGTAAGGTAATCAGGAAGAAACTTCGTCCTACTGAAATCGATCCAGAAATTACTGTCAAGAATTTAAATTCACTTAACACATTGAAAAGCTCTACCACGGAAGTGTTTAACTTTGGGGAAAGGACTAAACCTCCACCTACGACCACTTCAACTGAAGCTGAAACTGAACCAATTATAGAAGAAGTAACCGAATTTTACAAAGAGAAAAAGGTAGTCACTACAACAGTTGCACAAAATATAGAAAATAATACTGAAGTAATTACTCAAGAACCATTGACAGAAAAAAATATAGAAACGATTAATGAAGAAAAAGTACCAGAAATTTCTGTAGAAACTACAACGAATGCCAATAAAAACACTGACTCAACTCAAACTAAGATCGATACATCGGAAAACATTGAAGTTAATTCTGATATTGTTATAGGTGACTTATCTAATAATGAACAAACTAAAGACATAGAGATTAAGCCTGAAGAAGAAGTTAAAAATGTCACTAGTGAAAATGATGAGAAAAATAATGATGAACCAAAGTCAGAAATTAAAATAGAAAATAAAGTTGAAGTAGCTATAGCAACTGATGGAAAAGGAATTGATATTTCGGACGATAAACAAACAGATACGGAATCATTAGTAACGGAAATAACCACCCCCGAAACTACAACTACCAGTACTACAGTTTTGACTTCAACTTCTACTAGAAGTAGGTTACCTTACAGACCTCGTAAAAAGTTATTCACACCATCCACAGAATCATCAGTACCATCCACAAGTAAGACTTTCAGTAGAAAATATAACCCAGGAGTTTATACAAGTCCCGCAACAGTAGATAGACCTCAATTCAGACCGAGTGGTGCTGTGACAAGAAGACCATTTTCTTCAAAGATATTTACCAGGCGACCATTTACGACAAAAACAACTCAAAGGGTAGAAGAAGAAGAAGAATATAATGACGAAGAAGTGGAAGAACATGAACAAGAAAATCCATTCGTTTTTGTACCACCTAACCAGTTGTTTACTAGAAAGCCAGAGTCAACTGAGGAAGATGATGAAGTTGATAACTCTGAAGAATTATTAGAAGAAGGAGAAGGAGATGAAAATTATGAAGAAGAAGATGAACAAGATTCATCTAACTTTTCTCTGACAACAAGAAAGCCTGGATTCAAACCACGCGTAGTCAACTCAAGCACGTTCAGAACTTCTTCAACTACTACAGAACTACCGAAACGAACTGCAACATCACAAAATAGAACTGGCATTATAACTAGATTTGGAAGTAATAAGCCAGTTACAGAAAAGAAACGTGTGCAGAATATTCCGTCAGGCTACAATACTCCTGTAAATGCTGTAAGACCTAAAGGTGGTGTATCCCTTGTTAATAAAACTGAAAGTACATTGCTTCAAAACTCTAGAGACAAAACTACAACGGTGACTTCTATCACTGAAAATGAATCGACTACTGTAGATGACGATTATTTAACAGCAACATTAACAACTACAACAGATGAAAAAGAAACTACAGTGTCTTCTGATATATCTACGTTTAACTCTATCGGCACAGAAACAGTAACCGATCAAATAGAAATCGATGACAATACAGATGATTACTTAGAATTTTCTGAACGTACTACTAACTATCCAACCACACAGGATATAATAACCTTTACACAAACTGAACCTGAATTCAAGACAACAATCATACAAAATACAGTGACAAATACAGCTCCAAATACTGAAGCAACAGAAGAACAACATAGCACAATTATCACTACAACGGCAGCTCCTCCAGCAACCCCTAGAATCAAAACTCAGTTTAATAAACTATTCTCTATCAGTAGAGTAGTTGAAGTTAATTCAAAGCTAGACAAACATCGCTTGAACAAAAATAATCAAACTACACTCATCGAAGAAGGTCAAATTATGGTTGAAAAGAAACCAGTGGTTGATAAGATTGGTGAGGTCAGTAGGTATAGTCTCATTAAGATAGTTGAAGATGACATTCCGATATATTTGACGAAGTTTGGCCATATCTACCCTGTAGAACATCCGCCAGATAATATCATTCGTATTGATGAAACAAGAAATGCTAGAGCCTTAAATGGAAATGCACATGAAATACCAAAGGAAAACCTCGTCGCCTCGGAAAGTATTAATGAAGGTTACAGACTTATTAAAGATGTAAGTAGCTCAAAAGATCAAGAGCTGAAAAGCCACGTAGTACACGTGCCCAATGATCAGTTTCTATCTTACGTAAATGATGATAAGCAAAACAATAAAGATTGGGGTAATCCATCATTTGATCAATGGCAGTTTGTTCCAGCAGCATATGAAAATGAAAAGATTAGAGCAGCAAAAAGTTTTGAGGTTATAACCCCTCGAACTATGCACACAAACCCGTCAACACTACCTTTAGAAGGATTATTCAAAACAGATATCCCTTCAATAAATCAAAAAGCAAATAATGAACATAATGAACCTTTTTTCGTCTATTCGCCAGCTACGGACAATCGGAAGGAAAAAGAAAATATGGGTAAATTATCTGTCTTGCAAACTGATAATGGTCCCACCATTATCACTTTTGCTAAAGGACAAGAATTAAGTAGAGCCTTAGTAAAAGAAGAGATTGTACCGAAAGATCCTTTGAACGGGCCCATTTATACAAGAAATTATATAAGTTCTACACTATCGACTCCTTTGACTACATTTTCCGATATTTCACAAACAGCAACTACAATTACTGAAAAAGCAACAAGTCCAAATTTAGATTTACTAACTACAACAGAATCAACAAAAGTAACGATAGAATCTCTTGCAACAACAGAAGCAATTATAGATGATACAACAACTACCAAAATATCACCAATTGATACAAAGCGAGCCAAATTCCCATTTGCAAGGCGTCCGATTATTAAATCATCTAACTTTACGCGACCAAGCATTGCCCCAAGAACTGTAAAGAAAATTAATGCTACAGTTATATCAAATCTGAGTCAAAAAACAAATAAAACAACATTCAACCCTTCAAAATCACGTTTTACCGCAACCAGGGCACAAAATGTACCAGTCGACTTCAAGAAAAAGAATACATCTAAGGCGGTACCAAGAACTTTCAGTACAAATAAAGTATATACCACAGAGACTCCAAGATCTACTACAGAAAGAAAACTGTACTTCAAACCAAATCGGCCTAGTTTTAGACCAAGTTTCCTCCCCAGGAAAACCACACCAGCCGCCACTACTGGGGACACTTAAAACGCAGCGTAAACTAGATCAAACTAGATTTATGCGGTTTACAATAGAAAGATCCGGTTACACAGGCCATAATTATTAAAATGACTGATTAAATTTTTACAATTGGTTATTATGCACGTCTGAACCCGAATGTTTTAAATACGGTCTGAAAAATGCCAATACAAACTCATTAGCAATTGTGTTTTGATAGTACATTGATTCAGATTGGTTGAAACTTTAAGTACTGTTGTGGAATTGTATATATATTTAGGTACATAAGTACATCATCATTATAGTCATATTTTTTAGAGATTTTAATAGCTTTAATAATATTTTAGGTTTTGCGAAAGTTTTTATTGTACCAAATAATTGTATTTATTAGTTCGTTTTGGTAAAAAAAGACTTTCAGTTCAAAATGTGGTAGGTTACTTATAGAATATTCTTATTTAATGGTTTTTTTATTAATGATAATTATTAATCGTTACCATTTAATGTACATATGAATGATTAGGATTGGGTTTTTTTTTGTATTAATGTGAATGAATTATTGTATAATGCAATGAAAAGGAATTGTAATAAAGTTTAAGAGTATATGTTATTTATGTTATTTTAGTCGTAACTAATTAATTGATAGCCTGTGCATTTATGTTAAAACCCCACATAACCTGCTGTTGGGGTTTAAAGTCGTCATGTTGGAATCTTTCAACGATTTCCTACGCAAAGAATTAATCCATTGGAATTTACAGGTAAGTGATTTTTATCGTTAACTTTTTCCGCATAAATAAGGAATATGCAAAGAATGTAAATGGGTATGCACTTATTTAAATATATTGTGAAAGTATTTGACAATCAATGAAGACATTACGATACTTTACTAAAATACTTTATTATATATATAGAAAAATAATATTTGGAATATTTGGATATGGTACAGCAATTTAGGATACATTTATCAGATGCCCGAAGATGTACCTATACGAAATTAAATAATAAGAAAATCAATACAGTCACAATAACCAAACACGATATATAAAACGCGTAAATAAATATAAAATGAAGAACAATAAAGAAAAACTGTAACACAAAAGACAGATTTACACATAATTATCAAATCACAAAAAATGGAAACTTTAAACTTTAAGAATTAATAAAATTAGTATGGAGTTTGGATTTAAACGGCTTTTGACCATCTTTGCTCCTTTGACTGTATTTTCTCTTTTGGATGAATATTAAGTAGTCTAAAAAATACGACTCGTTCACTTATTTGTTATACAATATTAATTCCCTTTCTCTTTTGGAAGAAAAAAAATTAAATTTTACACAGATAGGCACTTTACTCTGACCAACCAGCGCGGCGGGCCGGCTATTGTGGGAGATGTTTGTGTTTTTATAAGATTTTTCAGCGGCATTAAAATTTAATATCAAATTCTATCTTTGACAATTTATTATCACTAAACTTAATAATTATTTAATTCTATCTAAACACTATCCCTGTTTTTCTCATTACTGTTTGATTGTATTGTTTATTTTTTACCATTACGGAATAATTGACAGATGTGGAAAGACAATCGACTGTCAGATTCGAGAAAAAATATTCTCAGCGATTGAATAGCTTCATTATTGAATTACCTAACTTCTACTAAAAACTATTGTGTACATCTTACAACACGTATGTATTTATTTAGCTTTTCAACTAATCTATGTAGGTATAATAGTCTGACTTTCTTAAATATGCACTCAGCTTCAAGTTACCTTGACGATTTTGAGGGGACTGTTTTATTGAAAGTAGCGCTTCAAAGACACTTATCTTAAGACATTTTTCCTTAAAAGTCGTCGATTTTAAGAAACTTTAGAGAAAGAACTTACTTGAATATGTGTTTTAGGCTCAATGAATAAATAAATAAATCTAAGTTTGAAATAGCTTAAATAAATAAACTGTTCTAGACTTTCGTTTTGTCGAAAAACTATGGTTCGTTGAAACGTCGGGATATAGAATGTTTCGTAATCTTTTCAATAATTTTATCGTGAACAAATCTCGCTATATTGTTCATTCGTTTAGATAGTTTCGGTGCAGCCGCACGCAATGTGGTTATTGTTGTGAAATACGAATATATTAATTCATGCTGCCTCGTTGGTCTCGCGGTAAGCGTGTGCGACTGCTGATCATGGGGTCTTGGGTTCGATTCCCGAGTCGGACCAACTGTTTGTATGATCTACAAATATTTGTTTCGGAGTTTGGGTGTTTTCTATGTATAATATGTTTGTATTTAAAATATATATATGTATTTGTATCAGTTGTCTAGTACCCATAATACAAGCTCTGCTTAGCTTGGGACTAGATGGCGTTGTGTGTTAGATGTCCAAAAATATTTATTTATTTATTTTTATACAACGGCGTAAACTGACAAATCATACTTTCTTGCCTTTCGCCGCAGGTGGGCTCTTTGATTTTGTAAACTGTATCTAAGCAAATGGACTTATACAACAAAAACTAGTATTCATAAAATTCAGTTTGGTTTGTAGCAATATTCACATCACCTTGTTTAAGACATACCTCATATGCATACTGGCTATGTCTAGTTAAAATTGTAGCTTAGCAATGACCCGTATTTCATTAGAATATTTATCACATGTGAGATTATAAGCCTACGCCCTTCACTTTATAGCGACCAATATTAATCTAGATTTTATGGCAGTGTCATAACTCTTATTAACAAAGTCGGGTAATAAACATTAGTCTTATAAATCATTGTACAAGGCTCAACGGTAAACGGTGGTTATAAATCAACTCAGAAAGATCTTTTGCCCATTTTAAAGGTGCGGCTATGCATATTTCATGTGTAATTTTATGACATCATCATAAACAATCATAACACTTTCAATAGACAACTGCTGGCCATATAGTTTTTTTTTTATGGAATAGGCCGGCAAACGAGCAGACGTATCGCCTGATGGTAAGCGATTATTACCGCCCATGGCCACCCGCAACATCGAGGCGTCACAAGTGCGTTACCGGCCTTTGGGGGATGGGAGGGGAGATAAGGGGAGGGGGGTTGGTATGAGCCTCCGGTATCCTCACTCACTCGGTAAAACACAGCGCAAGCACTATTTCACACTAGTTTTCTGTGTGGCCGTGGTATCACTCCGATTGAGCCGGCCCATTCATGCCGAAGCGTGGCTCTCCCACGGTTAAGAAGATACCTCTCCTTAGTCCTTAGAAAGGAGGTTTTGATCTACTATACCCATAGAGTTATTATAGACAGAGCAGGGGAGCCAGGCCTCCAGTCGTCCCTCGGTCAGAAAGAGAGAGACGATCACGGTACCTATCTTTCTCTACTGACGCATGCGCAATTAGCCCGGAAAAGCTGCTGCTTTTCAGCAGAACGATTCGACGGTTAATTATTGTGAATGGATTACCATTATTAGTCCTTTACTGCGCATGCGTCAGTAGAGAAAGACAGATGGGGTACCGCGATCTTCTCTCTCTTTTTAACCGTTGGACGTTTCCGCTTACAGGCAGCCGTATGTCTACCCCACTCTATCTATAGTAACTCTATGACTATACTACTTGGCCAGACGGATGTGTATAACGTTTGTTCCAAGTTTTCCTTCTCTTTGCAGTGATGTTTTTCTGCGTAGTTTGCTCCCTTAGTCGCATCTTACGACACCCATAGGATGATTAGGGGTAGTGACACTCAGAATTTTTAATCCGTCAAAACAATAATCACACTTTTATGGCTTTAAGGAATTAATTATCGTAAGTCAGTGAAATAGGTACAGGCGACAATAAAACTAGCCTAATACATACTCTAATTTTGAATTTTGAATCTTATGCACAGAGGAAAGGTACATCCCATTCCATAAATACCTGCGTAGTTGTCTATGACTTGTGCCACAGATATTCTGACATCGTTGACGTTTAAAATATGTAGGTTTTTAATCGAATTAAAAAAGGAGGAGATTCTGAATTCCGCTGCTTTTTTATATTTGATACCTCAGAACTTTCGACTGGGTGAACCGATTTTGATGACCCGAGTGGTCCTATCTTAATTTGGTCCAGTTCTAGAAGTCGTTTTTTATGTTGTTAAATTGTATGATAAGCAAATCTCAAGTCTCAATCTTACCACGATACGGGAATAGGAAAGCGATTCTAGTACCTATTTCCGCGAGTTTCACTAATAATTGTGTGTGTGTTAAAACAATAAATAAATGATTATAATAGCGATCATTTTCAACTATAAATACACACATCAAAAGTGTCTAGGGATCAAGCATTTTTATGCGGATTTCTTGAGATTGAGATGTGGCTTTGGCCCTGGCCTGCTCAGTCGCCAGACTTGAACCCGATTGAGCATGCATGGGATATGCTACAGAGAAGAGCTCTGCCGAATATGGAGGGTATCCAGTCACAAGAAGACCTTTTTTTGTTGTTGCAACGAACATGGGCGGCCATTCCACAGCGTGATTTGGATGAACTCATTTTGAGTATGCCAAACCGATTCTTTTGTTGTTAGTGTTCGCGGTAGAAACACGGATTATTAATTGTTTAAGTTACCTAATAAAATTTTAAAGAAAACTGTTATTTCAGTCTTTTTTTCGAACTTTAATGTTAGTGGTTCAAATGTCAAAAATCCCTTTATTAGGAAAATGGCAAATTTCTTTATTAATGCAAAGGTGACTTGGTTTATCGTTACTGTGACAAACGAAAACACTCTATTTGATGAATCCTTAAAGAAAATTTTAATTAATATCAATCAGGAGAAAAGTTATTGCAAAAATATATGTTGATCCCTAGACACATATGTTGATCCCTAGACACTTTTGATGTGTGTATGTTCATCTATAACGAATACATACATACATAAACATACACCTACATTACATAAAGAAACAATTATATAATCTTGCGGATGTACATATCAATTTCTTATAGGTAAATTAAACTGTATTAAATTCTATTTCATTTAATGCATAATAAATAATACACTTAATTTAATATCATAAACAATTTATTGCATTACATGTATGCGTTGAATTAATTACCATATATATTAAAATTATTTATATTTTAATTGGTTATGTAGCGAACTTAAGTTTCAATGCGATAACTTTAATGAGAAATATTAAAATAAAATAAAATTATTACTTGAAATTGAAGACAGCAGGCAAAGATTTCACGATTGAACTTAGATTTTTTTAAGTGGAAATTGTCATCAGACATCCACAGCCCAAGTTTAGTCCATTCATTTAAATAGTGTGGGTGTACCCGCAAGCAATTGTGGTTATTGTTATGAAATACGAATATATTAATTCATACAACGGCGTAAACTGACAAACCATACTTGCTTGTGGGTGTACGTCGCAAGCGGGCCTTTTGATTTTGTCGCGGCTGTCCGCATGTGCGACAGCGGCGCGATCAAGGAGACCGTATATAAGTGAATGGACTATACTAGGCGATATCAAAATTCTGTAGAAAGAAGGTTGTCGGTCTTTTTCGAATGCCAACTACTCGTAACAATTGCTACTCATAGAGGTATTATAGATAGAACAGGAGAGCCAGGCCTCCAGCCGTCCCTCGGTTAGAAAGAGAGATACGATCTCTATCTACTTGCGTATGCGCAGTTAGCGCGGAAAAGCAGTATAGCAAAACGATTCGACGATAAATTGTTGTGATTGAATTACCATTATCAGTAGAGAAAGACACATGGGGTACCGCGATCTTCTCTCTCTTTTTAACCGTTGGACGTTTCCGCTTACAGGCAACCGTAGGTCTTCTCGACTCTATCTATAATAGCTCTATGTTGCCACTGGTATTCGTATGACAACCGGGACCGTTTTACGTACACTGCCTCGGAGTGGTCCCCAGTGGACCCATGGATGGGTCTCAATAATAAGAATGGTCACCCATCATAGACTGACATGACTAGGGTTACTTAACTTTGGAATATGTTAATATACTCGATTACCAGTTTGCTACAGGTCATTCCCATAATTCAATGTGGTGATTAAATATTTTAAAAATTCATTAGTAGGAGAAATATATTTCCGCACAATTTGGCCAGAGTAAAACCACATCCTCCTAGAAAACTATGTTAGTTAAATGTTTCTTGCTTTCTGTCTGTGAGGTCACCCACTCCCCCCTACTCCTCCTAATTGCGATGAGAAAAAGATGAAATTTCTAAAAAAAAACATAGTTTTACGGTATTGAAGTTTGATGAGGCGTTATGAACTTAAGTCCCTTCTTTACTTACTTTCTTCTTTCGTCCAAAATACACATTTGTCCTCGGATATGGATTCTACAAGGGTAGGTATTTTTCGTAATGTTGCATTCCTACTTACCTGTTCTGTAAGCCTTTAATTTACATTAAAATTAACTCTTTGTTAACTGAAACACTGTCGACTGCACGGTTGGCCTAGTGGTTTCAGCGGTCGCCACGCCTCTTGCTACTGCGCCAAGTGTCGTGGGTTCAAATCCCACGCGGTACAAAACTTTGTGTGATCCACAAATCGTTGTCTCGAGTCTGGGTGTTCTTTGTGTCCGTTACATGTATGTTTGTAAAGTTCCCCGCGACACAGGATGTTTATTCCTAATGCGGGAGTTGTCTTTTTAAAATAGAAAAAAAAAAACAAATTCATCTCAAATTAAAATCTTCATAGACTTTATTATTACCAAGATTATTAAAATTTGGGATCGGCTACTAGTTCAACCGGTTTTAAATATATCTATGGAAACTTGTGAATGAACAAAATTTCAGTAAGTGTGTAGGAACATACTATATACTCATATCTATTTAAATGGTATTGACCTTGTTAGCACAATAGATTCTAGTCGTTACAACAATTAAACATTGTGATTACGAACCTAATCCTTTGTTTTGGCTGTTGAATGAAACAACTTGACACTTCAGCTCACGGCCTTCTGATCCGAAATCAGTTAGAGCTTGTACCATAGTAACCAGGTAGCAGACGAACATACTGACACTACTGACGACATAAACTTATCTTATCTTATAAATATGCATGGAACAAAGAACGCCCAGACCAAGAATAACAATTTGTGGATCATACAATGTGGTGTTAATTAAACCACTCGTTGAATCATCTCGCGTCCTACTTCTTGGGCCGGTTTCGGAAACTGTGAATTTAAAACAGCCTACTCGTATATTATGTGTGATTTCTCTAACCCATAAGTCAGAAGTGTTACGTTTTGTTGCAAATACTTAACGAGTCTAGTCTATATAGTCTATACAGTCTAGGATTCCAAAACTTTGTTATTCATTTTTTTAATAAAAGCCGCCAAAATATCTCTACTCTGCCTGATGGAACCCATGAGCAGAATCTAAGAGTGGTGATCATCGTCATCAATGCGAATATGGACATGCGAAAGTTGGCTTGATTGTAGCCTGTAACCATGCTGGCCAAACAGGACGGTTTAGATTTTGTTTCAAGTTTTTCTTCTCTCTCGAATGCTGTTGTCCTGCGCCGTTTGCTTCCTTAATCTTACACCCCGTCACACAAGTTACACCACGACATTGTCGTGTATCGTGTCCGAATATTAATCGGAGGTTCCAGTGGCAGAACATTTTATATGAAGCTATTCACACTTGTCGTTGACCGATTTTGTGTCGTCCACGACAATAAATATCGGGTGTTTTGCCAGCCCTCTACGCCCGGAAAAAAATCGTGTCGGATCTCGCTCGTCTATAAGTAAGAATGGCGCTGTTCACATTTGTCGTGTGGACTGCTGGCGTCCCCCGCTACCCCTTGTTCAGCAGAGTAGTTGTAGTTTTATTGTAGGTACGGTTTGTGGACGACAACCGATTATTAACCGTAGTGTGGACAGAGGCGCCGACACCCGATTAATATTCGGGCCCGACACACGACAAGTGGGAACGAGCTCTTACGGTACTCACGTGATGAAGAGTAAAATGGAATCAGCCTTACATATTGTACAATATTATCCTCTGCATAATACTCGTATTAGTCAAAAACACTGTAAACTAACATTGAGTAAAATAAACAAAATTGAAATGAGGTTTAGCTAGTTGCAGACTATTTGCTACCATTTTAGTAGAAATTTATTATCTTTGGTTTGGGGTGAATAAAGTAAACACGCAAATTGACATGATTTATTTTACATAAACTACTATCATCTCTTTCTTCTTAGTCCTTTTGCTTCCGTTCTTCTATTCTTCTTCAAAGCCATGGCAACCAGACTCTCATGTCTGGTCATACAAACGTCTCAACCGCCATCCATTTTCAACTCTGTAACAAAAGAAATAAAGACATGAATAAACTTTCTTTCTTATACCTTGTATGTTGGTTTTAATATCGATTTTCAAATATAGAAGTTACAAGCGGTTTCGCCTACGTGCGAGCATCGTTATAGCATAATGTTTTACAGTGAATATTAATCCTCTTTAAAATATATTGAATACACAAAAATGTTTAAAACAATTTGACTGCACGTTTGGCCTAGTGGTTTAACGGTCACCACGCCGTGGGTTCAAATCCCACGTAGGACAACACTTTGTGTGATCCACAAGTTGTTGTTCTGAGTCTGGGTGTTCTTTGTGTCCGTTTCATGTATGTTTGTAAAGTCCCCCGCGACACAGGATTTATTCCTAGTGCGGGAGTTGTCTTTTAAAAAAAAAAACAAATGTGACTAATTTAGAGCTCATGGGTTAAGGGTTGAGGTTATTATAAAATAGATTCTGCTTATTTTGCCATTTTAAATCAAACGTCGGAGATGTCTTAATATACATATTTGTTTATTATGAGTTTTTAACTTCGTAAACTAAGCTACAGTAGTGAAGTGTGTAATAGATAGGGTTCGAACCAACAGTATCGTAATCGCAAATCCGATATATTAGTCTTTAGGTAGTCATCGCTTTTCTGTTTTTGTATTTATTATACCTGTTACATGTGATTTAATCACTTCATAATTAAATAATCACAAAGCTTTCTCGTCTCAGTCGCTTCTTAATTATAAATATAATAAATTTACGTAAATTATCACCACTCTCTTCATAGATTTAATGATTTCTATTACGCTATTTACATTTTGCTATCTGTTCAAGAAACGTAATGGATAATTTACTTTTCAAAACTTTCTATCGGCTATAAAACCACAGTGTAAAACTATCTCCATTTTCCGATTCATAACAAAAAATAGTAAACCCATCTAATTTGCGCTTAAACATTTCACCTCGCGATATCTGCGCAGGCGCAGCATCCGAGTGAAAACCGCTTTCTCTGTCGATGTCGTTTCAAATTACATGTTTAGTAGGTATTATCTAATCGTTATGTCAGCAATCGGACTTGGGATTTTATTTATAACGTAATTAGTGAGATACCATCGCCATATTGGTTTTTCTAAGTACGCGTTTAAGGACATGTTACAAATCTCATTTAACATTGCAAAAAATTATTTATGTAGAGCCTATTTAAAACTATGTTTAGTAATTGTTATATTAATATATAGTTCAAGAGCCATGTTGAAAAATATGAAGAGACATTTGAGGTGTTATCCGTACGAATAAAAAAAAATCTAAAATCTTCTTAAACATATTAGAAATATTTTAGATGTGTCTCGAACACTTAATTACACTTAATACATGTATACAGTTTAAACTCTACTTTTTATACAATTTTTATACATGTAATGTTAGATATGTGTAAGTTTTTTTTTTTAAACCTGTATTTGTCGATATTCTTAATATATTTTCGTATATTACGTTTATGCTTCCGTGAAAATTAGAGAAATTAATCAGGTTAGGAGCAGGCCAGTTCTTTAACCCACCTTATGGTCATTTTATCTTTTCCTGCAACATGGTCTTTCACAATCTATGCTGTCTTTTCTTGTATACTAAGTATGTATACAAAAAATTTGCGTAAGAATACATATCACTAGTACCGGCTTCTGGCTACATATATATCAATACTCATTTCTTGCGTATCTTTAATAACTCATTCACCACATAGTAAGCTAGTGTGGACCACTTTTTATAATTAAACTTGTGGGTGTGGTAGTTACGTCACACATTGACTATTATATTTTAAATTATATCATACTAACAGATTTAGTCGAAATAGATTTTTAATCATAGCACCTACATCAAATAACGAACGGACTATTATTTATCCGACTGTCTTTGTTTTGTCTTCAATTTAAGAAAAAAACCATAATTCCATGATTTTAAAATGTATCTATTGAATATAGATTGTATCACGGTAAGAAATCAATTAGTTAATAAATCGACTTTTTCTTCCACTTAAACCTTAAAACCTTCATTCATGTTATGATTCCACAGTATGAATCAGTCTTCAATGTGGTCGAACATACTGTTCGAGTTTACTAAACATACACATACGAATTTACATATATATATTTATATCATCATCATAACTTTTATGAGACCAGTGACCACTGTTGTAATGTTGGATACAGACTTCTTTTTCGCTGGGAGATTTTCGCCTACTAAACAGGTACTACACCGTAAAATATCATGTGTTCAGATTCATGTAACGCTATTGGTACTACAATCATTGGAGAAGATACTAGCACCTGCAACATATTCTTCACTAGCGCAGGTGTTGGGGAATTCCATAATGTATTGAATATATTTATATCAATAAAGAATATTATTGTTATATTACTGTTATTATTTTGTTATATGAGAGTTTTAATTCATAGATTTTTGGTTCTACATTATATGACATGATCGAAAATTAGAGTTTAACTATAAAAAATCCCACTATACTCTTTGCGCTGTAGCATGGTACGGGTGACAGTTTGATTTTATTTGTAGACTAGAACATTCTGGTTGGTTGAATTTAATTTACTACCGTTATTAATGATTTAATATATTGCGAATGTGTTACAGCTGAAATAGTAAGTCATAATTTGTAAATCGCGGCAACTTTCATGAGTGCAACGAAATGTTACTGAAACTGTCTCCCGCACCATGCTACAGCGCAAGTAGTATAGACCACCATAGTGTGGCTTGCCGTACTGCATAGACTGCATTCACATTGAGTATGGTGGTTCATCTCGTTTCACATTTGAAAATATCCACCTTATTACCCATACAAATTATAATAATTAACTTTCTTACGTAATTTAGTATGTAATCTCTATACCGTCAATGCTAATGATCAACAAATATTAAGAAGGAAATAAAACATATTTAAATATCATCTTAAGCGCATGTCTCCGAATTTAGAACAGTTTTGTTTGAACAATGTCAAGAGATAGCATCTCAACGCGTTTTCTGATTACGAAACTTATACATAGCACCACTGATAGTCCGGGATCCCCGGAACAAATTTTATAAGTTATTATTATCAAGCTAATTTTTCGTGAGTGGCTTCATTTTGTTTAGGGGCCCACCTTACAAAAATTTTCGATTGTGGGTAGCTAACTAGGCTAGCAGGGACAAAAAAACTTTTGAGCGTAGGACCGGGATAACGTACCACGCAATTTGTAGGACAATGTGACTGTTAAATTGTCAAGAAATCCTCTAAAAATTATCTGTCTGTCACATAAGTGTATGGCATTTTTATTGTGAAATAAATCCATCTAATCCCAAAATAAGCAGAGCTTGTATTATGGGTACTAGACAACTGATATAAATACACATATACTTTTTTCTATAAATACACACATATTATACGTAACAAATATTTGCAGATCATACAAGCATTTGGTCCAACCCGGGAATCGAACCCGACAAATCGGTGACAATGTTGATTTTTATGCTTGGTGCATTAAAAATGTGACATAAATGGCTGTAATTATCAGTCATTATGTTTTTTTTTAATAAATGTAATAATTTTGTCTGTGACTGATAATGTTTCTTTATTTAAATCTCAAAACGGAACTACACCGTTAATCACCAAATTATAACTTTAACCCGGTTTACATGATTATTTGCAATTACCACTTTAAAAAAAGCACTCATGAGAATATTGCCACAATTTCTTGTTTCCGCTTCCGTTCTTTATAACCAGTAATTTCATTTACAGGCTAGTAATATTCGTTTAATAACTGGTCCACATTCTGGTTGTATTGACCGATGAAATAATGTATATATGTATATTACGCAATAGTCGCGTTTAGTTCCAAATAGGGCTGACTAAAAGGACTTTGTTGGAATACCTTTGTTGCCTTTCATGAATATTAAGTTTGGCATTCACGAGCGTTTTATCGTTAATTTCACTAAAGAGTTTTGTTTCAAGACATGTGTATAAACAAAAAGTCATATAAAGTTTTTAACACTTAAGAATGTATTCTTCTTACTGTAAACTAGAACAGACTTGAATAATTTCGAAGTAAGATTCCGAACGCTAAATTTACGTTCTTAGAAAATGTATTATGGTAGCATTCGGACTATGTATTTTGTAATATTACACGTATGAATGCTTGAATGAATGTTGTAAAATAATGCACATAATTTCAAAATCAGTTCATTGGAAGTGATTTACTACTAAATAAACTTACATGTGTGAGTATGAACCAATTAAAGCGTGCGTTTAGATAACTAATGATACATGATTTTAATGTTTTAATAGAACATAGATAATTCATCATAACAAATAACCAGTTAGAAATCGCTTGATATTCTTGACTATTATATTTTCTGATAAAGTTTTAAATATAATGAAAGCAAATAACGAAAAATACTATAACACTATGTATTAATCACATAAAAATCATTGAGAACTAAAATTGTAGTTAAATGTACAGCACTCAATTCATTCATTCGACAACCTTGCGAACACATAATAAAACCAAGTAACGATTAATTTACTATCCAATGACTAACAATCTCCGCGCTCGTTAACAACAGGTGTGATCTGACTTACGACCTTTTAATAGCCAGCACGTAGTATCTAGTAGTTATATTGCCAATACCGTCACGTGTTCTACATTCCAAAGTATTGACATTCCGTAATAGGTATGACTTACCTAATAAACAATTAAGTAGAAAGCTCATCACAAGACGTCCGACATTTTTGTCGCGACATGTTATTACATAAACCTCTTCAAGACAGCGTAATGTCGCCACGCCTATACATATATGAATAGCCGGCTTTATATTTCGTCGGAAAACGCAATGGATTGTTTGCTATGTTCGGAAATGATAATTTTACGTTGTATAGTAAAAATGAAAGTGAGTTGCTGCAACTATGAGTTGAAGAACACATTTAAATTTAATTTACGCTTTCGAATATTGTATCATTTCGTATTCGTTTTTTATCTCGTTTATTTATGAATTATTCATAAAAGTGAAAAGAAGTAGTATATAGAAGAGTTGTATTTTTCAAACATCAATCTTATTTCTACTTATAACGAAACGTATTTAAAATACTGCAAAAACTAAGAGAAACCGGCGCAATTAAAATTTTATATTTTTACTCTAAATATTTAGATTTTTTTAAAACCATTTTATAAGCTTTATTTGAAAGTATAGAAACAATTTTTTACGTAATTTTTTAACGCGACGGGAAGTAGAAATTGTAAAGGCTACTCCTTTACCTCCTATTTATTATTTAATGAAGATTTTAATTGTGTGTGTATTTCGAGGACACGCGTTATCTAAAAGCAATTCAAGCAGTGGTTGGTTTACAGGCATCCTCGAAATAAACACGTTAGTAAAACCATACAATACATACTTCCATAATTTGCATTATGAATTCGAACTTAACTCTATCTGGTACATTTTCAAGGCTAAACATTCCGCATGGTGATACTTTGATTCTTGAGGAGGGATTTAAGCTACCCTTTGCCGCGAAAACAGTCACACGCCGATGAAGCCTCGGGCAAAATCTAGTCTTTAATAGAATTTATCTAGAAGGTTTTAAACTTATTTCTAAATGTGTACTTCTATTTCAAAGGGTTTATTCACTAAGCCATTATTCAATCTCAAACTAACATAATTCAGATAATTTCCCTAATCCAAGTAATGTTGCATAAGAACACGTGCCATAGTGTCATCATATTGCACATCTTCGGCATTATGAGTATTCAGATATGGTATGTGACGTAAAATTGAGTAATTTAATCACATGTATATGGACCTCCGTTTCCGATGGGCATTTTATTGCTTCTGATTTACAAATTTCACATATTATTGGAAATTTTCGGTCTTGTAGTCACTTTGCACGTGACAGCAAAAAGGTGAATAGTTTTACCCCTTGATAATTATTATGTAGGTCTCACGGGGTCTATTAAAACAGACCCCGTGAGATCTTAAATTCGGCAAGAGTGATCTTAGGTATCTTTAGGTACATAATATTTTGCCATGGCACTCTAGCTGATATATAATTAAGACTTTAATTCGCGATTAATAGATTTAGAAACTGCAAACGTGGAAAATGCCAGAAGATATATTCGAAACAACCAAAAAAATACCACATACCGGTGACAATTTTAATTTCATAATAAAAAAGTCAAAATAAGTAACACGAAACAACCATTGCACAGAGCCTCGATCAAAACTCATAACTTTTTCATAAAACGCCATTGAATAATGCGAATAGCGTTGTTATAAGTCACAATGGGTAACTTTGATATTTTTTATTACCAATCTTGTAACTTTTTTGCTATGCCCATTTGTAATTGTAAATAATAATTGTAATAGTTACGTGTTTTTATTACCATAGCATACAATACATACTCAGAAATGATACTATATACGTCATGAGGCTTTTAACAGTCTACTTCTAGAGAGCCTGCTATACCACGCTGGCCAGACGGGTTGGTATACGGTTTGATTCGAGTTTGCTGGATGTGTTAACAACAGCAGTTCCCGGATCCCTCCCTCCTCAGGCGCAGAGTGGCACACCGTGTGGTTTTAGTCGGTTCGAGTCCGACACACCGCCCCGCCGCAAACTCCGGCGGGGTGACGGTCCGAGGGGATTTCCACACGTAAAAAAAAAGTGTTTGTTTCGAGTTTTCCTTCTCTAGGCATTGGAGTTATTTGCGTAGTTTGCTCTCGTCGACGCCTCTTACAACACCCACGGGATGAATGAGATAGTGGACACACTTTGTATTATTAATCAGTCATCACACGGACTATACATACACGTTAGATACGTGTATCTATAGTCCGTGTGATGACCATAGAGCTATTATAGATAGAGTGGGGAATACATACGGTTGACAGTAAGCGGAAACGTCCAACGGTTAAAAAGATAGAGGATCGCAGTACCCCGTCTGTCTTTCTCTACTGACACATGCGCAGTAAAGGACTTATAATGGTAATCCAAACACAACAATTAACCGTCGAATCGTTCTGCTATACGCATGCGCGAGTAGAGAGAGATAGATGGGTACCTCGATCGTCTCTTTCTTTTTAACCGAGGGACGGCTGGAGGCCTGGCTCCCCTACTCTATCTATAATAACTCTATGGTGATGACAATCACTATGTTTATTATTTCACTGATTACCGTATCTAACTATTCAGTAATAAAGTTTTTACAACTTTATTGAGTCGTAAGTTATACCATTGAAATGGTTTATGACTAAATCATGAATAACAGAGTATTCATATACTAGATTAATATTTTAGTATTCTATTTGTTGGCAATAAACTCCCTGATTTAAGAGTTTCTGAATTGTTTTTTTAGATAACTGATGTGGCATGTGGCTTAAATACCCTCATGATACCCTCATCATACTGGAGTTATATACCATAACTCCAGTATGCGATACCGGACCAAACCATTATACGTATGGTGGTTTAAGTGATTTTACATAACCGTGTAATATGACATAATTGTTATTTTTAAAAACGCTTATTGGTATCGGTATCGAGTATCGAACGAATATATATCTACATGGAACACAGTTTAATTACATAAGTATTACTTTTACACTTTATCTCTGAATATAGACTAACTACAATGAAAAGTGGTAAACTGCGGAGGAAAACAGATTTTTGTGAAATAAAATGTGCATCAATTGAATGAATCTTGAGTTGTATGAAATCTTAAGAAACCAAATCTTTACATGTAAATCTGATAACTGATGAGCTATAGTGCAACTCGAAATGTCACTCTATTTTTTTAACTGTCCAAAGTTAACAGATATTGGTTTTAAATGTAACTGGCTAGTTATTCCATGTTTTGTTTTTTGACAAGTTACAATGTCATAGTTTAGGAAGAGTTATGAAGTTGGACGCGGAAAGTAACTTAGTCCTATACTACTCAAAGCCCCATAATTATCTCTTAAATTAAAACAATAAAGCATATTTTGAATTAACACGTAAAATAAAACAATAAACCTAATATTACACCTACTACCTACCTATTATCTCTTGTGCTATAAAAATTGAGGCTTAGATTAGGGATATTCCGGTTAGGGTTAACCTAACCGAAATAATCTGTTATTAACCCGTTTGGATATGGGTTAACCTAAATTTAGGATTAACCTAAATATGTGTTACCGAATTATAACTGTTAACAGGAATAATCTAATACAGGATAATTACGGTTAACCTTAACCGAATTTGGTGAGAGTCAAAATGGCGGGTGTACCACAGTGAATTAAATTGTACCAATTACCAAAAAAATGTACTTAAAATGTACTATTTTGTACCTCGCTCTAAAAAATTTGTACCTCATTCATAACGAAGTTATTTCGGAAATAAGTTACACCCGCCACATTGACGTCAATATGGCGGGTGTACTATAATATTCTAATATTTAAACATTATTCATGAAATATGGTAACACTAAAAAATTGTACCTAAAAAGTACCTCAAGTTAAAAAACCCATACACTTGGTCAGTTGGATACTTTCCGAGAAATAAAACAATCGTGTCTCGTTTACTTGTGAGAGTCAAAATGCCAGGTGAACCACATTGAAATAAATTGTACCAATTACCAAAAAAATGGACCTAAAATGTACTATTTTGTACCTTGCTCCAAATAATTTGTACCTTATTTATAACGAAGTTATTTCGGAACTAGCTGTTGCCCGTGGCTCCGGCCGCGTGTATGTCGATTACCGTGGCAAAAAGTCGCCAATGTGTTATTCTGATGTACAAGCTATATTACTGTGAAGTGTCATCCAAATCCGTTCAGTAGCTTTTGCGTGGAGAAGTAACAAACATACACACTCACAAAATTTCGCCTTTATAAATTAGTGTGATTAAGGTACACCCGCCATATTGACGGATATTCTAATATCTAAACATTATTCATGAAATATAATTACACAAAAAAATTGTACCCAAAAAGCACCTTAAGTTAAAAAATCCCATACACTTGGTCACTTGGATAGTTTCCATGAAATAAAACAACCGTGTCTCGTTTACTTACGTTTATAATTACAATGTTCATATGGGCACATAATAAAAATAATAACCAATACCAAATTTCGGCTTTCTAGCACTTCAGGAAGTACCCTAACAGTTTTGATGATCATGAGTGTGTCAGTGACGAAATCGGTGTTTTTTAGGTATCAATAAAATCTAAAGTATCAGAGCTATGCAACTGAAACTTTGTATGTTTCATTAATCTATTAGTGACATCATATCCTGAGAATTTGAACGATTTAATATGTCGGGAACCAAAGTTATGAGGGTTCAAAAAAACGACGAAACTCTTCGAGAAAAGGTAGGTAGTGCCCTTCCGCTTCGCTTGGCTCGTCTTGGCGGGGGCACGACCGTGCCCCCAGATACATAGCAAAAGATGAGTTACAAATATTATACTACACACTACACATATTATAGATAAATCACACACAGACACAAAACTAATCATCGTACTCCTCATATTAATACATATTTGTTCATAATAGGAATAGAACCCACTACCTCCGGCTTAGCAGTCAGGCCCACTAAACACTACACCAACAGGCCCGTCCAATATATGGTTACGATATTAGAGATAATTTATAAGTCACAAATATAACTATCACGACAAAATTATTATTATTTTGTTTTCGTCCATATATTATACTATTTACTTTTGATAGATTTATTCATAATTGTATAAACAAAAAAAAGTTTGCTTTTGTGTCAGTTTTAGTGACGTATTTTTCCGCCAGTAGGCTGTTAAACTTTTGCTACCTCTAATAACTCCTTTTTAGGGTTCCGTGCCAAAGGCAAAAAACGGAATCCTTATAGATTCGTCATGTCTGTCTGTCTGTCCGTCCGTATGTCACATCCACTTTTTTCCGAAACTATAAGAACTATACTGTTGAAACTTGATAAGTAGATGTATTCTGTGAACCGCATTAAGATTTTCTCACAAAAATGAAAACTTACTTAGAATGAGAGAGGGTCCCCATACTTAGAACTGAAACTCAAAATTTTTTTTAGCAAACCCATACGTGTATCTATTCAGGTCTTCAAAAAATAATATTGAGGTTTCTAATATCATTTTTCTCTAAACCGAATAGTTTGTGCCAGAGACACTTCCAAAGTGGTAAAATGTGTGCCCCCCCCCCTGTAACTTCTAAAATAAGAGAATGATAAAACTAAAAAAATAAAGATGTACATTACCATGCAAACTTCCACCCGAAATTGGTTTGAACGAGATCTAGTAAGTATTTTTTTCTATAACGTCATAAATCGTAAACAGTAATTTATCGATCAAAGTTACAACGAACTACAAGAACTTATATATTATGTTACTTGCTGCTACGGAACCCTTCATACGCGAGTCCGACTCGCAGTTGGCCGCTTTTTATCCATGTGGGAATCTCCCCGGATTGTTTTTTCAATCATATTTACAAAGGTATGTTTTACTAAGCGTTTAGTAATTTTCAAAGAGTGTAAAACCAAGTAAACCAACTCTCACAAATAAACGAAACACGATTGCTTTATTTCTCGTAAACTATCCAACTGGCCAAGAGTATGAGTTTTTTAACTTGAGGTGCTTTTTAGGTACAATATTTTATTAATATACATATATATATTTATTAATATATTTATAATAATAATTATATTAATGTTTAAATATTAGAATATCATAGCACATCCGCCATATTGACGTCAATGTGGCGGGTGTACCTTAATTCTGAAATAACTTCGTTATGAATGAGGTACAAATTTTTTGGAGCAAGGTACAAAATAATACATTTTAGGTAAATTTTTTTGGTAATTAGTACAATTTAATTCGGTGTGGTTCACCTGGCATTTTGACTCTCACAAGTAAACGAAAAACGATTGTTTTATTTCTCGGAAACTATCCAACTGACCAAGTGTATGGGTTTTTTAACTTGAGGTACTTTTTGGGTACAATTTTTCAGTGTTACCATATTTCATGAATAATGTTTAAATATTAGAATATTATAGTACACCCGCCATATTGACGTCAATGTGGCGGGTGTAACTTATTTCCGAAATAACTTCGTTATGAATGAGGTACAATTTTTTAGAGCGAGGTACAAAATAGTACATTATAAGTACATTTTTTTGGTAATTGGTACAATTTAATTCACTGTGATACACCCGCCATTTTGACTCTTACCCGAATTTGATATAGGTTTCTGGATATTTGTAGGTCCGTGATTCATTTTTCGTTACAGTCGTCAGTGACGTTCATTATTTGCGTGGAATGGGAAAAGGGGATAACAAGTTAATGTTTTTTCACAAGAGATCAAGTAAAATTGATTAATTTTCGAATCGCGTCACGTCGTAAAATAACCGAAATCTTGGGTTAACATTTATCATTTGGGTTAACAATTTCAAAAACATAAACCCTTTAATTTGGGTTAACCCTTATTGTTTGGGTTAAAACAATAACATATATAATCTGTTAACCGAATCGATGAGTAACCCTTTGAAACGGTTACAGATTGATTCGGTAACCGTTTATAACGAATACCGTTATGCATGGGTTTTCCGATCCCTGGTTAGATACGTCACTAGCAGCGCTCCGCAGTGTTACCCGGCGTTGGTTCTTTTTCATTTTTCTTCCACATTTATCGGCTTATGTACTAATTGAGACTATAATCTATCACTGTGGCAAATTTCATACAGATCCGTTCAGCCGTTGTGCGTGAAAGAGTAATAAACTTTCGCCTAAATATATATTAATAAGATGTTATATGAATGTAAACAAACACTACTACAGATATAGTAATTTCTACAAGCGTGGTACATTTGGTACAAATTGTTACAAAAATGTAATACGAAATCGATTAATGCATTTTAAATTGCACATCTTTACGTAAGTTTTCTTTACACCTGACCGTATAGCATGAACATCGTAAATCAATTCACAACAGGTTGCAGACTATTTCACAAAATACCAGATCTGCTAATATCTGTCAGTATTTGGTAGTTATCGATTACAACAACAGGATTAGAATTTTGCATTTTAGGTGTAGAAAACAGTTTCGCGGTCATTTCATCACGTGAATTTAATTGCGCCAAGGGTGTATCGTATTGAAAATCAACAATAGGTAGATGACTGTATCGTAAATAAATACCGATTTTTATTTAATTAAAAAAGATCAGAACATCTCGGTAAATATAAATATTACAGCTTTTCATTTCTAATAAAAATTTTAATCAAATAAACATTGAAATATATTACTCAATTGAGTAGTCTAAAACAGTGACGTAACAAGTATGTATCATCGTTTTGACAGATGATAAAAAGTAACTAATTGGAATAAGGTGTCATCTAAGGTCATCTACCCTATTATTAGGGTTATTCCCTCTCTATGCAGAGCTTCAAGTATAACAGGAATAGGTATATAGGAATTAAATATATAAGAACACAGTACATTGTTGACGTAATCATAGAAAACTAACAAATATATGGGAGTGACGTCATCCCAATGCTAAGTCACGCGGTCAAAACAAAATATTACCCATAATATCAAAGATGCATGCGATTGTAGACAGTATTAAGGGGTGTTGTTCTAGTGACCCTGATTGCTGGAGGTCGTGAATTCGATTCCTACTCTAGACAAAAAATCTTTTGTTCTAAATATAACTGGTGAGAGGTATGGTATATCTCTAATTTGCGTGTATTTATAAATATTATGTTTATCTGTACTCCGGATACCATATAATGGGCGTTGCCTTGCTTATTAGTATTTAAAAGATAACCACAAACTTAATTTATATACACACTAGCTGATCCGGCGAACTTCGTACCACCATATTTATGACCCACGTAACATCGTTTACGTTTTTGTGAATCTAAACCATTCCCAGATCCCCTTGAACACACACAAAAAATTTCATCAAAATCGGTCCAGTCGTTTTTGTGAATCTAAACCATTCCCAGATCCCCTTGAACACACACAAAAAATTTCATCAAAATTGGTCCAGTCGTTTAGGAGGAGTTCAGTCACATACACACGCACACAAGAAATATATATATTAAGATAGTGTCTTAAAAACTGATAAATGAAAAATGATTTTAAAACTAAAAACGAATACAAACTAAGTAATATACGCAGTCAACAAATACAGATATTTACAAAGAATGCTATTATAAAATACAAGTTATTTCAAAACCGCGTACCAGGAAAACAAAGCTTAATTTAAAATTCTTGAATCGTCGCTTAAGGCAATTAAATTTTGTATTCAGAGTATCAAATGACCTTTACCTCGATTCGCGATTATAGGATTCCAATCACGGTGACTTTACGCATGGATGGTGTAACATTGTGTTTACAAATACTATACGTACTTACTACGTGAAATTACGCTGAATCGTAATGTCAAAGAGACATTGGACCTCCGATGTTGCTTAAGGCAAAGACTAAAAAGTAGGTTTGCAAATAAGTTCATTCTAATTCTAAATTTGAAACTGTATCTGTTCGAATATTAATGTAAGGACACAACTTCTATGTCAGTTTTTTTTAAATTGTTATTTAAAGGCTCCACCAAATTGTTGGCAATTTCGGTGTTTCAAACTGTTTGCAACACTTCAAAAAATCGCCAACTTTTGTTTCCATTGTGTCTACACCGAGTCGCCAACAATTTAAAAAACATTCGAACTATAGCCAATAAATATTTGCAACAAGCGTATTCTTTTGACGTTTACCGCCAAAAACGGAAACACTGTTCCCAACTTTTGTTGACAATTTTTGTTGCTAACATTTGTTGACAATTTTTATTGCCAACACAAGGAAATTACAGAAACTTTTGTCACCAACACGTGTCGACAACTCAAAAATTTACAACTTTTGTTCGGTTGAGACCCGGCTTAAGAGTCTACTTCTTTTTTCCATATTTGTTTGGACATACCTACATACTTGGACATTGCAACGTACGAGGAACATCCAGTGTTGAAATGATTGCTATCTGCAACCTCTTAAGCTGCTATTTTCCTGATTTACCAAAAGCGGCAAAATTGTTGCTCGCTTAAATATATAATTATTTGCACAATGTTGTTTTTTACTTTAGATGAAAACCAAATACAAAAGAATTTACGGCGTAAATAAAATTCGGAAAGCTAGATATAAAAATATTCCGCATATATATTACAAAAATGTATAAATTCCATTTTTATAATTGTGAATATTTAAACTTAATGGTCACGAATTCCTACAATTTCAAGTGTTTAACCGAAATAATTAATTCTGTATTTTGTGATAAATTTTGAGTACAAAATTTACGTCTACAAAATATAAAATTTACGATATCTGACTTAATGTATATTTGCTTGATGGTTTTATGAAAAAAAATTGTTCACGGAGACCGTAATCAATATTAAACTTTCCGTTGAAATAATTAGTTGAAATATTTTTACTGTTTTGCAATAAACTTCATATACACATAGTAGGTACATACATACACAGGTAGGTAGGTACATTTCATTATGTATATGAAATATCTCCTTATAAATATGAATCTCGTTGGCCATGATTCATACAATCTTCATACTGCTTCATACCTATTACGGTAGTACAAGGGCATCCAGAAATTGAAACATACCACATGTAGGACTCGCAACAACACGCAATAATAGATCAGAAATACAATGAAATTAAATCCGAAATGGCTTCCGTGTTTTTTTATTCTTGTCGTGAAAATGTTTTGAATGTTGTCTTAAAATTGGATGAATTTAATTACGGGTAAAATTAAAGCTGCTCGTTTTTTATGCATGGCAGTATAATTAATATAACAACTTTTAATCTTAAAAAACCCTTAATCAATAAAAGTGTCATTTTTGAATATGGTATTTTGACTTAAACAGCTCAAAATAATTAACTTAAAATTAAAAACAATATATATTATAAGAATACGTTATACTTGTTTTTATGTGTTTTTATATGCTGATGTCAAAATTACTTAAGTATTACTGATGCCCACTACAATAAGGCAAAAGTAACGATAGAAAGCAATTCTCGGAAGATTTGAATATGTAAAAATGTCCGTAACTAAACTGTCTAAAACATCACTTATCGCTAAAATATAAGACAATCAGTAAAAACACGCAAACCCCAGATATCAAACAATACATATTCTTCAAAAAATCATTCAAAATAAAAAACCCGACTGCGTCAATATTTAACAATAAAAACATATAAGTATTATATAAATTCGTAATCACCGTAAAAAAATATTTATTTTGATACCACACTCGATGTATTTTGAAAACATATTTATTTTTAAATATTACTTTTTGGCGCCAAAAATCCTTATTTTTTTATTTTGATGTACCCAGTGTCACTCTCACAACTAAGACGAATCTATTGACACCACTCACATAAAAATACGACAAGCCATTTAGGCTCTAGGACGTGCCAAAGAAATATACATACACTCGAAAAACATAACCCTCCTTTCGCAGTCGGGTAAAAAGTAGGTACGCATATAAAAAATAATGTTACTCGCAAACCTACTTTAAAACCGGTACTGATTTTATAATTGTTCGCATTGTATTATTTACATACAAGCGACTTAAAATAATCTGTTATGCAGGCGTCCTTACAATGTGAAATATTTATAAACTGCCTGAGAAGTAGGCAATTAGGTCAGAACTTGATACCACATCTAGTTAACATAACCAGATCTAGATTTGTATTGTTTTAAAACATTATACAATCAATATTAAGAACAATTTGTATTTTATCAATATGAAAAGTAAACAATGCGCGGGCAACGCTAAAAGGTTCTTTTTTTATTTGTATGGTAAAAAGACAAAGGCATAATTCATATTCCGACAGAAATCTAAATTACAAAAAACCAGTATTAGCATACAGACCAACTGAAATTATATCGATATCGATATAATTTCAGGTGGTCTGTGACGAGTTAATAAAAGCGTAGGACACTCTATTCCGACAGAAATCTCTTAAATTAATACTTGATCCAAAAAGGCATGGTAGGCATGCGAAAATCAAATAGCCTTCTACAAGGCACGTAGGTGGACCAGTGTGGGATGTTTTATAGTCTGTGATCGTAATAATCGCCTACACGCTCAAGGTGATCGAGTAATGATGATCATACTACAGACTTTAAATCGTTTTGTAATTGCTACCAGCTTTGGTTACCAATAGGATTCTAATCTTGAAGCTTCATTTAAAATTCAGTTAAGCGGCTTTAGTGAGGTGTATGAATCAGGATCTGGTACTCAATTTATAAATAGGTATATGTGGTAAGCAAAGCCAAAGCCCGATTAGTACTACTATTTTGAGGGTATTGCACACAAATTAAAGTAAATTCTCATAATAGAGACGGGTATCAAATTGGAAAAAAGGTATGCTTTTTAACCGACTTCAAAAAAGGAGGAGGTTCTTTTTTCGACCGTATATATATTATGTATTTTTTTATGTGTGTTCGCGGATAACTTTGTCGTTTATGAACCGATTTTAATAATTATTTTTTTTAATGGAAAGGAGATATCCCAACAGTGGTACCATGATAAGAACACTAAGATCTGATGATGGCATCTAAGAGAAATCGAGTCAACCCTTGAAGTCGATTTTTATTTTGTTAAAATTTTAATTGTCCTAATTTATAGTTTTCTTTGTAAAATAAGTTTTTCTTCATGTTAGTGAAACCAATAATTAAAAGAGTTACTTATAGAACTACTTACGTATTCGGAATTTTTAATCTACGTCTACTATTTATGCCATAAATAAATCCGGTTTTATGCTTTAAACTACTTGGATCTATAAAATAAAAACGTGAAATATAGGCCTACGAAACTGGTTCAAGCAGTTTATTCATAAAAATCGCGTTTTTAATTTCGTTAAAATATTTGCCTACGAAGTATTTTATAGCTTTTGTTGCGCATATTGAGAGGTATAAAATTTAACGAACTTATCACGATATACGGGTTACGACATATTACATAAGAGAGGCGATTTAAAAAAAAACCTTTTGCGTTGAGTTATGAAAGGAAGCGTTTGGAATGAAATTCTCCATTCTCATTTGATTAGTTTTAAGATATATAATTAATTATTGAATAATGTTTTGTGTATACAAATACGTCATTTAAAATTTTTAAAGAAATATTTTTATTTAATACTCAAATATTTATGTTAAGAATTTAAATTTTTAATTTAATTTCGATATATTTCCATAATATAAATGCGTCTAAATTTCGTAGATTTTTAGATCCATTAACACTACATACATACATTACATACGTGCAACACGTATATAGATTAAGTGTTCGCAAGCATTGTGTTTGCGCACACACTTGAGACTGGCCGCCGTGGCCGAAATCGGCTAAGAGTACTTTATATAGATTAAGTTATACCAGTCTCTATATAGTCAAAATTCGAATTCCAAGCGATCTTTATGCCTGCTAATTTATTATCCTACAAACTATGCATATTAAGAGGCCCTTATTCTGTGTTACATAACATGTTGCATTTATACACCGTGAGTCATTATACGTGTTAGGTGAGTCGGTGACGAATAAGTATACAATCTGGTACATGGGTCCAGTAATATACAAATACCTACACATACTACCTAAAGAATTATCGCCTTAGGAACTTAGGCATTTAAATATTAACTTCAGTATTATGGATGTTAATACAACATTGATCACGTAAAACTGTCGGTCCTACGCTTTATCTCTCCCCGGTCGTGTCGGTTAACCCTCCTATTATATTATGAGCAAGAAGGAAGAGAGTGCACCTAGGCTTGCGCACACACTTGTGGACTATAATATCTCCTGCGTAGTTGGCTGGTCTCCGTTGAGACTATCCGCCGTGGCCGTTATCGGCTAGGAGAACATTGTACAATATCGTATTGTCTGTTTGGAGACATATTAAGACTCAACACCCGGGTTATTCATCCCGTTGGTGTCGTCTAAGGGAGTAAAGTATATAAAAAAATATTTAATACATAAATAAATATAATATATTAACATTATTTAATTTTATTTCAAAGAACAATAGTACTTGGAAAGAGCAGGAAAAACTTAAGGTAAACCTTATACCAACACGTCTTGATACCTATACCAATAGGTATAATTATCAAAAACCTCCTATAGTAAGAAGAGGCCCATATTCAGTAGGAGACTTAAATGTTCATGATGATAATATACAGGGTGTCCCAAAATTCAACGATAAGCGGGCGCCTAAAGGTAGACCTGCTAATGAGTACATAAGGAAAAATAATAAAAAAATATACCTAGTTTTTTTTTTAGTTACAAGAAAAATTTAGAATTTCTTTGAAAATTTATACCTTTCATGATATTGCTACTATTCACCACAACTCTTAAAAACACCAAATTGCCCGCAGTTTTTACACAAAAAACGTTCAAAATATTTTTTTTCCCGACAATTTTGAAATATTTTTACTCTTAGTGTACTTTGACTCATGATCTTGTAAAAAAAAGTATGGACACCACTACGTAATAAATAAAAAATAAAAAATGAAGGGTGTAAATTTTCAAAGAAATTCTAAATTTTTCTTGTAACTAAAAAAAACTAGGTATATTTTTTTTATTTTTTTTCCTTATGTACTCATGAGCAGGTCTACCTTTTGGCGCCCGCTTATCGTTGAATTTTGGGACACATGGTATAATGGTGTACTTACATGTTTATTAATTTTGCTACTAGCTTTACAAGAGTTACTAGCTTTAATAATCTTATATGTAACATTGACGTTTCAATTATTTAGTCAATAGGTTTATCGTAAACTGTCAAGTAATGCTAAAATCTAATTAAAAGAAATCGCTGATCGCTTTTCTGATCACAAAGAACTCAGTCGCGTCACGCACAATTTGCGCGCCAACTACCGAGTCAAGCAC
Organism: Diaphora mendica; assembly: GCA_949125395.1. Classification (NCBI taxonomy): domain Eukaryota; kingdom Metazoa; phylum Arthropoda; class Insecta; order Lepidoptera; family Erebidae; genus Diaphora; species Diaphora mendica. Next base: position 3,088,031 of record OX421322.1, on the reverse strand, counting down.
ATTTTGAAAAAAAAAGCTGAGACTTATTATCCAAAAATTGAGTAATAAAATATTGGTTTCACGTTATGTCAAACCATTTCAATATACGGAGCTTTTATGAATGAAACTAATCCTCATGAATGAACTGAGTAGGTAAAATTTCTACATGCTTTGTTGCACTGAGTTCCAAGCGATCTTCATAAACAATTTGAATTTTTGACTCAAGAATGGTATTAATTGCATAGTAATATGTAAATGGCGGCTTAAAACATCCAATGGCAAGATGGCATATCTTGCCATTCCTAAACCCGCACTTGGCCAGCGTGGGGACGTATGGCCTTCACCCTCTTCTGAGAGGAGACTCGAGCCCAGCAGTGGGACGTTATGGGATGTTGACGATTTAAATAAATACTTATTATTACTTAACATTTTTAATTATTTTTTAAACAAATACGGCAGAATAGCAATCATATTTGGAATACTTAATATTTTAAATAAAGAAGTGCAGAAAGCAAGAATTTATAAACAACCAGCGGCCAGGCACGGCTTCGCTCGAAAGTCTTAAAAATTCTCAGATTTCCTCAACTATAATATGCTTGTAATAAACACATAAACCTTCCTCTTTTGCTGCAAAACTGAATTGAAATCCGGCGAGTAGTTTAAGAAATTTAAGCGAACAGAGTTCATTTTAAACTTAATTGAACCATAGACTAATATAACATCGTGAACGAAAAAAAACAAGAAATCGAACATTAAATTTAAATTATCCACATTTACGTAATCATTGGATATAACATAGGCAGAAAACTAGTTTAGAATTTTTCTGCCTTCAAATACCTAACAGGTTTATAGTTTACGAAAAAACTTATAATCTTCATACTTATTCCATTACGATAAATGCGAAAGTTTGTGAAGATGGATATTAGGGATGTTTGTGACTTTTAAGAAGGATTTCAATCAGGAATAACACTAGATTCTAAAATAATAATCTATTATTATTTGAAAAGGAATGGAATATAATTTATTATTATTTATTAAAGAAGTATGATTAGAAATTAAAGATTACGTAAAGGTGGTTAAATCAAGCCACATGTGGTATCACATAAGTTTTATTATAACCATAAATTACAAAAAAATATCATTGTTAAACTTCAAAATTAACTAAACAACACTCGATCTTCTGTCAATAATTCTAACCAATAAGTAGTACCTACCATAAGATGTTAAATTCTAGAAAAAAATGTAGAAAAAAATAAACCACTATGGTAAAACAATCTACTGTCAAAATAATTAAGTAAATAAAAAAATTAAACCTGCAATTGAATGCTTTAAAATATGTAAAATATCAAAAAGTATTTGGTTTTTCACAACCTCAATAAGAAATACCTACTGCATCAAAATCACAAATAAATTGCAACTGACATTTTAAATAATCCCAGGGTTACAAATATATTATCATTATTATAAAAACAATGTGCAAGGCCGTAATTTATTTCTTTCCTACTTAATTTTTGAACCAAACATATATTTCTAGGAAATTTTATTATTTAAGAAACTATTATAATGCTACAGTTTTGCAAAATTTTAAATTCCCTCATTCACACACATTACAAAGAAAAGACACCTATTTATTTCACAAGAAAACCGTATATATTATGTGACAATTCTCACGAATCGCGTTATAATTCGAGTTGTATATTTTCCACTTCAGCAATGGTGACCACAAAAGAAACCACAAATAGGCACGTTACGTTTAAAATAATATAAGAAACGCAAACAATCTGCCGTGACCGTAATTCTAGTAGCTAAATATACCTACCTAAGTTAATACTTTAGCAAAAACGAAACGAATTATTAAATTAATAAAACTACATCGATAAAATAGATTGTTTATTTTATTTTGACGCTTTAATTACCACGATATGTGTATCCTATGCATATATATATTTCTTGATGTGATGTTAGTTATTAAATCATTATAGATACATTTTCTATAGGTAGTGCATTGACCTGTTCAGATATTGCGCAATTCAAAGTTCACGATTAACATTTAGCGGAATCTTGTGTTTTGATGACTTTAAAATTCAGCAGCAAATTTCTACTCCTTTAGTTTTATGAAACAGCATTACTTTTAATAAATCATTAAAAGAGAAACTCAACATTTTCTGTAAGATGTATTCTGTAGTAAAAAAAAGTTTTACTAACCGTTAATTTTGTCCTCAGGCCGTAAAGCGCAATTTCCTTCGTCGCACCAAAGCTACAGCTCCACCAGAGGTCACGGAGACGACACCCATAGACAACACAGATACCACAACAAACAAGTACACAAGACGCGGGAACTCCAAATTTAAACTGCGAAAAGATTTGCCGAAAATTGTTGAGAAAAACGAGATTGAAAATCGTGTGCAGCGGCCATCTTTGAACGGCGACGCGCGGCGTAGTGAGCGCTTGCCTGCTACTCGCAAGTTTGTCTCGCGCCGTCGATTTGGAGGGGCTAACAGCAACTGTGAGTCCGGTTTTAGCTGTTTATGTTTATTTTCTGGCTTAGTCTATAACAGCCTGTATGGAAAGTTGGATGAAAATTCGCAGTAAAGCTGCTTTCCAAAGGTTTGTCTATAGAAATGTAATGGGTTTTGATGCTGTATATTCGGAAATTTCGAGTTTAAATTACATATTTGATTGGCCGCAGTTTGTTTGTTATCAAGTACGAAAAGAAAGCTTCATTCGCTTGTCGGTACACTTTGAAAATGTTATTGCTGTTGGAGATTGATGAAAAAAGAACTATAGTTGAGGATAATCTTTGCCTTCGTCTCTATTTATCATTAATTTTGAAGAAGCTTACGGCCGTTAATAACTTGCTTGATTAACATCTTTCGAAAATAAATACGAAAATTAAAGACTGCACGTTTGGCCTAGTGGTTTAACGGTCACCACGCCGTTTCCTACTTCGCCAAGTGTCGTGGGTTCAAATCCCACGTAGGACAATACTTTGTGTGATCCACAAATTGTCGTCCACAAGTTGATCCACAAGCGTCTGGGTGTTATTTGTGTCCGTTTCATGTATGTTTGTAAAGTCCCCCGCGACACAGGATTTATTCCTAGTGCGGGAGTTGTCTTTAAAAAAAAAATATTCAAAACAGACAAAAATATACACGACTTTGACAAGTCAAATATAAATGATCAAACATATCTAATATCGTTACTTAGTTTTTTATCCTTGACGTTTTATTTTTTATATAGTAGGATAACCTATGTCATGATTGACAGGTAGCTAGATGAACATCTCCAATTAAATACAACCTCGAGAGATAAATCGTAGAGTTCAATATTTTTGACGACCCTGGAAAATATAATATGACCGTATTTACTGGATACTGGACTAGTTATCCATATACTTGAGTTATCAGATTTTATATCGGGAATTGACGCACCCACGATTTATACAGAGTCCGCCTGTGTGCAGATCCAAATGAAACCTGTTCGAAACACAGGCAATTCAAATATATTACATCTGTAAAACATTTAGTAAAAATCTATACGTATCTATGTATATGAAATTGCTATATAGGTTTGTGTTCCCCTAAGAAAACCAAAAGTTCTGGAACGATAGAGCTCAAGTTTTGACACAATACACATTACACATCACGCTTAATCTATGCTTTTTAACTTTTTTTTTTCATCTACAATATGCTAGAGTGAAGTGTGGCAGGGTACTGTTAGTATAATAACTTTAAAAATGTTGGGTCTGACGGAACTTTTCCTTGTGTTCCAAGCCTTTGCTCTGAAAGTGGTGCTTGAAGGTCGTTTCGATTGACTATCGTCACGATTTCATGGTGTAATCACGGCTCTATCAGGTATATGTTTTAGAAGCAATTTGGTTAATGGTTTGTATTTCACAAGAATAGTTAGTGGCTGTCAGATCCGGTGGCTTTTATATGGCCTATCATGGTACAAGGGCTAATTTAATTATAGTTGAAATTAGTATCATCAATAGAGTCCATTGCGGACATAGGACTCAATTCAGAAAGACGGCTTAAGCCTATTAAACCAGGGCCAGACATTGATATAGGGTTCATTTCAAGTTTCCTTTCTCTTTGCATTGATGTTGTCCTGCGAAGTTTGTCTAGTCTTGTCCCTTAGTACACACTCTTGCGACACTCACAGTATACAGGTAAAATTTTAACAAAAAAAACCGACTTCAAGAACAACCAAATTGAAATGGGACCACACGGAAAGCACCAGCTTTCACATAAAATAAAAAAAATAACAAATGTACTAGTCGGCCCTAGGAATTTCGAAGGTTCGACTCGATTTCTCTTGGATGATATCATCAGATCTTAGTGTCTTGATCATGGTACCACCGTTGGGATATCTACTTCCCAATAAAATAAGAATCATCAAAATCGGTTCATAAACGACGAAGTTATCCGCGAACACACATAAAAAGATATATATATATATGTCGGAGACACAAGAATAAACGAGAACATGAATCACAGATACAGCCAATCTGGACTATAGCCAAACACTAATCACTACTAAACGGATACGAATCAACCTAACACCATCAGCAACCCCCACGAGGGGGTTGGGGCAACGCTCACTCCACCGTGGTGCCCTGTGGAATTCGCCACCTAGGCTAGTAATTCCCCCACTGATAAATATCGCCTCGTGCACACGATATAGAACACAGAGATACAATAAATCACAAATCAAATAATAGAAAACTACTACGACTCAGGAGTGACTCATGTCACAATCAAGAGATATGGTCGTCACGAGATCTGAAGAGAAACTGTGTCCTGTTTCCAATCGCGCCGCTTTATATAGACTGTAAAAAAAAAAAAAAAACTGTTCCGTAGTGTTCGATAGAGGCAAATGTTTGTATCACTTTTATTATTCGGATACCCTCATTCCGACACGGCCGTCCTGACGTATTACACGTCCTCGTGTGATGTTGAAGGCAGTGCATCATCATCATCGTTATCCGCAGAAAAGAAAGAGATATTTTTGTATTGTTCGGCCACTCCTGACCAAGGACATTGGGTACATTATTACATTTTATCTTCTGTGGAACAACTTCATTTAGGACATTTTCATAAAATAATAAGCTTTTCGTTATCAAATCTGATTGCTAATAGACTTCTCGCTACATACTAAATTAATAAAACCAGTAAGTAGTATCGCGACAGTCACCTCACCGTTTATCGCGTTACACACTTTTGGATTATTAACAATATCTAGATGGCCTCTTATTTTACCAATTTCACTTTTCAATGGCCACCTCGCCTTTCAGTGGCCACCTCGCCTTTCAGTGGCCACCTCGCCTTTCAGTGGCCACCTCGCCTTTCAGTGGCCACCTCGCCTTTCAGTGGCCACCTCGCCTTTCAGTGGCCACCTCGCCTTTCCTAAAGTTAACTAAACCTTAACAACCACCACGCTGTTAGGATATTTTATAGTCTCATTATTGAGACTATTCGCCACACAATTACAACGCAATTTCATTCCATTACATCAGCATTAATTAACACTTGATTATCATCATCAACATCAATAGGCACTTGATCTTCGGGTATTTTCCTCACTATTATCAATGCCAGACAAATCTACCTCCTCGGGTATATCACTTAAAGGAAACTCTCGTATACGAACGCAAGCGCATTTGTAGATTCTGTTACCAGTTAAAGATTTCAAAGTATAACGATCGCCGTCGAGCAACTCTACAATTTTAAACGGTCCTTTATATTTAGGATTTAACTGTGTCTAATTTCTTTCTTAACTTTGAATCAAAACTAAGTTACTGAGATCATACTTTACTAATTTACACTTTCCCTATCAAACGTCACATACGTGTACACACAGTATCTCTCTCACTCTGCCATATCTGACCTCACTGTCTATTTCTGTCTCAATAAAACAGTACACTACTGAACAGCAAAAGAAAACAGTAACATCGTTCTTAAAATCAAAACAACATAAAATAAGAACTTTAGTAATTGACTACTGCTGCAAATTCTCAAAGCAATCCAAATAAATAGTATCGTAGGTCATCCCTGTGACCACCACAAATGTAACAGTTAGTCATCCCTTGTGACTACCACACGTATATCTGCCAACTACATAGACATGCCAGCTACAATCACCCACTGCCGGTGAGATAGCTGACACCAAATAGAAGTCCGACCAGTTTTTTTATCTTTACTGAAAATATCGACATTTCATCACAAAATAAAAAAACGGTAATGATAATTCGAGTTACAACTATCACAAAGTGGTAAAAATAATAATCTAAAAAAATGTTAACAGCCACTATCAAAGATGAACCCACTTCAAATTAAAAATCACATCAAAATAAGAAATAAATTTAAAAATCGAAAACAAACAGCATGTGCAGAACGGGTAATTCAATCCACCTCCATCACTAAGATATTCTGCTATGATATAATCTACACTATACTTCCGAAATCGTCTACCTTTGTAACGATGTCACCATTAGAAACGATCTTATTATTTAAAAAAAAAATCTTTTCGAAAACAGATTCTCATCCCTTTCTTTAAATAATACAGCAATCGTACACTACATGAAACAATAACCACACTGAATAAACCTGGATTAAAACTGTACATAGAATTTCGATGTTACAATAAGGGCGCGCGTTATCTACCTCCAATAATGTTACTGCACTATATTGTCGTTTGCCCAGCAATCCATCTGACAGAATTTGTCTTATTAAAGTGCATTCGGCACAAAATAAAAATAGTACGACTCACCGGATTGTTGGAGTTACTTCCCAGTTATCAATGCGCTGCTTTTACTACCGCATGCTGCCGCTGTTGTAGGCCACACGTCTCACAAACCGTTCGTACGCGAATGGCTATACCGACACTGACACTATGTGCCCGTTCTCGCTTACAAAAATTTAACAAATGGCACCTCATACGATTTTCGAGCGGAGGGTAGTTCGACCGCTTACTGACGATCCGTTACACTCTCAAACATTGTGGGCAAATGAGACTCAGATCTCACTTCTGATGTCAGAGACAAGAATAAACGAGAACATGAATCACAGATACAGCCAATCTGGACTATAGCCAAACACTAATCACTACTAAACGGATACGAATCAACCTAACACCATCAGCAACCCCCACGAGGGGGTTGGGGCAACGCTCACTCCACCGCGGTGCCCTGTGGAATTCGCCACCTAGGCTAGTAATTCCCCCACTGATAAATATCGCCTCGTGCACACGATATAAAACACAGAGATACAATAAATCACAAATCAAATAATAGAAAACTACTACGACTCAGGAGTGACTCATGTCACAATCAAGAGATATGGTCGTCACGAGATCTGAACAGAAACTGTGTCCTGTTTCCAATCGCGCCGCTTTATATAGACTGTTCCGTAGTGTTCGATAGAGGCAAATGTTAGTATCACTTTTATTATTCGAATACCCTCATTCCGACATAAATATACGGTCAAATTGAGAATCTCCACCTTTTTTGATCTCGGATAAAAAAGGGGTTGTTGTAACACTTCGTATTCTACACAGACCGATAAATAAAACAAAACTATATTTAAAACGACAGATGGTCTTTTGTATATATAAATTTCCACTTTACACTTCACGTTGCAGACAAATCTCATTTGCGACAGTTATCATCTGAATGAGTTTAATCTGGCGCGTGTGAGATTACGACAATAATCTCAACACAATCACAAACAGACATTAAAATTCGTGCAACGTGTTGCGATGTTGAATTTGTCACAATAAAATATACTCACACATTTTATGTGTGTGTTAGTAAATTGTGAATAAAATGTTTTTGACTGATTTAACCTGATTTGTCACGGGTTTTGATTCCCGTTCTATGTAAGTACTAGAGAAGTTGGATATCCTGCTGATTGTTAATAGTTTGACTGCACGAATAAAGTAATGGTATATCACCTCACCGCTTTCTACTATATATGTTTATTTAAAAATATATTTCGAATAAAAAATATGCTATGTTTTTTGCCGGAACTCAAATTTCATCTAAATCGGGCAAGCCGTTCACGCGTGATGCCGCGATCAAGGAAGATTACAGATTAAAAATAAAATTATTAACACTATTCCAGTATAAAATTGAAAAAGATTAAATATCGTTTATATACCAATTTTTCACCTTCAAGCAATAAATCAAGGAGATAGCATGTGGTTCCACTGTGATACTAAACTTTTATGAATTTCATGAAACTATCTATACCTACTAATATTAAAAAGAGGTAAAGTTTCTGACTTTGTATGTTTGTAGGGGCAATCTTCGGAAGTAATGATCTGATCCTGAAAATTCCATATTTTATTATGATTGAACAAAAACTTCACATCACAAAAAATTTACGCCCTACAAAGTGGGCACGGGTCGGTTAGTAGTAAATAAAAAGTCAAAATCTACAATAGTCGGAGGTCTCATATCTAAAATCTAAAGTAATTCATTAGCATCTTGATATTTTATTTTGTAGAACACGCTAATCTCAAAAACTTCTGGTTCGAATTGAAGATTTTTTTTTATGAGGCCATATACGTCAGGTTATACCTGACAGCTTTGCCTGTATGGTTCAACTTTACAGGTAAACTGTGCCGATATGATATGTTCCTTACTCAGTTTAAGCCTATCGGACATTTGTAACTGTAATAAACCTGTCAGGTACCCTACCGTGTATGACTAGCTTTAGTGTTGACTAGCCCATATTTTTTATGGCATCAGCACGATGTAGGCGACGGGACGCCTACTAGACGTAGTACCTAGACGGCACAGGGACAAACGAGCAGACGGATCGCCAACACCAGAGGCGCCACAAGTGCGTTACCGGCCTTTTAAGAAGGAAGACTTTTCTTGAAGGTTTAAAGGTTGTGGACTGCCAAATGATGGGTATGAAACTGCTGTTGCGTAGGACGATGGGGGAAAGAAAGCTTCCATATATCAAGGAAGGTTATAATAGGCTATCTTACATCGCCGTCTGACTACCAAATGTTACAAAAACCGGGCAAAATTATTACTTTAGACAGACAGAAGGTAGTAGAGCCACGCTGATTCCAGCATGAATGGGCGGAATGGGCCGGCTCGACCGGGGCGGTACTACCCTCGCACAGAAAATCAACGTAAAATGACAGCGTTCGTGCTGTCGTGTTTCGTTGGTGAGTGCGAGACCGGAGGCCCAATTAGTCTAGTCAACAAGTACCATACTTGTTGACTAGACTAAAAGATGCAGCAGCATCACTAGGCCGCCATAGTGCGGGTCTCCATACTGCATTGTCTGCATTCGCAATGAGTATGGTGACCACCACTATTGGATTCTGCTTATGCTTTCCATCAGGCAGAGTAGAGTCATTTTGGCGGGCCAAACATAAAAAAAAAAAAAAAAAAAAAAAAACACGAAGTTGCGCGGGTCAGTTAGTAGAAGATACACCAGTAACAAGGTACTATTAATATACAGCTTTCTAGGCACAGCATTCCTTGATAACCAGTTTCTAGATTTGCATAAATCTCTAGGATGAATAAAATTATCGTAATAGCATCCCATCATAAACTAGTATAGGCAGGGGATATATAGTATATCTACGGGTCAATCATCATTCATCTATACATAAAGATCAATGTACAGATAAATTCTAGAACCTACAAAATCTCAGTCAGAAACTGAGATTATTCAGCATTCTTTCATCTTAAATATGTATTTCTAGTGATAATTAAATAATATTTTTTGTAAGATAATGAAAATCAAAACAAGATACATGTGTCACGCATTCTGTAATTTCTTGAAATACGTGAAAATAACATAATTCCTTATGTAGTTTACAATTATTTAAATAAAATTATCATTTACAGTAGAAACAAAGGCATGTATCAAATAAAGATAAGATAAATAAATAATAAATATTTCGGACATCGAACACAACGCCATCTAGTCGCAAGATAAGCAGAGCTTGTGTTATGGGCACTTGACAACTGATATAAATATATATACTTTTTTTTGTAAATACCTACATATTATACATAGAAAACACCCAAACTCCGAAACAAATATTTGCAGATCATACAAACATTTGGTCCGACCCGGGAATCGAGACCCGAGACCTCAAGCACAGCAGTCGCATACCTACCACCACGCCACCGAGGCAGTCAAAATAACAATATTGCAATCAATCTTAAAATACCTCCAACAATCCCAATTCGATTAATTCCAAGTAATTTCCGTCAATATCATTCACACCCATAATACAAGTTCCTGGCACTACCCACTACCGACTTATTAAAACATGTACTGATGCAAGCACAGGCTTGCCACACGACCTAGACATTCTGGGGAAGTTGTCCTCAAGCGAGGACCTCTACAAAGGTCGTATGACCACTTTTATAAAACAACATGCAAATATACAGCCGTTCGCGTTAAGCTGGATCCGATGTTAACGATATATTTTGTTTATTTATTTATTAGACACTAGAAAAGCTGCACTCGTATGCAGGTGAAATCATTTATATAATTCCCTGATTCCAAAGATGCTACATTCCGTTCACCACATGGGAAAATACATTGTGTGATCCTTAAATTGACATTCTAAGTCTGTTCTCTTAATCTTTATTTTATCTTTGGGTATTCTTCGTATCTATTTCATTGATGTTTGTAAAGTTCGCTATATTAGTCGGTTCGGGCATCATCTTTTAAAAAAGACGAAAAGAACAAGACGATTAACCACAGATAAGGACTTAGTCCATGGTCCATTAGTATAATTTTATTAGTGATTAATATTTTTGGGTAGAACCAGTTGAATAGAAGACTCGAACCCCATTTAATCTGTTTCTTGTTCGGGGTTTTTTTTAATCAGTCTGGATTCTTTTTTAGCAGTAAATTTATATAAATAAAATGAATCGCCAAATGTGTTGCTAAACGCCAAAACTCGAGAACCGCGAGACCAATTCGATATTTTTTGTTGAATATTTTCGTACAGTTACAAGGAAGGTTCTTATGGAGAGAAAAAACGTAAAAATTGCGAAGATATTTGTAAATACAACAATTATTTATTTATTCTATTGAACTACTACAGGCCAATAACTTTTGACAGGACGAAGTCTATCGGAACAGCTAGTTATTTATAAAATACAAGTGATTTCTATGGGCCTAAGCTTTAATGCTCATCTCATCCTTAATTCAAAGTATATTTGAACACCTGGGTGACAGACGACTGATATGTTTGCCAAGTCCTATAAAGCAATAAAAATGATGTAGTCGACTGCATCGTTTAGAAATCAATAATAAAACAAACAAAATTGAATCATAAACACAGTTAAAATCGACTAACGCAATTCGTTACTTTATAACCTCGTAAATATATCGATGAAAAGCAAATCGATTTTACGAATCAATGAATATTCAAATAGATGTAACAGCTCGATGTGGCTGGTATTTGGAACACCGGTGGCGGGCCGGAACAAATTTATTAGCGATACAAGTGCAAGATCACGCTAGGCTTATTACGAGAAAACTTAATGTACCTAATTAAGTTATAGTATGATTATAGGGTTATGCAACTTACCACATCAATAATATAGGTTGTATACCTATTTTCTAGAAGTAATCTAGCTAGTAAATTACTGCAATGATGATGGCGTAGTGCTTTAAGCATGGTCATCTTGTAGGTTTCTACTGCGGTGAGTGTTTTAGGTTCGATCAACACAGAGAAAACTGCTATGTTTGTGCCCAACGACGCAAGATATATTCCTTGAGCGCGAGTTGTCTTATTATGAAAAAAAAAGTCTAATTTATAAGTCCTAGCGGTTGCCGAATGGTGGAAATTTGGCCATAATGTATTTAATTATTTATTTTTTAGCTTTCTACGCTCCTTCTCCATATAAACTTTAACTGTGCCAAATTTCGTATTCCGCCGTTCGCACACTTTTCGTATTTCTCCGTTCGCACACTTTTCGTATTCCTCCGTTCGCACACTTTTGGTAAAAAGGGGTACAAAGTGTTTGTTTCGCGTATTAATATAAAGATATTTATTTTCGGCTTTGCTTGCTTGGAATTGTTTTGAATTGATCAAGTAGGTAAGTTTTGAACGGTAGCTCGAACGTCTAAAGCGTTTCTCAAAATCCGTAATTAGAGATGCCCAACTATGAAGGTACCACCAGCACAGAATAACAATAATACTTTCACTACTTAAATATGATTCATGCCAGTCATGCCATGCATGCCAAATGCAAGTATTGGTTGGTTATGGTTTTTATTATTATCAATAAGGATTTTAGAGTTAATAGTTTAAAGTCAATAATTAGTCGTAATTCAGAGGACAGAAAAAAAACTATTAAATAATAGCTACACTAATAACAGTAGGTTTGACCCTCATCCTGTACAAATTATGTGATGAGTGTGACCGTTTATTCTAGGCTGGGTGTAATTTATATACATTATTATTTAAATACTTAAAATGTATAGCTTTGATAAGCCGCGTTTGAGATGTGTTCTTGCCAAATTCCGTTTTTTTTTAAATCCATTATCTAAAATGTTGTATTGTTCGAAACACAAAAAGGAAGTAAGCTTAACAGTTCCCTTCACCCTTCACTACTTTCGCACAATAAAATGGATCCCACGTTACGTCACCACAAACGCCTAACGACGCCAATGAGCTTTGACCCACAACTTTCTCCTGACAAAGAACAATTGTACATTTGTATTAGACAAATAATACATAATATATATAGTACAAATATGGCACTATATAAAAACGTTACGATAACAAACTCATTTCATATTAACAGCTCTAGATAGTCTATGCTGGACTCTCCGTGGTTAAGAGGTTTTGACGTACTATACCACGCTGTTTGATATTGGGAATGTTTCAAGTTAATAGAGTTTTACTATAGAAATTGCTATCCCAGCGTTATGGGAATTCCCTAAGTACAAGAAATTTGACGATTGAAAATGGTTTTTAAAACAAAATATTAATGACTAACTTTTACTTGCATTTCCACTTGCATTAAAGTTGCTTTTCCTCTTTTTACTTTCACATTTTACGGGATTAAAGATAAATAAATAATAATAAATATTTCGGACATCTAACACACAACGCCCTCTAGTCCCAAGCTAAGCAGAGCTTGTGTTATGGGTTAGTACCCATTGTCTAGTGACAGCTGATATAAATACATATATACTGTTTTTTGTAAATACATACATATTATACATAGAAAACACCCAAACTCCGAAACAAATATTTGCAGACAATACAAACATTTGGTCCGACCCGGGAATCGAACCCGAGACCTCAAGCACGGCAGTCGCATACGCTACCACTGCACCACCGAGACAGTCTTATTAATGACTAAGTTTTACTTGCATTTCCACTTGCATTAAAGTTGCTTTCCTCCTTTTACTTTCACATTTTACGGGATTAAAGATACTATGTTCTTATAAGTATACTTGACAAACTGTATACAAAATTTTATGACAATTACTTCAATAGTTAACGCGCGAAAGCGTTACAAGCAAAAAAACAGTATCGATCGCATTTAGATTAGTGAGGAAGTTAGAAGTTTTTACTTTACCTTCGTTTTTTGTGTTGTTTTTGTATAACTTTTTATGTTCACTAAATAATACAACAAGCGGTAAAATCTGATTTTCATCTATTTACCTACCGAGTGGCATTACTGTGCTACCTTCCCGTCTAATACGAGATTGTTTGCACGATACTTCGTGCCTTGAAAATAATTGGCATAAAGAAGCTCAACAAAATTTTAATTGACTGTTTCATTGACGCAGTGGTAACGTTATACGACTGCTGTGGTTGAGGTCTCAGGCTTGATTCGTGGTCAGACGATCACCTATCTATATAATCTGCAAATATCTGTTTCAGAGTTTGTATAAATAATATGTATGTATTTATAAAAAAAGTATATTTGTATCTATATCACTTGTCTAGTACCCATAGTACAAGATCAGTTTAGTTTGGGACTTGCCGGCGTTGTGTGAATGTGATAGATGGAGTGTAATTTTTTATTATTAATTAGTTGTATTGTTCATTTGTAACACTTGAGAGTATTATTACTTTTTAAAATTAATACCAAATGGGAGGTATATCCTCCCAAATAGAAAAGATTTTTTTCAAAGAGGATCGTATTTTAACCAAATTCTAAACATTATGTTTGTTTTTTAGTCGACTATGATTAAGAATGATTGGTTTTAATCGACTAAAAAGCACACACGAGACTCAGTGAAATTGGTAAGAATGTCTAAAAAAACCGTGTGGTGTCGTGGGACACCAGATAGAAAGGAAGTTCCTTATTATAAAAATACTAATTTCAAGTTCTTTTCGAGGTATAAAGAAGAGAATAAGAAATATAAGAATATAAATTCTATTCGAAGTATAAAGAAAATAATTACGTAAAAAAAACACTAGTCACTATACATAAAAATCTTACGCTTTTTTTAACGTTACGGACGTTTTTTTTATGGTTCTCCTCCGCAACGCCCCGCCCTGTAAGGAACTTCGTTCCAAAAATAATATTTTATGTACTTCTAAAATTGTTAAGCAAGAAAAAGGGCACGTTTCGGGGGAAGGACCTTGACAGATACCCTTTATTATGGAGTTCAACGACCTTCAATGTTTACCTGACACCATGCTATGTGCCCACATATTTATATTCTTCGACGCAAAACTGTTGGAAAGTGTTCAATATTTTTTTTATAACAGAAATCTAAATACATCATATCCTCTAGTCGTGCTGAGTGCTCTACTTAGTAACTTTATATATGCGTCTTACAATTAAATTACTACATAATTTAATAATATTTTACTGTTTTCTAAGAGACTCTCTTCCGCTGGTGTTTATTTAGCATTAAATAGTGAGTTAATTAAAGAAATGCATTTAAATCGAAAGTAACTACTTAGCGTTAACTTTTATGATACAACGGTTATGAAGCGAATTATCTGCGATTTACAACGAAGTGGTGAAATTATTTTATATTTTATGAAAAAAAATAAGTAATCTTAAATATATACTTGGTACGGGTTTAAAGACGTAACTTCGTTATTATGTATCTTATATTAGTTTCTCATCTGAAGGTTCGAACCTAGAACAATTTAGAACCTGACAGCCGTGTGTGAAGTTGTTATATTATGAGGTGTTATTTATGTGTTGTTTTTTTATGTAAAATAACTTTAGGCCATGTCTTTTCGTTGAAACACAAACTTTTCGCGCCGTGTCGGAATTTGTGCTAGATTTAATTTTAAGGTTGGGTACCTTCTTGTGAACTGAAGCTAAGGCACATTACTTCTTGTGACGGAACCTGACAATACCTTTTTACTATTGTAAATATTGACTGCCGATCTGGTGACAACATGTTGACATATTTGTGTCATGGTGTTGGCAAAACCTTGACCAACACAAGCCAATGTTTGCTCAATAATATGATCTAGTGGTAATGCATGT
The DNA here is from genome assembly GCA_949125395.1 of Diaphora mendica. Taxonomy (NCBI): domain Eukaryota; kingdom Metazoa; phylum Arthropoda; class Insecta; order Lepidoptera; family Erebidae; genus Diaphora; species Diaphora mendica. Next base: position 3,072,583 of record OX421322.1, on the reverse strand, counting down.
TGACATGAAAATGCCATGACAAACCATTCTGTGTTTGATGTTTGCGACACCAGTTTCTGGCGGAAACGCAGAAGGCCTCGCAATACAAACTATTGTAAGCTTTAAAGATTCCAGGCTTATGTAGTACTGTAAAAGCCAAGTAAACTCGAGGTAGTAGAGTCACTAGGCCGCCATGGTGTCGGTCACCATCCTGCATTGTTGCAATTTCTACATTCGCAATGACTATGGTGACCACCACTCTTGGATTCTGCTATGCTTTCCATCAGATAGAGTAAAGTCATTTCGGTAGGGCCATTCATAAAAAAACAGGCCAGGCTCACTCCAAGTTGCAGGTTTTAAGGAGGTCTGTTGACGAGTTGGGCTAACTTAATAGCCTGGTGATGAATTGAGAATACGGAGTATCACCACCCCTATTCGGTCAGAGTCGACTGAGAGCAAACTACGCAGAATATATCCAACAGTAGACTGTTAAAAAATATCAAAAGAAACGGTAGACTATTACTTAAATATAATAGACACAAAAGCATGACGTCGCACTCGGGTTCTTAAGATAACCAAGAGCCACCTTCAAAAGAACGCAACAACGGCTTTACAGGTTCACTTAAGAGAGATGGATCAAGTTGCTGAAGCAGATAACAAGGTGCCTCTTTTATTGGAGCCCAACTGACGACCTTAGGCGCCCCAGTCAGGGTAGGATCCGGGTCATGTGATTTCAGCTCAAACCCAGGTCCACATATCCCCTAACTAGGGCCTATTCCGGGGATCTTTAAGCCAACAAATAGTGTCTAGATCTCTGTATCCGAAGACGGTGGTCTACTGATTAAAAATAAATAGAAAAATAATAAAAAGTATGGCAAACTAAATTCTGTGAATTAAAACGTATGTTACAAGAGGTCATATTATCATGTACATGTGAATATATTCAGGGTCATGAATTTTTGAGCAACAAAGCTATTGATTAGCAGGTATTCATTGTGACGCTCAGAATACATTACTATTACGAGATTAGGAAACTTGTTTGTCAGATAACATTCTTATAAGTTACCCCATTCCATAATATACGTACTTATTTGTTCTACATGTTTTTTTTTATCTTTTTTAAATAATTATCATCATCATCCTTTAATAGCCCCCTGCTGGACATAGGCCTCTCCTTAGCAAGGAAATTTAAAGATTAAAATAGTCCTTGCTAACATAGAATACCAAGACTCGGGATAACTTAACAGTTAAATAATTTTGTCCCATAATACTCGGTGCGGTTTAATGACAAGACACCTGTTTTACTATTGTGAACGTGCAATCAAATTCCTATAATGAAGATGGTTAATATATAAATTTACAAATGAATGTGCTCAACGCACAATTGTTTGTCTTTGCACGAACTGCACAGTTGGCCTAGTGGTTTAAGCGGTCGCCACGCCGCTTTTGTAGGTTCAAATACCACATGGGACAACACTTTGTGCAATCCACAAATTGTTGTTCTGAGTCTAGATGTTCTTTGTGTCCGTTTCATGTATATTTGTAAAGTCTCCTGCGACAAATGGTGTACATTCCTAATGCGGGGGCTGTCTAATAAAAAAACGTTGATTTTAATTTTATTATATGAACAAGTGAATTGACCCAGGAAATATAAATGCGCCAAACATTGCCGTGAAGTAATAGCTACAGTTATGTGATCATCCAAGCATTATTTTAATGTTTTCAAAGCAATTTGCAAAAGTAAAATCGCTGATGTCTATCCGTGACGATTTATGTTTATAACAAACCATCTTTGTTTGATACACTGTTCAAAATGTACCATAACGTTTCCGGTAGTAAATACGTAGATACATATACAGTAGAATAGGAGAATTATCTCGAATTTTATTGAGTTATTTGTACGGAAATGACGGTAATATTGTTTTTTTTTGTCGTGAAACTCCACGTGAGTCCTGGTGAAGTAGAGACCTAGTCACGGTAGAGTAGTGTGTCGGAATTGACCCGACATAACCACATTGGTGGTTGACAGAACTCCATTGTTGCTTATTACGGCCGAATTACTGAAACACTAAAACTTTTTTTTTATATTCCTTAACTTTAATTATTAAAATTGACAGGCACTATTAAGCTAAGTTATAAAGTATTCATATTTTTCTGTTAATATCGATGTTAGCCTGATGGCAAATGCAACCCTCTTTTTAAGATTTAATCGTCGACTTATGATGTCATACTCGCATTACTAAATTTCTGAAGATGTTTAGGATGATTATTATCCAATCTGAACAAAATTTCAAAACATTCACAGGCTGAGACAATCATCAAGAACGATGCTGCCGTGCGTAGCTGAATTTACCCAACTTGGGTTATTCATCATTCTTCAAATGACATTTAAACTCTTGAAATATTTCAATTCCTTTCCTGTTCTATGTTACCTACATCTATGGCTATCGCTAATCTCATGTTGCGATATAAGAAAGAGTTGCTAAATTCATCATAATCATAAACATTCGCGTGTAAGTAATGGACATAATTATATCTTCATCTGCGCATTTCATACCTCTTATTATTTTCGCGAATATTAACACTTATTACGTCACTATACAAGATTAATAAAGATTCTGTGTTACTTAGGTACCCATTATGAACTGTATAATTAATTTTCATTGTCTTTTACATCTCCACCCTGACGAGCAGAATAACCGTCAAAATTAATATTCTCATTGTGTACGAAACCTAATACCTATGGAGTGTAGAGACAAGGAGTACAATCTAGAAGTTAAAAAAGTGTCCGCCAAAATGCACTAATTAGTTGACGCCACTGTGCAACAAGTGTAAATTTTAAAGAATTAGAAAAGATAATCAAATGAAGTATTATTTGTTTATGTTTGTCGGACAGGATACTACGTAAAGTTTTTAATTTTTAAACCACAATTTAATTATTTGATTGTTTGTCGGACACTTACTATGCAAAGTTTTTAATTTTGAAACCTCAATTTAATAAAAGAATTAAAACGACATCATACTCTCTTCCTATTTAGTCATGTTTGACGTACAATTTTCCCCTTAAGAGCCCATCAGAGAAGAACCGAATTGTGGGGACTCATTAAATTAGTTTTAGGTGGTTTTAGGTAAACTACACCCAGACAGAAGGAAAGATGGTGATTACGCTATTTTGTAACCTGTGTGGAAATCGGATTTTCGCAAATAAATAAAACTACCTGGATGACAGATCTCTCCTCGCTATTTTTCTTTTTGTTAATTTTCTAAAAACGAATCATAACTAGATCGATGTATCGCCCCTGAAACCCCCTGGATGCTAAATGTCATGAAAATCGTTGAAGCCGTTTCCGAGATTCAGATTATATATAGAACTAGCTGACCCATGCAACGTCGTTTGCGTCTCCTATTGCCCCGTTTTTGTAACATTCTTCATTGGTGCTCCGCTCCTATTGGTCTTAGCGTGATGATATTATAGCCTATAGCCTTCCTCGATAAATGTACTATCTAACACTGAAATAATTTTTCAAATGCGACCAGCGGTTCCTGAGATTAGCGCGTTCAAACAAACAAACTCTTCAGCTTTATAATATTGAGTATAGATTGCTCGTTACATACTTTCAGACACTGTCTGTACGTTACGTTCATTTTACATACTTAGTATAAAATTAAGTCGCTTCCGCTGTCTGTTCGCTTAGATCTTTTAAACTACTCAACGGATTTTAATGCAGTTTTCAACAATAAATGGAGTGATTCAAGAGGAAGGTTTATATGTGTAATACATGCATAGTAGTGTTCTGTGAGCAGCCGGGCCGGGTCGCTAGTTTTTTTTAATGGGATGGCTCAATCGAGCAGACGGATCGCCTGATGGTAAGCGATTACCGACATAGACGCCCAGAGACACCCCCGCAACACGAGAGGCGTCACAAGTGCCTTGACGGCCTTTTAAGAAGGAGTACGCTCTTCAGTTAAATGTTCGTTCTTCAGTTTAGTATTCAATAAAATGGAAGGAAACACAGTATATATTTAAAAATAAATTAAGTTCTACTTTTTTACTGATAAAATCTAAACTTCCTTAATAATTTCAAAAAACAACTATTTTATAATAAAATCAAACTGTAACAGGCTATATAATTTAAATTATTTATACTTTTGTTTTATATGTAGGTGGTTTGTCTTCCTGGTGTCTACTTTTCCACCCCGGCAGGGGTCCAATAATCATAACCATTCTAGTTTTTAGACCTTGTTATAACATTAATACGTTAATGATTGAATTTTAACTTTTAAATATGATTTCCATACTAATTATCTTCCTTCCTTCCTCCTTTCAAATAAAGACTTATTTATAAAAACTTATAAAAAACAATTAATAACTGCAAGTTTTTATCAGCTAACCTGAGCAATTCTCGGAAATAGGAGTATCTATCAACATTTTCTAGATCTCTGACATTAAATGAAATCATTTATTCTGCAATTAGGTTAAATGAACACTTTTGCCAGTATTTTTTAGCAGATGAGTTCGGCCTTTCCAAACTGGACTAGCCCTGAGAGGAAAGGACGAAACAAACTCAGGGATCGTCGTTTAAAGTCCAGACAATCTTCTCAAATGCAAAAGACATTATTTCAATTTAAAGCAATAATTACAATTTGAGTCACAACTATAGTAATCGGTAAAGATAATAATTTAAAAAAATGTCAACAATGGAATATCATTTAAGACAAATTTGTTTCAAACTATAAATTATCGTCACATCAAAATAAATTTAAACATCTAAAATAAACAGCATGTGCAGAATGGGCAGCTCAATTCCAGGCGGTTTTAAAAGGCTTATTTTAAATAGGCTCTCTGCCTCCGAGCCTATTTACTTGACTGCGGCGAAGTCAAAAGGAAGGGTAGCTTTAGTAGTCTATGTACATAGGTATGTTTGAGCATCGTAGCGCCTAACGTACTGAACCGATTTTGATGAATGTGAGGTGTCAATAGATATGAATCTATTGACACCTCATTCATCAAAATCGGTTCAAAATTCATATAAACTATGTCACCCGGGCCATTATTATGAATAATGGCCTGGGTGACGTAGTTTATATGAATTTTATCAAAAGTTTTTTTAACTTTTTCTTGTTCACAAACTAGGTTGGGGTTTGGCTACCACTCTTCTATGATACGGGTTTTTGTTTTGATCTTTTGGATAATAGGCAGAATGAGATGTTTCTTATGATGATCGATCGATTAGGTTAGAGTTAAAAGCGTAACAAACATACATTCCTATTATAATTTTAACTTTACGAACATATCATTTTTAAATTTGCCCTGAGAGTTGTAATGTCTTGGTTGTCTGCAAACGGTCTTACTCTCAATCTCGCTAAAACTAATCTTCTCATTAAAAGCTTCCCTACAGCCAGATATCTCCTTTTTACTCAAAGCTCATACTTGTGATACCAATTCGCATGGATGTACGTGTCTTTCCCTAACCAGGACAGATAAGGTTAAATATTTGGGTATTGTAATAGACAGGCTTATTTCGGGGAATGACCAGATTGGGGTGTTGACAGGCAGAGTGAGAAAACTTATCGCTCTCTTCAAAAACCTTCGCTTTTTTGCTGATTTTGAAACTCTCCGTACTGTCTATTTCGCAGTATGCCAGTCAGTTAAATGTTTTGGTATCACTGTCTGGGGTGGTGCTACCAAAACGCGTTTCTTGCAGCTGGAAAGGGCACAGAGAGCTGTACTAAAAGTGATGACCTTTAAGCACTTTAGATACAACACCTCCCAATTATATAAGGACGTGGAGGTACTGACCGTGCGACAGCTGTTCGTACTGAATACCATACTGTGTATGCACTCCCTAACACCTTATCATCCAAACAGTATAACTGAGATTAATTTAAATAATGCATATAGTGACAATTAGAAGGAGCCCTAGCACTCATAACACAAGTTGAATCTTAGCTTGAGTGCTAGTGGTCATAACTAAGACAAATGTTACAAGTAATAATGAATCGTGTTACAGAATTTATGTATAAGAAACTGTGCGGAGTTGTAATTTTGAAAAATAAAGAATTATTATTTGAGTAAAAAAAAATCGTTTCTATTTTAAACCACCTATGTTTCAAACAAAATTGCTAACAAAAAACTCATTTCCATCACAACGGTTGAAGATGAGTGAAAGCCGCTGGTCAAGTGTAACATTCTCCAATAGCAGCGACCACTTTCGATATGCATACGTAATAACTATTACATCATCGATATGACAGATCAGTATTTAAGAAAGTGCTTGTTAAAAATATATAATATCTAGATGGATACATGTCAAATGGTTAGTAATCTTCACTGCTCTGAAGGTCGTGCATTCCATTTGTGTGATAATTACGATCAAATTGTTCTGTGTGTAGGTGTAATTTCTCTATATTATATATGTATTTGTGTGTATGTATGCGTTATATTTTGTGTGATCCACAAATTGTTGTTCGGAGTTTGAATGTTCTTTATATCCATTTCCTTTATCCATTTCATTTATATTTGTAAAGTCCCCGCAACACAGGATTAATTCCTAATGCGGAAGTTGTCTTTAAAAAAACAGGATAAATGGTTAAGAATATTTATACCCTTTAAGTCTACAGAAGCTAATTCATTTAAATTGAAGAAATAATGATACCTATAGCCATTTAAAGATGTCACCTGTAAGTTTTTATGAAATGAAATAAATAAATTGAATAAATTGAATTTATCAACAGTCCGGTTACTATAGTACAGGCTCTTTCTACTTTGGAATGGCAATCGATGTGTAAGATTAATATTAGGTCTTTACCTATAAAATTGCCGTTCTTCAGTACTGGTCATTTCAAATAAAAAAAAGTTTGTAATAGCTCTGTATTCTAAATTCAAATTAATTTTGTTTTAAAACCATGACATTCTATTTACAAACTCAGTCTTTTGTTTTCTGATTAGCGTTGTATTTTCATTACATTTCAACATTTTTCGTCATAATGGATACTTTAAAAATTCGTGTAATTATGGAATACGAGTTCCGTCGTGGCACCAACGCGACACAAACGACACGTTACATCAAAAACGTTTACGGAGAGAACTGTATAAACGAACGCACAACCCGTTATTGGTTTTCCCGGTTCCGTTCTGGAAATTTTGACTTGAAAAATGAAGCTCGTAGTCGTCCGGAGACTTTGGTTAACAATAATGAATTAAAGGCGATTGTGGAAGCTGACGAAACTCAATCTACAGCTGAGCTAGCAGGAGCTTTTAATGTAAGCATCAAAACAATATTGATCCATTTGCGACAAATTGGCAAGGTAAAAAAGCTTGATAGATGGGTGCCCCACGACCTTAACGATCGCCAGCGCAACGTACGCGTCGAGACTTGCCTTGCGCTGCTCAACAGGTAAAGAAATGAAGGAATTTTGAAACGAATTCTTACGTGCGACGAAATATGGATTCTGTTTGACAATCGAAAGCGCTCAGCAAGTTGGTTAGACCCCGGTTCAGCACCAAAGCAATGCCCTAAACCAAAAATGACCCCCAAAAAGGTGATGGTCACTGTTTGGTGGTCTAGTGCGGGTGTGATTCACCACAGCTTTTTACAAAACGGCATGAGCATTAATGCAGATGTGTACTGTGAAGAACTGGAGAGAATGATGGAGAAGCTTGCACATCTGCAACCAGCTTTGGTCAATCGGTCGTCCCCACTGCTCCTTCACGACATCGCGCGAACTCCATACTGCGCAACAGACAGTCTCCAAGCTGCAAGAGCTGGGGTTGGAAGCTCTCCCTCATCCGCCATACTCACCAGACCTTGCACCTACCGACTATTACTTTTTCCAAAATTTAGACAACTTTTTAGTGGGTAAAAAATTCAATTCCCGAGAGGCAGTACAAAATGCCTTTGAAGAGTTTTTTGTCTCCCGTCCAGCTGATTTTTACAAGAAGGGCATCAAAAAAAATGCCAATGCGTTGGCAAAGATGCGTCGATTGCATGGGTGATTACTTCAAATAACAGGAATAAAAAAGTTTAAAAAAATAAGTACTTTCACTTATTGCATACAAAACGGCCATTTCATAGGTAAAGACCTATTATTATATTATAAACAGTAGCTATGGAGCTGGTCTTCGTCTTAATCAATTATTTTTTTTCCATTCTTTTTTTTAGACAACTTCCGTATAAGGAATAAATCCTGTGTCGCGGGGAACTACAAACACACACCAAACGGACGCAAAAAACATCCAGACCCAAATAACAAAGGGTTCTCTTATATGGAATTTCAACCTACAACAGTCACCGCGGTAGAAAACGGCATGGAGGCTGCTTAAATCACGTCGCTATACATGCAGTCAGTTTAAAACTAAATGAAACTTTACCAACGCAAAAATAAACTATTTTGAAATTGTATGTTACCAATTAGGAAGCTCTTTTAAATAACCAGACAAATGCTATCAATCCAAAACAACAATTTATTCAACTTTATCGAAACCAGTCGTGTAAATAAAGATACAATAACGATTATGTTCCGTTTTACACATCAACTATGCATACAAGTCACGACGCTTAAAAACAATTACAACAAAGGTTCTAAGTGATTTAAGCGTGGATTGCAGATAAAATCTAATCGCGATCAGCAATCGGCTTCCGAGCGGTAGCCGTCAAGCAATTAATATAACTGCCGTGTTGTACCGCTGACATTGCTGACATTTTTATATTCAACTTAAGATATTTGTATATTTTTTTATGTATGGCCTGCCAAAATGACTCTACTTTGCCTGATGGAAAGCATGAGCAAAATCCAAGAGTGGTGGTCACCATACTCATAGTGAATGCAGACAATGCAGCATGGCGACCCACACCATGGCGGCTAGTGATGCTTCTGCATCTTTTAGTCTAGACAACAAGTATGGAACTCGTTGACTAGACTATTTGGGCCTCCGGTCTCGCACTCACCAACGAAACACGACAGCACGAATGCTGTCATTTGACGTTGATTTTCTGTATAGTACAAATTGTTCAGTATCAGTTCATGTAAAAGAAATATATAGACGTAACTCCAAGTAATAAAATGGGAAAGCAATAATGCAAAGCAAATTATGTTCAAACTCATACTATTACAAGCATAGTTTAAAAAACTTGAACGCCACGCTGATTTCATCACGGTAGGGCCTGCTCGACTGGGGCGGTATACTACCCTCGTACAGAAGATCGACATAAAATGACAGCATTCGTGCTGACGTGTTTCGTTGGTGAATGCGAAATCGGAGGCCCAACGACGCAGAAGCATCACTAGGCCGCCATAGTGTGGGTCACCATGCTGCATAGTTGCATTGTCTGTATTGGCAATGAGTATGGTGACCACCACTCTTTTAGAGTAGAAACCACCACGGCAGTCCATACATTAAAAAAAAGAATAGTTACGTAAAAAGTTTTGATAAAATTTACTTCGCCAATGTCACCTGAGCAATTACTAATCTATTAACACCTCATTTATTAAATTCGGTTCAGTAGTTTAAGTGTTACTTTGGATCATACAAACATAAGTAGACTGACAAAAGTATTAAGTAAAAGGAGGAGAATTCTCATATAAAACCGGAATGTATATTCTATTAAACTGATTGCCCAAAATTGATCAAAATTAAATAAAGGCTTATTCAATACGATGAAGTACCTACATACACCTCTTACTTGTAATGTAGTTTAAAAACAAAAAACAAAGATGAACAGACAATTACCTTCTGAAGACACCAATCAAATACTAGTTAATAATATCAATGGCGAATGAAAGCATATTTTCTATTACCTCGTTTTAAAAAACCAATAGAATTATGTATGAGATTATTGTTGTTAGGCATGAATCTCATGAAATCCAAACACAACGTAACAATAGTTATTTGTTATAAAGAAGTTATTGTTTTTGTTTTGTTGTTTCTATCGTTTAAAATGCAATAATTTAATAATAAATAAATAAATATTTTGGACATCTAACACACAACGCCATCTAAGCTAAGCTAAGCAGAGCTTGTGTTATGGGTACTAGACGACTGATACAAATACATATATGTATACTTTTTTTGTAAATACATACATAATTATACATAGAAAACACCCAAACTCCGAAACAAATATTTGTAGATCATACAAATATTTGGTCCGAACCGGGACCTCATGATCAGTAGGCGCATACGCCAACCGCGAGACCGACGAGGCAGTCTAATGTTTATTGTATTAATATTGCACACTTAGATAATACTAGCTGACCCGGCGAACTTCGTACCGCCATATTTACATATCTGTCTCAGCTTCCCACAGGCAGTGTACAGTCGCGGACAAAAAAAAACACTTTTCCCGTTATCTTTTATTTTTTTCTTTCTAACAAAAAAAGGGTGAATGAAATCGGATTATGTGTTATTGAATTACAACTAAGTACATATTTTGACTTTCATCCCCTCTCTCCAGGAAACCGTGCTGAATTTCGGGATAAAAAGTATCCTATGTCCTACCTCGTAGTATGAACTCAAATCATGGCAGGTTTCATTTGAAACTATTCAGTAGTTTCGGCGTGATGCGCGGCCAAGATACAGACAGACAGACAGACAAAAATGAAAAAAAAATACAGTTTTGGCTTCAGTATCGATTATAGATAGCCCTCCAAAAAAAATTTTCAAAATATATTTAATGTACAGAATTGGACCTGTTACATTTTTATTATAAGTATAGATTGCACATTGAATGAGAACTGGCACTCAATTTTACTTAAAATATTTACATAAAGTTTATTTTAATGAGAACCAAAAATAGCCACAATTGTCGCAAGCTCTTGCAAAACAGACGTATTTACCACAAGGTCTGCTTACGCATAAATGCTTAAGTCGCAATCGTCCCATAAACAAGAGCATTGCCGTGAGAAACTAGACCATTGCACTGAACATTACATATGCTGATATGTCTTTAACTTATTATGATAAAAAAGATTGCGAAAGATAAGCTGGTGACAATATGACTTGGGAGAAACAATGATGATGTTCTAAACTCATGCAGAATAATTTAGAAGCTAAACACAAGTTTGAAAATTTAAATTTTCTAGTAAAATAAAGTTCCAAAAGAAGAAAAATAGAACTAAGCTTAGCAACAGGCAACGATTCTCGTGACCAGAAGGCATGTATTCTTCTCGCACAGAGAAGTGGCAATGCTGTCAGTCTTTTAGGAACGCTGCCTTTCATTTTCCTAGTATTATAAAGTACATAAGTAATAGAACTTAATGATATCCATATTCAATTGGTATAAAACAAAAAGTCGCATGTACATAATATATATAAAAAAAAGACTCGCACACACAGCAGTAAATCACTACTGTCAGCTTCAGATCAAAAGGGGGGTAGAAATGTGGATGGGGGAAATCAATAACTGCTGATCCAGTTTAGATGAAATTTGAAATAGAGCGATATTCGTCGACATACATGCAGGCGAAGCCGCGAGCAAAGCTAGTTTACAATAGGAAAGTACACCGTAAATACCATTAACTCAAAACAACAGAACTATACCTTCTAACAGGCAGTATTAACATATAGATATAACATACTTATCACTTTGAGCGTACCTTTAGAATTCCCACGCTCTGGTTGAGCCAACTGCGTGTGTTGAGCAATTGGCGCTAAAATGTTGCTGCTAATTTAATTTAAACGATTTAATCACGAACCCCGATTAATAATACCTATAGTAGGTATTTGGGATACAATTTAAATGTGTATGATGTTGAAAGATGGTAGATTCAGATCGACGCGATGTTGAAAGTAAAAGGTTCAATTAAAAAACTCTGTATGTGCTTAATCTGTTCAATGTCATTAAGTCTAAATATTATAAATTCGAAAGTAACTCTCTCCGTCTGTTTTTTAAGATTTCAAGGCTGCACCGATTTCACATACTCGTACTTCACCGTAGGAGAGCCACGCTTCGGCATGCATGGGCCGGCTCAACCGGAGTGATACCACGGCCTCACAGAAAACCGGAGTAAAACAGCGCTTGCCCTGTGTTTCACCGAGTGATTGAGGATACCGGAGGCCCATAATGTCATAATGTGATAATGTCAACTGTTTTCAACTACCAATATAAAAAACATACTGCAACATCATTTCTGAGTATATATCCTTCGGATCTCCGGCTCCTCAGGAACACAGGAGCCAGGAGTGTGTGGTCCTTCCATCAAAAAACACAACCACAATCAGCCTCTGGCGCCCTGCTCTCGGAGGACCCGGACCAAGTTATTTCAGGTCCTCCCCGAATCGACGTCACATCTTATCAGGCCCTGTACTGGGAGAAAATATTTCCCCCTCTCAATCCCGGCATGGTAGCCCGATTGCACATTTATGCAAATAAGACCACTATCTCATCCCCATATGCTTAGATATACTTCGAAGAACACAATATATAAATAACGCAAACCAGCGCAAACATATTATCGAAAGACTGTTCAGCGAGCCTTATCTTGCAGTTGGACTTTTCACCACTTGCACATAGCCGTCGACACAAAAACACGGTTCAAAGACCCTTTTGTGACCGACAAATGGTATTGCACGCTATGACATAGTCACACACTGGTCACACCATCACTAATCGACACGCCACGACTAATAACTATCTTTATTAATAACCTGCTGTTATTGTTGTACCTTTACAACAATAACCGCAAGTACCACCGCGGGACACAGCTATTCTAAAATAAAAGAAGCTTAAGTTACTTTACTTAAGCTTTAAGTTAAGTTACTCCAAATCCGTCAAGCCGTTTCAGAAATTAGCCAAAACAAAGAGACTGACAGACAAAAAATTAAACATTGTTTTTATGATGTATGAACCACATAATACTTTCTTATGCAATTATTGAAAAGTCGTTAATTAGAAATTACAAACAGACACTTCAATAATATTTATTTGTATAGATCACGTGTATGTACATACATGCCACCTTGCATGCAATGCCGTTACTTGTCTATTGATTATGAAATCATTTGTCAATGGATAATTATATAGTGTCTAATCGATGTGACTCTTTGTAAAGGTCGGCCATTGACCACATAATTATCTAACGCTATTGATTAAAAAAATACAATTCCATAGACAATGACATCACGGATAGTGTAGTGATTTAAACCGTCCGTCGCCATACTGCTTCCTAGGGCGAGTGTAGGTTCGATCCCCACATGAACAACCCACTGGGTGTTTTTAAGTCCGTTTCATGAATGTTTGTACAGGATATATTTCTAACACGGCAGTTGTCTGTTTCACTATTTGAAAATTAATTAAAAGCCTAGTCGGTTAAAATTGTGGCAAAAGCTAGTTAGTCCAAGATTAAGATCTTTCGGAGAAGTTTCGGTCAGTAAATCTAATCTAGAGCAAGCTAGACTTACTAGCTTTTAAACGAATGTTTCCTGTGATGTTTATTATAATCATAATATACTTTTTACATACCTTCGAATTAGCAGATTTCTATGGCCGTGTCCACAGTCAGAACATATCTCGAAATCACCTATTAGTCTGAACATGATGATTCGAGAAACAAACAAATATACACCTAATTATCCTATGCTAGTCGACCTGTCTACATTCTGTATCTTCTTTATCCCAGCTACTTTCTTCAGTTCGTCATTGCCTTCTTCCATGTAGCGATTTTAAATCGTTAGTGTAAGACTCATTAGTTCTCACGCCACGACAATGCAACCAGCTTTGTGCCGCTTCAGGGTGCTTTTTCTCTAAACATGTTTTTTGGTCAGATGTCATCTTTATGAAGTCTATTCTTGAAGAAACTTCAATCTGTTCTCTTTCCATGACCTGCTGCGTGACTTTTAATTAACTGACTGACCTGTAGTTAGTCTTTACAGCTATATATGTAGTACATGATAAACAATGAAATAAAATTATTCTGTTTCAATATTCAATAAATGTATGTATTGTTTTTATACATATGTTTTAACAATATTAATAAAGAATATCTATATGTAGCTATTGTTAATTACATTTTTTTTTTTTTTTTTTTGTGATATAGGGGGCAAACGAGCAGACGTATCGCCTGATGGTAAGCGATTACCGCCGCCCATGGACACCCGCAACACCAGAGGCATCACAAGTGCGTTGCCGGCCTTTTAAGAAGGAGTACGCTCTTTTCTTGAAGGTTTGAAGGTCGTATTGGTCCAGGAATACCGCAGGCGACAGTTCATTCCACAGTTTTGTTGTGCGAGGCAGAAAGTTCCTGGAAAAGCGCACAGTTGAGGACTGCCAACCATCTAAATGATGGGGATGAAACTTCTGTCGCGTAGGACGATGGCGGAAAGAGGCGGCAGGAATCAGTCCGAACAATTCCTCGGAGCACTCCCCATGATAAATGCGGTAGAAGATGCACAGCGAAGCTACATCTCTACGCAGCGCCAAAGAGTCTAGCCGAATTGAAAGTTCTTGGCAATCGACGACTCGGGTCGCTCTCCGTTGAATGCGGTCCAAAGGGAGGAGCTGGTATTGGGGTGCCCCCGCCCAAAGATGGGGACAGTATTCCATGTGAGGCCGAACCTGGGCCTTATAAAGTATAAGGCGGTGGGCCGGAGTGAAATACTGTCTCGATCTGTTGAGCACACCAAGCTTTTTCGAGGCCAATTTGGCCTTACCCTCCAGGTGGCCACGAAACTGGACTTCGCTCGACATGTCGACACCAAGAATTCCAATATTGGCTGAGGCAGATAGTGGAGTGCCTTCGAAACGAGGACATACGACCCACGGAAGTTTTTTAGTGGTGAACGCGCAAATTTGTGTCTTTGTGGGGTTAAATTGGACTAAATTAAGTCTACCCCAATCTGAGACCTTCTCCAAAGAAGTCTCGACTTCAGACACAAGTTTGTTTCGACTCTCAATGACGTTTTCCCGAGAAATATTGGCGCGGCCGGTGTAAAAAGCATCGCCGGTGCTGTCATCCGCATAACAATGAATGCCGCAATTTTGCAGCATGTCATTAATATGGAGGAGGAACAAAGTAGGCGATAGCACACAGCCTTGCGGGACACCAGCATTCACAGATATGGAATCAGAGCATTCACCGTCGACTACGACCTTAATGCTTCTATCTGCTAGAAAGCTAGTGACCCAATCGCATAATTTCTCGGGAAGCCCATAGGAAGGGAGCTTCGAAAGAAGCGCTTTGTGCCAGACCCGATCGAAGGCCTTCGCGATGTCCAAACTAACTGCCAAGGCTTCCCCCTTAGTCTCAATCGCCTGTGCCCAGCGATGTGTCAGGTATACCAGAAGATCACCAGCCGATCGACCCTTACGGAAGCCGTACTGCTGGTCGCTAAGCAGATGATGATCTTCTAGATACCGTAGGAGTTGATAGTTGATGATGGACTCCATTATTTTCGAGAAGAGGGAAGTAATGGCTATCGGCCTGTAGTTAGACGGATTAGAGCGATCGCCTTTTTTTGGGATCGGGTGGACTAATGCTGCCTTCCATGTTGTCGGGACTACGCCAGAAGAGTAGGAGAGCCGAAAAAGACGCGTTAAGACCGGTGCCAACTCTGGAGCGCACATCTTCAACACTATAGGGGGGATTCCATCCGGGCCACTCGACTTATGGATATCCAGGGATAAAAGTGCTATACGCACTGAGCGTTGGTGAAACTGGATATCCAGCATACGGCTCTCGCACCGCGGTATGGTAGGCGGCTCCTGTTCCCCGTCATCCAAGGTCGAGTTGGACGCAAAGTGTTTTGCCAGGAGATCGGCTTTCTCCTTTGCGTCATAGGCCAACGGATTATTTCCCAAGTGCAAAGGTGGAAGGGATGGCTTACAGAAATTCCCTTCGATAGCCTTGGCAAGAGACCAGAATGCTCGAGTCCCCGAAGGAAGACGCTCAAGCCTCTCGCCAATCCCAGCAATGTGCACCGACTTCGCCCTAGCTATGTCTCTTTTGAAGGACCTGGAGGCAAAGTTGTACTCCTTTTTTAGAGCGCTGGTGTTTTGATCCCGTACCGCCGCTGCGTCAGCCCAGGCTTGGTAAGCTTCCTGCTTCCTGCGAGAAGCTTTTTTGGAAGATGAACCAAACCAGGGCCGACACTTGCCACCAATGGGAACCACAGAGGATGGAATGAAAATCTCCATACCCTGTAGCACAACATCAGCAATAGAATCAGCAGCGGTGTTGGGATTATCCGGCGAGAAGCACAACTGTCTCCAAGGGTAGGACGCAAAGAAGGACCGCATCCCATCCCAATCTGCTGACTTGTAGTGCCACACACGGCGACTGCGTGCAACTCGCGATCGCGGTGAGCATGTGAGTGTCACTGTACTCCGGACAAGGCAATGGTCTGAGGAGCCAAGTGGGGCGTTTACGGATACGTGGTATCCGTCCGGATGAGAAGTCAGCAGAAGGTCCAACAAAGAGGAATTCTGACCTTCCACATCTGGGACTCGCGTGGGCGTGGTAACCAATTGTGTCAGGCCATAAGCCAGGGCGAAGTCGTGAACAGATCTCCCTGCATGATCCGTTTTACTGGAGCTGAGCCAGCCGGCGTGGTGAGTGTTAAAATCGCCAAGTACGATGATCTCTGCGGAAGGGATCTGCTGCTGCACAAGGTCTGTAGCCATCTGGATGTGCTCAATGAGTCGGTCAGTTTCGGCATCACCGCTATGGGACCTATAGAGGCACGCATAGACGCGGGGATGGTCGTCGCTGTCTACACGGAGCCATAAGATGGAGAGGTCCCTACCTTCAAGGTTGCTGAGGCGACGAGAGCTAATATCGTCTCTGACGTACACGCACACTCCGGCTTTAGACATAAAGGAATGTTCTAGTCCATACCTCGGGTAGCTGAGGTAGGATGTGTCCGCAGGAGACGACATCTGCGTCTCGGTCAAAAAGAGCAATGCTGGCTTTGCTGTCTCGAATTGGTAATGGACAGCATCAAGATTACTATGTAATCCCCTGACGTTGCAGAAGTCCACGACCAGCGTGGTAGGGGGTGCCGTGATGTTACTGCTCTTACCCCGAGCGTGATCTAGCGCAATTTTGCCCTCCCCAGAATACGAGGGGCAGCCTCGGCATCCACGTTCAGGCGCGTTGTGTCCTGAGCGCGGACGCCCAGAGAGGGATTGTCCAACGCTAGCGCAGTTGGTACCCTCCTGGGGTATCAATCTGTCTTTCAACTGCGCCATCATGGGGAGGGGGGGGGGGGTTGGGCCTCCGGTATCCTCACTCACTCGGTGAAACACAGCGCAAGCGCTGTTTCACACCGGTTTTCTGTGAGGCCGTGGTATCACTCCGGTCGAGCCGGCCCATTCATGCCGAAGCGTGGCTCTCCCACGTGATAATTAATTATTGTTAAATGGTTATATATTGCTTATTAAAACCAATACACAATGTGATGAGTAACATTAATATCTTAACCTGCTTGCGAGGTATTTGAAAAACAAGTTTCTATTTACTAACTAGATAGATTACAACTTCTAAGGAGTTGAGTATATACTTATTCCTTGTTCCTCCTATTATTATTGTAGTCCCAAGACTGCAAGGGAATTCTTGCAGTCACAGCACTGCAAGGGAATTCTTGCAGTCACAGCACTGCAAGGGAATTCTTGCAGTCACAGCACTGCAAGGAAATCAAGCTACAGAACGTATGGGCCTCCTGAACCAGATTTATACGTCCTTACAGAACACCGTAATGATTTAGACTAGCCCGTTTCGTGTCCGGTATCGTTTCATCATGCACTGAGTAATGTAAACTGCTTCATGCAAAATGTATAGTATTGTTTCAAATCTGTGCCCCGTCCAGGTCACATATACGGTACGGTATACGGCACACCCGGGACACGGCCCTGTATAATATAAATCTTCCCTTAAGCAATTCTTTAATTATTATTCACCGAGGAAGTAAGTCCTTCAGAGGTCTAATCTGCTCCTTTCTCTCATATGACTGCCTCGTTGGTCTCGCGGTTGGTGTGTGCGACTGCTGATCATGAGGTCTCGGGTTCAATTCCCGGGTCGGACCAAATGTTTGTATATCTACAAATATTTGTTTCGGAGTATGGGGTTTTTCTATGTATAATATGTATGTATTTAGAAAAAAAGTATATAATTATGTATTTGTATCAGTTGTCTAGTTTATCCTAATAATAGTACCTACCCATAACACAAGCTGCTTAGCTTGGGACTAGATGGCGTTGTGTGTTAGATGTCCGAAATATGTCCGAAAAATATTTTTGTTGGATACAAAGGCGCAGTTGAGCTGGTTATCTCAGAAGCCTTAAAAAGCTTTCATCCAGGATCTTAAAGTATGTAATAAACAAATATTTCAAGCGGTCCTCCCGCTCAAAGTATAGCCGTTGTCTGATTCTAATGATACATTGTTATATCGGACAATATCCAACAATTTCACGGTCCTGCCGCTGAACAATAGTCCATCTCGTTTGTATGGATGATATGCCGACATTTAGGACCTTGAGATGTAATGCATATCTTATATCAACAGTTCGCTAAAGGTTCTATGTACTCATATTATGATCTGATATACCTATTCTAACTTGTACCTACAATAAAAACCCATATACTGAAACTTTATTTCATGCAGGCATCTAGGGTTTATACGGCGTGATCTCAGAAATCCAACATAAAATCGAGGTTTCATCAAATTAATTCTTGGTCTCAACATATTGGGGACTACAGTTAACACCGTTAAACGTAGTCCCTACACACGTAGTAGAAGTAGTAAAAATCTTTATTTACTATAAAACTTATTCTTATTGTACTAACTAAAAATAAATAAATATAAAATAAATTAATTTCAAGTGATATAATCCGTATGCATTGTGTGTAATTGAGCGTTAATTCCACAGCGACTGTATCAGTAGCAACATCAACAACTACTGCCGCTCCAACTACTCGCCGTATCAACCGAATCATCAGTCGCCGCCGACAATCGACCACGACTTCAACTACAACGGAACCAGCAAGCACTACGCTATCAACCACCAAAGAAGATGAATATTATGATACACTTCCAGATGTTGGAGACACTGGTAAGTTGAAATGAAACTAAGTATACATTACCTAAATAATTTTATGTACAATTTTTTAAAGGGTGGCACAAATAAACCATTTGGACTGGAGTGATGACACGTCTCATTGAAAACGAATGCTGAGCAATTTTTTCGTTGCATTTCACCGAGTCAGTAATGTTATTAGAGGCTCAAACAGCCTAATTTTGGAGCCAACCAAAGTCCAGCAAAGCCTTTGTGATTCTTAAATTGCATTTGTCCAGGATAGTCAATTCTTCTATGCTCAGTTTCTATCAGGATACATGTCTGGTCGTTTGACCCCTGAACCAAATAAACCTCATAGGTACCTACATTAAAATACTAAACGAAATATATCTAAAAATAGTAACTAGCACCATATATTCGACAGATGCGGTTGAAGATCCAACACTAGAACCCAAGAAACGCAAAAATTCTTCCAAAATACAGCGTCGTCCACTAGTTTTGAAAGAGTCAGAAAGCGATCAAAACCCATCAGCAACCAACGAAGAAGAAAATAAAAGACAGAGTAAGAAGTACAGTGCCAGCATTAAACAAATTGAACTGGATGACTTGGTGAAGAAGGTTCAAGAAGAATCAAGTACAGATAAAATGACGACTGTTGAAGGTAAGGGATAAGAACATTTGAATGTTGGATTAGAAAGGAATGCTATGTGTATGGTTAGTCAATGAATAATAAACAATATATATCATTGAAAACAGAATACGTATGTGTTGGAGCTTGTTGGTCTTGAGAGTGGGAAAAGTCATCATCCGGATACACTGTCAACTAGATTATTACTCATCATGAACACTTGCCTCTCTTTTACTATCTATCAATATCCGTAGTTTTGTCTTTTAGTAGATCTAATTAATAGTTTATAAGCAAACTGAAAAATTTAAGTAATTGGGTATCAGAATTTTTTGACATGATGTCACTAATCTTAGGATGAGAGAGTATCCGGATGATATTTGGTAGTTATGTGGTAAAATCCAGGTATGTTTTACGGTTGTAATTGAGATATAACTGAAAATTAAGGGATTTTTTCAACACCCTTGCTAAAAAGGAAATCAAAATTTTCCCTTATCACCTAAAAAAATATTTCACTTATTATGTGCACTCATTTCTGCTGGCAATCAACTACATTTTTGTCAGCAAATGGTATTAAAACTACCACGGGGGTCACTCAAATTTTACGCACAAGGGTTTTTCTTTCAAGGTATTATATACGTCTTTGTTACTTTGCATCAAACAACGACGTTAAAAATTTAACTGCACATTGTTCTTTTCTATATAAGTGTCTTAATTCATCTCTTAACGATGTATTTTGAGAACTGTAAACGTAAACCTTCTCAAACTGACATTAAACTCTACTATAATGCACGACGTATGACTAACTCTTTCCAAACTACTAATTATCTTTCCAGATATTAGTCCAGAAACTGCAGTGGCAATAGCTGCTCACCAACTCATTACAGCACCCATACCAAGCATAACTGACTTTGAAGATGATGATATCAAACCGACCAGAAACATCCAAACTACTGTCGAATATAAATATACTAGTCGAGAATATAATGAATATACTAATACAGACAGCAAAACTCCATCTTACGACGATGATCACAGCACACCCATTTACAAAACTAATACATTAGGAAATGACGATACGACAGTTTATAAATCCCAAAATGATTTTGATTCATCTAAAGTCTACAATTTCGATTCTACCAGAGCTTCCGACTTCAATATTCCAAAAACATCGTCCCAAAAATACATAACGACACCTGAATATAAAACTATAGATTATATCCACACCACTTCGGGTAATTCTTATGCAGTCGATATTGATGCAGATAAAATATCAACTTATGACGTTCCAAAAGCAACAAATTCCCCCAATGCGCTCGGAAATCAGGATTACGGTCGAACAACTACCACTGATTACAACGAACCTGAATACGAATCTCCCAAAATTATTTCTACCACTTTCCCGTCCAAGTCATCTTCATCGAAATCTGCAGCAAATACCATTCCAGGTCAATCTTTGAATGATGCCGTCGATGACTCATACAGTAATAACCCAATTGACTTCGCTTCTAGTGTCTTGAGTTACCTTCCAAAATCAGACTATCAATCAGATTCAGTAACTCAAAATTACGTTCGTAGCACTAATAATTTACCTGAAACGTCAACTGAATTCTTATCCAGAAATTCACCGTCTTTTGGAACCAACTTTGCTTCTACTACTTACCCCAATAGAGAAACATTTGAGGATACTGTTTTGGAAGAAAACTTACCCAGAAGTCGGATCTCAACCACTTTAACTCCTCCTCAGACTTCTAGACAAGCCTATGAGAGAACGACTGCTAGTGCAGGAGTTAATTCTCCGAGAACTCCAAGTTCTTTCTCTCCTAGGTCCACTGAGGCTACTAAACTTAGGAATGACTTTAGATCCAATCCGGCCACTAATGCGGTGACTATTGGCTACTCCGGTGTCCAAAGAGGAACAAGTAGGTTTAGGAATGAGAAGTTGATACCAGTTCCAGTGGAAAACACTGGATATTCCACTGTAGGGTACACAAGATCCGGCCAAGAACCTTCCTACTTCACCCGAGAATATTTGCTGGAGTCACCGGTGACTAAGACTTACGATGGTAAGTAAATTATGTAACTAAGAGAAGACGGAGAAGAAAATTTGAATATCCAACTTTAAGTATCAGAGAGTATTTTATCGTTAATAGTAATAAATAAAGTAATTTTCACAGAACTTAATACAAATAGATTTTTCATGTACCATTATTCCTTTCTCTTTCTTTCAATCTGTGGGAGTGATTTTGTGAAAAACTAATAGAAGTGTTCAATTTCATTTGATCGACGATCACGCACATATTTTAAACGTTTATGCCAATTCTGTAAAACTGGCTCACTTTGTTTATCTATTAACTCCTCTTTTTTAATGTTTTGTTGCATGAACGACCAAAGAAAAGAATTCCTTAAGATATACATTCTGCAATATAACATTCAGTCTCAGCTACAGTGTCATGTTTGCGCTTTACCTGGCCCAATATTGCAGTGCGTTTATAAGTACCTACATTTAATGTGTGAATCAAAGATGATAAATTCATCTCTCAAAATAGATAACATTCTCTTTCTCAGAAGAATACCAGTACCTGCAACCTATCACGACACCACAAACGCCGCCGTCTCCTGCGACCAGAAAGGTCATTAGAAAGAAGATTCACCGCAAGATCTCAACCACCCAGCTACCGACCACAACCCCATCACCACCTATTTCGAGCACAACGTTCAAACCCCGCAGGGTTCCTGCAAAACCATTTGAAAAGGTTACTAAGCAAAAGAAGACGACTAACAAACCCATAGCCAATTATGATTATTATGATGACAGTGATGAGAAGGTCGTGAAGTATGTAGAAGGAACAAAGGTGGTTATGCATGAAAATGGTAAGCTTTTTTATTTATTTTTGATATAACATGAGTAGAATCTGAGAGTGGTCACCATCCAATATGAAAGCTGTTTTAATTTTTTAACATAACGCTTTTAAGATTTTGTGATAAAGTGAATAGATATTGACAGATTTAAATAATATAATTATTTCTTTTTAAATTTAACAGGAACCATAGAATGCCTGGACATCGGCAACTTCCCACACCCTTCGTCTTGCAAGAAATTCATATCATGTGCCCGTATAGAGAACGGTTCCTTACTAGGATGGGAGTACATTTGTCCAAAAGGGCTCAGTTTCGACCCTGTAGGAGGAATATGCAATTGGTCTGCGGGATTAGGTTGCAATGAAAAAGACGCTTGAAGTGAACTTGTCTTTAGACCGGAAAATTAAATAAAATCTAATTCAATATTGTATAGAACAGTAATTTAATTTTCAATATGACTATTTTATTTGAAAAACATGTTTTGATTCAAATTATTTCATGATTTCTTTGTTATAAAAGGTGATGTAGGTAAATATCGTAAATTTATATTTGAATATAAACTTGACAAAGTTTTAAATATAAAAAACATCATGACGCATGTAAATAAAATTCATTAATTTCATTATATTCGCTTACCACTTTATTCTTTTATATTTTTTAAATGGCTTTTTTCATTACATTATTTATCATTTTTTTATAAATCATAAGTATGTGATATTATTATTCTGTATCGTTGACTGAACAAAATTTATTTTAAAGCTTATTTATAAAAATATTTGTGAAGGGAGAATGTAGGTAAAACGATACTTTGACAGAATTGTTCAATGTTTTGCGAATACTTGACTGCCTTGGTGGCGCAGTGGTAGCGTATGCGACTGCTGTGCTTGAGGTCTCGGGTTCGATTCCCGGGTCGGATCAAATGTTTGTATGATCTGCAAATATTTGTTTCGGAGTTTGGGTGTTTTCTATGTATAATATGTATGTATTTACAAAAAAAAAGTTTATATGTATTTATATCAGTTGTCTAGTACCCATAACACAAGCTCTGCTTAGCTTGGGGCTAGATGGCTTTGTGTGTTAGATGTCCGAAAATATTTATTTATTATTTATGTATATAGGTACATCTAAAAATAACAACAAATTAATACAGATGTGCGAAACATTGCGAGCGCTGTCATTCATTTTGACAGCATCTGTCAATATTGTAGCTCAATTTTGTCAGTGACTGACAATAAGACCTTTAGTTTCTGACAAAATAAATAATGTTTTTAAAAAGTTTGTTCTCCAATGTGTTATATATTATCTGTAATTAATAATTCTAAGTCAAACTGATACTTTTGTATCTTAATACGAATACTGCCAATATTATACTCGTAGCACAAGTTCGTATTCGAGTATGAAGGCAAAATGAGATCCGGAATGTAGCCCACGATGGGGCTTTATCATTTCAGAATGTGCCTTAATTATTTTACAATTAGTTTTAAGTTTATTGTGACAATAAAGATAATTTTATTGTGTATTCTGTTTTAACTTTATTATTACCCTACGGCCTAGAACTACCAAAGTCTGATGTTATTAATTCACAAGCTTTATTCTGTAACCCTTGCAACGTGTCTTTAAGTGAAATCGAATGGATGGATAGTACGACAGCACACAAAATATAAAGTACCCGGATGAGCGCCGCTCGGTTGTTTTTTTTTATAAATGGGTTTTTGGCAACATTGGGCAAACGCCACCTTTTTATTATTTTTCTTTCAATAAAAAAAAAAAGTTAAGTGGCGCCCTCTCTTGGTACGCCCTGATACTGTTTATTCTGCACCTTATTCCAGTATATTTTAATGTAGTTCGTTGGAGTTGCGATAGATGGCGCTAGATGTACACTTATTTTATAAAATTGATTGTTAAAAACACGAATAAAACGACATTTTCTAATAATGAATCCTAGCTAGATCGATTTATCGCCCCCGAAATTTGCATACAAAATTTTATGAAAATCGTTGGAGGTATTAGATAAACGCATTTTATCAATCACCAAATAAATGTCTTTTCAATAGACTACTGAATAATATGTTTCTAAAGAAGTAGATCTGTCTTCAAAATTGCATCACTAAATAAATAACATCTAAATGGTAAATTACGAGTTAATATTAAATAGCCTATGTCACTCGAGCCATTTGAACCGACTTCCAAAAGGAGGAGGTTCTCATGTTATCGGTTTTTTTTTCACTAAAGTTTAGATAAGTATGTTACTAAACTGCGATAATATCATTCTATCCTAAATTAGTTGGTAACAACAATTGAATAAAACACGCTTGTATATAAAATATTTTATTTACAAAGTTCTCTTACTAATATTGACGTAGCCTATACCGACACAAGTCATTTTGACCTTATTAGCTAATGTTACACCTTCATCATCGGAGTCTTCATCATCATCATCTTTTCTCATCACCTCCAGTTTGAACATCACACCGAAAAATTCTTTCAGGTGTTGTAGGAAGGTAATTGTGTAGTCTGAGAGGGGTCCCACCTGTATGGACAAAACAATTATTTAGATTTACGGCAATATGTAGACCATAAATAACGAGATTTTTATCCCAACAAGAAGCCTCACGATGCAATACGTCATCATCAACAACCCATAACGTCCCACTGCTGGGCTCGTATCTCCTCTCAGAAGATGGTTAAGGCCATACGTCCCCACGCTGGGGTCTGGCAAGACAACGTTGTGGCTACGTAATCATGCCGTTGGATGTTTTTAAGCCGCCCAAAGGCCTCCAACTAAGCTTCACCATGGTATAACAATACAGGTATGACATTCCGAAAGCTAACTAGGGTCACGTCACTATCCAGTTACCACTTTAAAGCAACATAACATGAAATGATGGAAACATTTTCAGTCACCATTCTATTTAAAAAATGTAAAATGCATTTTAATTGTTGTTTTGTGTACATAATGAAACAAAATATTTGAATTTAAATATATGATAACGTAAAACTTTATTGTTCTATCGAATTCACAAAGGGAATAATGGTGGTTGGGGAGTTTTATTTCACACTACTGGTAACACTTAACCAGCGATAGTGATGATGACGTCATCTCGTCCTCTATGTATCTCGGAATGCCATACCTGTATTTTTATATCATGAGCTTCACGACTGTTATCATATGATAACAACCGGAACTGACTGTTTGAAATAAATACATATATGATAACGTAAAACTTTATTGTTCTATATCGAATTCACAAAGGTAAAGGCGTGTCTCCTGCGCCTAAAAATAACAAAACAAACTTAACAAAACATCTTATCTAAACATGTTGGCAAAATATTGCCGTCTCCTGCGACTTTAAACGAAGATCAAACTCGAACATCGAACATAGGGACACGGAATCCAATAGAAAGTATCGATACTTCAAAGTATCGAGTATTTTTCTTATCGAAGTCTAATGGCGAGCTTTTTGTTTGTGCTTTATAGTTTATACATGAATAATATAAGTATTAATGTTAGGTTAGTTTCATTATACGAGAAGCATAAAATGAAAGTAAAAAAAAATAAATGAACTTAATTATAACGAAAAAGATCACTGGTTGGCAAGTCGATAACATTCGATTTGTAAATGAAAACGATTATTTTTATCTTTATGAAGTGGTAACTGGATAGTGACGTCACCCCGTATAGCTTTCGGAATGTCATACCTGTATTTTTATATCATGGTAACAATAAAACGTAATAGCGGTTATGACGTAAGGCTTGTGTCACGCGTTCACGTGAACTGACCATGCATATTGCATAATACCAGAACATGACCAGAACCTTGCATCGATGCGATAGCTTGGTTGAAAATCGTCACAGGAGTCAGTCAGCGCCCTCCAACGAATATTGACTGAGTTATCACATTGCACAGTATATTATTTTCCTTCAATTGAGGACACCCTTCTTTTATCGCTGAATAGTATACATATAACTGTAATGCACCTAAATATGAAACACGACTTTAAATATATTTTATAATTTTGAAACTATAACGCATTTATTGAAAGGTCAATGAACTTTGTCAAAAACATTTTTGCAGATAATTCACAAAACACTTACTTAATTTAAAATTAGCAATAAATTAAGGAATATAAACATAAGTATTTTTATTAATAACAAGTCTTTATGTGCTCCAGAAATTGAGTAAAAAAATATTTTATAATTTTCAGAAAAATTATATATAAAATTTCCTATGGGACGGTCGCATTTTTTTTTACCAACAAAAAATACTTCAGTCCTGTACCTTCCTATTCTGAAAGAATTGAATTTTTATAATGCAGGACTTCAGAGATATAACGATTCTAAGTTTTTTCGATTTTTCTATGGAAATAGGGTTGTCAAAAAAAATGTGGATGGATGCTTTAGATACCATATATCTATTAAGTTGGTTAAATAGGATACTTGTATGACTGTGTTTGTGTTATTTGTGTATCTTATCACGGTTCCTTACAGTAAAGCATAGTGAAAAAAATTTCGTTAGCAGATAAATTACTATACCTAGTTAAATCTTTGTGAATTCGTTTTACACTTTTGAAGTGGATTTGTTTCACAAAATAGAAAGCTCTATTTCTTTTTTATTTTCCGATAACATTTCATACAAGCCGAGTAGGTCAGGCTCTAATAAAAACATACAAATTATGATGAATTTCAATAATTTTCTATATTATCTCTATCTATGCAAAATATTAATTTAGGATAAAGTTTTTTTTTGGATAATTGTCACATATAAAACTTAAAAAACTGGGATGACTGTCACTGAAATAAAACCCCGGAATTGAGTTGCAATCCTAATTCATTTTTTTTTAATTAAATATCTTTGTAGGAGTAGCTATCGTGATGAGATGCCTCAGAAAAAAAATTAAACCCAATGATATAAAAATAAAAATCGCCAAAATAGATGAGGCTTTTCAAATTTTTTTTGTAATTAAATTATTATGTAAACCTTTAGAAAACTGGGGTGATTGTCACTAAAATAAAACCACGGACTTGAGTGGTAATCTGAAACCAAAATTTTAAAAATAAATATGTCGGAAGTCCTTTATATGCATCGTCTGTTTTTTTTTGTGGTAATAATAGTAACTGCAACTTATAATCTAGGATTTTAAAAAAAAGCGACCGTGATGATATGCCTCCGAAAAAAAATATAAGCAAAATATAGGAAAACATTTTTTTGCCCGAATTAGATTAAGTTTATATATTATTTTAGTAGATATAATATGTTTTTTCTTAGATTATTATCATCTTATATATAAAATTCGCGTGTCACAATGTTAGTTACCACACTCCTCTGAAACGGCTGGACCGATTTTTATGAAATTTGGTGTGTATATCGGGTAGGTCTGAGAATCGACCAACATCTATTTTTTAAACCCCAATTTCTTTTTTTTTGGCAAAACAACGTTTGCCGGATCAGCTAGTAAAAATATATATTAGGTCTTTACCTATGAAATTGCCGTTCTTCAGTACTGGTCATTTCAAATAAAAAAAAGTGTGTAATGGCTCTGTATTCTAAATTCAAATGAATTTTGTTTTAAAACCATGACATTCTATTTACAAACTCAGTCTTTTGTTTTTTGATTAGCGTTGTATTTTTATTACATTTGAACATTTTTCGTCATAATGGATACTTTAAAAAATTGTGTAATTATGGAATATGAGTTCCGTCGTGGCACCAACGCGACACAAACGGCACGTAACATCAAAAACGTTTACGGAGAGAACTGTACAAACGAACGCACAACCCGTTATTGGTTTTCCCGGTTCCGTTCTAGAAATTTTGACTTGAAAAATTAAGCTCGTGGTCGTCCGGAGACTTTGGTTAACAATAATGAATTAAAGGCGATTGTGGAAGCTGACGAAACTCAATCTACAGCTGAGCTAGCAGCAGCTTTTAATGTAAGCATCAAAACAATATTGATCCATTTGCGACAAATTGGCAAGGTAAAAAAGCTTGATCGATGGGTGCCCCACGACTTTAACGATCGCCAGCGCAACGTACGCGTCGAGAGCTGCCTTGCGCTGCTGAACAGGCAAAGAAATGAAGGAATTTTTAAAAGAATTGTTACGTGCGACGAAAAATGGCTTCTGTTCGACAATCGAAAGCGCTCAGCAAGTTGGTTAGCACCAAAGCAATGCCCTAAACCAAAAATGACCCCTAAAAAGGTGATGGTCACTGTTTGGTGGTCTAGTGCGGGTGTGATTCACCACAGCTTTTTACAAAACGGCATGAACATTAATGCAGATGTGTACTGTGAAGAACTGGAGAGAATGATGGAGAAGCTTGCACACCTGCAACCAGCTTTGGTCAATCGGTCGTCCCCACTGCTCCTTCACGACAACGCGCGACCCCATACTGCGCAACAGACAGTCTCCAAGCTGCAAGAGCTGGGGTTGGAAGTTCTCCCTCATCCGCCATACTCACCAGACCTTGCACCTACCAACTATTACTTTTTCCAAAATTTAGACAACTTTTGATTGGGTAAAAAATTCAATTCCCGAGAGGCAGTACAAAATGCCTTTAAAGAGTTTGTTGCCTCCCGTCCAGCTGATTTTTACAAGAAGGGCATCAATAAACTGCCAATGCGTTGGCAAAGATGCGTCGATTGCATGGGTGATTACTTCGAATAACAGAAATAAAAAAGTCTGAAAATATAAGTACTTTCACTTATTGCATACAAAACGGCAATTTCATAGGTAAAGACCTATTAAAGCTTAAAAACTTGGTATGACTGCCACTGAAATAATACTAAAAAAACCACGGACATGAGACCCAATCCTAATGCAAAATTTTAAGATTCAATATCTTTGAAGTCCTGTGTTTGAAGCGTCTGGTTTTTTTTGTGGTAATAGTAGTCACTACTACTTACAATCTGGTATTTTAAAAAAAAGCGACCGTGATGAGATGCATCAGAAAAAAAATAAAACAAAAATTTTTAGGAAAACATTTTTTTGTCCGAAATAGATTAAGTTTATTATATATATACTAAGGATTATACATTTTTTTTTTTAATAATTCAATACCAATTTTTTTATTACAATTCAGCTGTATTTTAGGTACTCATTTATTTAAAAAAGTTTAACATCCAATCTTAATATAAACTTAAGTCTTTTTCGGTCAAATTTTTTTATTTCTATATTTTGTTTTTTTTCTGAGGCATCTCATCACGGTCGCTTTTTCTTTGAATACCAGATTGAAAGTTTCAGTTACCATAACGACTACCAAAAAAACCAAATGCTTTCAACACAGGACTTCAGAGATATTTAATTTTAAAATCTTGGATTGGGATTGCCACCCAAGTCCATGGTTTTATTTCAGTGGCAATCTTCTAGGTTTTCTAAAGACTTATGTGTCATAATAATTTATTTACAGATGTATTTGTATATAATACATCCGAATTGTTATAATAAAACATCCAATGGAAAAAATGCTTAAATAAAGATATAAAGTGGTTTTATAGTTTCTATAGGTATTTATATTTCTATATTTCTCGTTTCTAAATTTCTTTGACTATGCGAAATATTATTTTAGGAGGTATAATAATTTTTTCCTTGGATTGTCCCATCACATTCAAACTTAAAATCTAGGATGACTATCACTGAACATAAAAACAGACGTGAGTGCCAACCCTAATTCAATATTTTAAAACTGAATATCTCTGAAGTCCTGCATTCGAAGCGTCTGGTTTTTTTTGTGGTAGTTATAGTAACTGCAACTTATAATTTAGCACTTTAAAAAAATGCGACCGTGACTAGATGCCTCAGAAAAAAAAAAAAACAAATCATAGAAAATATTTTTTTTCTCCCGAAATAGATGACATTTTTTACTCTTTTTTAATTAAATTAATGCCTGAAATACATCTGAATCTTAATAAAGAATCCTCCTCTTGAAAAAACATTTTATTATGGAGTTAAAGCGTTTTTCTGATTTCTATGGACATTTCTCGATTTTCTAAATTTCTCTAAAACTAATAATAGAAACACTTTGGGGATTTTAGTAGAAGTGTTGTTTACCTATTACCTATCTAAAACGCAACTAAAATAAGATGTCCGCAATTGAAGGGAAATAATATACTGTGCATTGATACTTCATTAACAGAATGGTCCAGTTTTATACCAGTGTGGGTAACTGTATTGAAGACATACCTATGTACCTGCAGTAACACGGACAAACTGGTTGAGGTTAGTGAAGTCAATATATTACCACCACCCACCTCACCAAACCAGCATACGTAATTAAACCATAACGCGATTTAAAAAATTGGTACATCGCCATCTATCGAGCGTAGATGTTTCTTATACACAATGAGAATTTCGAACATGGCTATCCCAGGCACTTTGCCATCAAGAAACAGTGTTTTAGCGATTGCCGGCGAAACTACGAGCAATAGCAATTTTGCCTTGCGTCTTGACCTCTGCAAGAATAGCAGTGGTAATAAATGTTTTCCTTTTTGAAGTGTTTCATTAGAAGCATTTAAGAAAAATCTGATTGGCCTACCTACCTACCTTCGCCTTGGGGGACAGTGTCAAAAACTTGGTCTGAGGTGAACATAATGACAGTCTTTTATGATGCTTATTATTACCATACGGATCGTAACTGATTTCGACGGTTCTGATTTAAAGGCTCTTTATACATTGTTGAATAGTTATTTGAAAATCTTTTTTTATTTGATATGAGCATTTAGGATCTTAATCAATTATAATTTTATTTTTTTAACTAATGAACAATCATGTGTCTCTGATCAACTTTTATTTGCTACTGAACTAAACTAAGAACTAGTGAAAGCTAAGATTTATGGATACAGATCGACTGTCAACAAATGAAATCAAAGCATATAATCCAACAACAAATTTTAGTGAATTTTAGTTTAGTAATGTCAACATTTAGTTTAGCACCATTAGCTTGCCTGGATCGCTTAGTGATATTCTAATTAAATTCTTGATGAGTTTATTCAATACATACAAAGAGACAAAATATATATTTTGGGCGTCAGTATAATTCCTAAAACACGTAGTACCTACTCAGAACAATAAATATTTAATGCATTAATTAAAGTTGTCACGATACTCATTATGTGTATTTATAACTAGCTGACCCGGCGAACTTCGTACCGCTATATTTACATATCTGTCTCAACTTCCCACAGGCAGTGTACAGTCGCGGACAAAAAAAAAGACGTTTCCAGTCTTTTATTTTTTCTTTCCAGCAAATAAGTAAGTAAGTAGTAAGTTATTGAATTACAACTGACTATATGTTATTGAATTACAACTAAGTACATATTTTGACTTTCATCCCCTCTCTCCAAGAAACCATTCGGGATTAAAGGTATTCCATGTCCTACCTCGTAGTATGAACTCAAATCATGCCAAGTTTCATTTGAATCCATTCAGTAGTTTCAGCGTGATGCGCGGCCAAGATACAGACAGACAGACAGACAAAAATGAAAAAAATTACAGTTTTGGCTTCAGTATCGCTTATAGAGAGCCCTCCAAAAAATTTTTTTAGAATATCTTTAATGTACAGAATTGGACCTGTTACATTTTTTTGTTATAAGTATAGATAAACTTACTATGCATTCGCTAACATCCTTTTGTCCTAACGCCATCCACAGCGCCAGCAGCCACTGGAACTGAGAGTCCAGCGCCCCCCCGCGGTATATCTCATCCAGTAGACGTTGCGCACATTCTTTGCCAATATCTTCTGGTAGACTAATTTCACCTGATCCAGGTTCTGCAGATTTCTGGAAGGGAGAAAATGAAACTTTAATAATAATAAATATTTCGAACATATTACACACAACGCCATCTAGTCCCAAGCTAAGCAGAGCTTGTGTTATGAGTACTAGATAACTGATATAAATACATTATACATTTTTTTTGTAAATACATACATATTATACATAGAAAACACCCAAACTCCGAACTAAATATTTGCAGGTCATACAAACATTTGGTTCGACCCGGGAATCCAACACGAGACCTCAAGCACAGCAGTCGCATACGCTACCACTGCGCCACAGAGGCAGTTAGTACACAACAAACTCGATATGATGATAATGTGATGTTCTCCTAGCCGGTTTCGGCCACGGCGACCAGACTCTATGTAGACCAGTCAACTACGCAGGAGTTATTATAGTGCACAAGCGTGTGCGCAAACACAGGTACACTCTCTGTTCCCTCACTCTCACAATCCGATGGAACGGCTATCCGGCACAGAAAAGATCAAGAACAGGACCTACGGCATTACGTGCTCTCCGAGGCACTGTTAATTAATACCCCAACTTCCAAACTCCGAGTTGTTATTAAACATTTCTATAATCAGAAAAACTCAATAACACTTTGTGGGCCGACCTGAAAATCAAACTCGAGACCGCTTGATCGGCAGTCGCGTTCGCTAACCGCAAGGCTAATGACGTAGGCAACTTGATATAGAGCTTGGTAGAAATAGTGATTACCATCGAGATATAATGTATAGAGAAGACGCCACTCATAAGTGCGGTGTTCCATGCAATTGCGGCGCTTGCGCCGCACTTCCTTCAGTCGCTTGCTAGCTACACTCTGCAGAAGCGGTGGCTTTAGCGTGTGATTGTTTAAATTTAAAAACGTTCTAAAACTCGTGAAATATGCGATTTTGTGTCTTAAGATATTGCACTAATAATACAAGGAATACGGAGAAAAACAAAGGAATAACTTTTCACCAGTAATTAACTAGATATAATTGTTTTAAAATTAAATACGAACAAAAGATTTTAAGACGCCATTGTTGCCTCACTCGACATAGAGTACTTAGAGTAAAACATACAGAAGTGATATTTAGGTAGAATTAAGTGACGTTAAATGCACAACGTATCTAACGTATTTAATTGCATGAGAAAAAATAATATGTTGTTAAAAATAGCTTCGTTAATAACCCTTAACACTTTTTTTGTAATAATTACACTTAAAATTATACTTAAAGTATAATTAAAAAAACTGCTTTTATATTTTATACCTCGATGCATTCTACAAAAAAACTGAAACTGTCAAAGCTATTGAAGTACTATTTACTCAGTGTGAATTTCCTAATAAAATTTCGTAGGTATAAAGCTATTTATCCGTTCTGCTTTGTGCTGGGCGCTTACTCTATTAAAGCGAATCTTTGCAACAGTTCGTTGGCCAAAACGCGTAAGCGCCACGAAAATCACGGCGCTTAAGACATTTCGCTCGCGAGGAAACTATAGCTCAAATGCGATAGAGCGCTGCTTGTTAATACTGTTGGATTAGACTACTAATTTGTTTGACTGCGCTGCAGCGCTTTTAAGTTTTAATTAAAATATAAACGGAACATATAATTGGTTTTGAGTGGCTCCTCTAGTACGTAGTACGTAATATCTCGATGGTGATTACTAATTAAGATTGTTTTTTGTGCGAGAGTGTTCTTTACTAAAACATTTAACAATTAAAATAGTACTTTTCCCCGAGTTTAAAGAGGCTTATATGTTTTTTAAGAAGCAAAGTAATCACTGGTATGATAATAACTTCATAAATAGTTACTTGTTATATAAGAGTGCAAAGTTGCTTTTTAACCGCGTGCTCAATTTTGATGACCGAGCAAGCGAAGGATTCTAAAATTGAATCCTGAGCGTCAGCGAGGGAATCAAAAGAGCACTAGGTAAAAAGAAATTGCACTCGAGTGCAACACGTAACTTTTCATTCCACCTCAGCGAGGAAATGACTAAATGACATGAAAAGAAAATGGCGCTGGCAAAGCAAATCAAAAAAAAAGTACACCAAGATGGTTCAGAGTCTGAGTTTTTAACAAATAAAAAAAAAAGATAAATTCGATACCATGGAGGTAGAAGTAAATAGGTTTAATGATGTTTTGACTTCACAAGCTTAGTGCACATGATGTTCTAAATTCAATTTTACTTTATCCTCTAGCGAATAAAAACAACTTTTGCACTCAGATATCGAACGGCAAAAATACTCTTTACGAGCTGGTGGGATGAAAAAGAACTTTAAAGCGTCATAGCTTATCTTTTCGAAATAATTTCAAATCTTACATGTTAATTTTTCTTTTCCTGTTAAAACCAACTCCAGAGTTAGGAATAAATGCTGTATCGCTATGGACTTTGCAAACATACATGAAACGGACACAATGAATACCCAGACTCAGAACAACAATTTATGGATCACACAAAGTGTTGTCCCATGTGGGGTTTGAACCCACAACACTTAGCGCTGTAGAAAACGACAAAGCGAGTTTTTTTTCGACAACACACAAGTACTTTTTTTTTATTTTATAAATAATTAAATATTTATTTAGTTAACTAGTACAATAATTTACAATTAAATTCTTGAATTTTATAAATAAAGTACATTATTTGTTATTTGCCCGAACTAGATTGAATCTGTGTCTCGGGCGAAGAAAATGCTTACAAAACATTTTGTATACACTTAAATTTACATAATCAGCGCTTACAATATAATTTAATAACATACATATTAATTAATCAAGTACTAACCGCTTCGGCACAGTAGAAAGTTTTTTCATTGGTCTCAGCAACCAGGCTGATACCGAACCCGGGACTCTTGCCAGCGTTGGAGCCGCGACACTGGTCCGTGTTTATGTACACATCTGGTAGGAAGTTTAACATAACCTGGACACAGACAAGGTTTAGTAAATGTTTTATAAAGCATTAATAGTGATGTCAATGTGTAGTCTAAATTAACCAATGTCTGAGGAAAGACATGTCATGTTTTATACACACATCAAAAGTGTCTAGGGATCAACATATGTGTCTAGGGATCAACATATATTTTTGCAATAACTTCTCCTGATTGATATTAATTAAAATTTTCTGTAAGGATTCATCAAATAAAGTGTTTTCGTTTGTCACAGTAACGATAAACCAAGTCACCTTTGCATTAATAAAGAAATTTGCCATTTTCCTAATAAAAGGATTTTTGACATTTGAACCACTAACATTAAAGTTCGAAAAAAAGACTTAAATAACAGTTTTCTTTAAAATTTTATTAGGTAACTTAAACAATTAATAATCCGTGTTTCTACCGCGAACACTAACACAAGAACATCGGTTTGGCATACTCAAAATGAGTTCATCCAAATCACGCTGTGGAATGGCCGCCCATGTTCGTTGCAACAACAAAAAAAGGTCTTTTTGCGACTGGATACCCTCCATATTCGGCAGAGCTCTTCTCTGTAGCATATCCCATGCATGCTCAATCGGGTTCAAGTCTGGCGACTGAGCAGGCCAGGGCCAAAGTCACATCTCAATCTCAAGAAATCCGCATAAAAATGCTTGATCCCTAGACACTTTTGATGTGTGTACATATCTTTACATCTGTACAAAAAATAAAATGGAAGGATCTGTTTATAATTTAAAATTAACAGCTTTTCACTAAATGCATTTAAAAGTATAAATTTCAAGAAGTGTCATTGGTAGATCGCAGAAGGATTCATCGGTAAACAGTCGATCTTAGGTCTAATGAAGTTGGCCACCCCTGATATATGGTATGATTCTTACATCAAAACATCAATGTTTAAAATTTTTGTCTGTCAGTTTGTTCCGGCTAATCTCTGGAACGTAGAACCGATTTTGACGTCAACCAGCAGATAGCTGACGATATATGGAGTGACTTAGGCTACTTTTTAACTAGCTTCTTCCAACGGCGTTACCCGTGTTTTTTTTGTTGTCGTAAAGTAACATAACAACCATGGGTAACACCGCAGGGCTCAGCTTGTTCTAAATAATTCTGGGGACTACCATATACAGTGAATGAAAAACATACTACAACGCCATCTAACGTAGACACACAGCTAATCCTGCATCGCGATATGAAAAGTTCGCATGACACATACAGGTATGTATTGGAGAGACATAACATCCTCAAAAACATTTGCAATTAAATATGTGTACATAAAAATACTTATTACAACTCTAGTTCAATAAATGAAAATGTTATTCTGTAACTGTCTCATCCAAATGATGAGAGAAAAACTACACTATACTCTTTGCGCTGTAGCATGGTGCGGCATTTATTTGCAGACTAGAACATTCTGGTTGGTTTAATTTAATTTACTACAGTTATTAATCATTTAATATATTGCGAATGTGGTACAGCTGAAATACTAAGTCATAATTTGTAAATCGCGGCAACTTTCAAGAGTGAAACGAAATGTTATTGAACCATGCCACGCACCATGCTACAGCGCAAAGAGTATAGAGGTTCTTTCACTAAATTTAAAATGAGATATGATCAACATAGCTGGATTTCATAATGAGGTTTATGTAAGAAGACTTAAAGTCCATTTTACTTTGGCAAAAAGAAGAGGTTAAAGAACTTACCCCCTTAGCTGCATCAACTATTCTGTTTGCCATAGTGGGTGACACCCGTAGTGCATAGACAATTCCTCGGATCCTCTTCACAAGGCCCCACTTTGTCCACTGCAGTGGCCGCAAATGTCGTTTGACTGGGCATTTGAATACTACTTCACCACCTCCCAGGGGCGCAGCACCTTTAAATAAAGAAATAAACATCTTTAATATTTTTAAGTTGATTGTTTAAGACTGTGTGGTAAAAGATAAAGAATATGGTGTCACCACCCTTATTCATTCCATGGGTTTCGTAGGAGGCGATGAAGGGAGTAAAGTTATTTTTAGTTTTTAACACGCTTTTGTATGCTTGACCTGTATGTATGTAACAATATCTTTTGACTTCATTTCACCTACTTATAGGAGTCTGATTAACTTGAAAATTTGCACAGGGGTCAAGGGCCGATGACAATACTATAATTTAAAAAAAAAAGAAAAAATCTAAAATCAATTTCAAAAACCAAAGAAACACGTTTTTTAAGTGACTAATAATACTAAACTAAAAAGTAGAAAATAAATTATAGTTTAAAAAACTAAAAAACATGATTTAATAGCAATCAAACTTAAAAGTAGAAAATAATTTTAATGTAAAAAGCTTTCTGAAAATGTTTCAATAACGTCGCCCCATGCTTTTTACATTAAAATTATTTTCTACTTTTTAGTTCGATTGCTATTAAAGCGTTTTTAAATTACAATTTATTTTATTTTTTTAAGTAATAAAGACAACTCCCATTTTAGTGATAAACACACAGATAAAAAACAAGAGTACAGTTAGTCAGTTTTATTTTGTTAGTGGAAACAAAGACACGGTTCTACTGGGACAGTGCTGCTAGAGACACATTGAGTCGCTTAGAGAATCAGTGGTGCCCCATTTAGACTCCGTTAGCCTCACACACTTGAGTATACGGATCACCATGAAAGAGTAAGATAAATCATCATCACCAGCCTGAGGCAGTTTACTCCTGGACATAGCCCTCTCCAATTGCATGCCACTTGGTTCGATCATTAGCTTGGTTCAGATAAATCTAATATATAAAATTCTCCTTTCCAGTTTTTGTTACCAAACTCCTACGAAACTGCTGCACCGATTTTTACGCAATTTCGTGTGCATATTGGGTAGGTCTGAGAATCGCACAACATTCATTTTTCATACCCCTAAATGATAAGACCCACCCCTAACTTTTTTAATTTTTTTATGGCAATACAATGTTTGCCAGGTCAGCTAATATTACAATAAAATTCATCTCACCTCTTCTTACAACTTTAAGCTCCAAGCCATCATCAACCAATATAAACTTAAGTAGTATCGGTAGTGCAGCTGTCTTGATTTTATCCACGGACACATCCAGGTCACTGTGTGTTACACCCTGCAGCACTGCATTCATAGGCTCTTTACAGAACGGACCCAAGGCCAACAAGATTTCTAAGTAATAACCTGGAAAATTAAGAATCATATTTTAAATATTTGTTTCATAGTAAGTTTCCACTATAATATGTTTTGTTTTTTATTGTGACATTTAATGTGGCAATGCTGCCAGTTTTTTGGGAGAGCTCCCAGTAGTATTATGGTATCAGATGATGCAGAGGTTTTTTTTAACAATTGCATGTAATATTTCTTTTTTTCCTAGTATAAAAATATAGTAACTGCTTGCTACTATGTATTTTTTTAGATATAATTGTTATAAAAATTTAAATCACCTGTCACCTGTTTAAGTCACCTTCTGGTTTTATTTTTAGATCAATACATGAAAAAGGCTTAATATAACTTGACATTATGTATTTATATTTACATTAAAGCATTTAATTTGCAGTCTGGATGCCACAGGCATATATTTGTATAGTATTAAAGTACTAACATTTATACAGTAATTTTATTTTTATCGCCATGTCCCTCATTGTAGTGTCTCAAATGACATTAAATTCGAAGGTCGAATTGAAGATAATGTAGCATTATGACTACCTCGTGCTATGTTTACATGCAGGAAGTTACAAATGAAATAAAGTAATAATAAATACCACACTAACCTATTCCCCTTTGAGTGCTACAACTGTGATTAACATG
This sequence comes from Diaphora mendica, assembly GCA_949125395.1. Classification (NCBI taxonomy): domain Eukaryota; kingdom Metazoa; phylum Arthropoda; class Insecta; order Lepidoptera; family Erebidae; genus Diaphora; species Diaphora mendica. Next base: position 3,033,639 of record OX421322.1, on the reverse strand, counting down.
ACCACCGATCAATATCCCAGGCTGGAAATACACCGACGTGCCCGTAGGACTCAGCTCAACCCTCGTTCCATTAGTCACCTTGTCTAGTAATCGTATTAAGCTCACTTCATACTCCCGAAGGCCTGGATCATCGTGTTTACTTCGAATATTCTCTATCCTAACAGAACGGCCACTAAGTGTGGCTAACAACAGTCTTTGGCGGAAGAAATTACTGCCTTTAAATTGGAGTACTTCAGTAGGTACTGTAGCTGGCATTTTTGCAAATTAATTAAAATAGTATAAATTGTAAACATGAACACAACACACACGTGCATGTGACAGCAACAGCCAGAAGTACAGAACTGTCAACTGACAGAATAGGTGACAGACAGACTGATGGCTGTCAAAAGCAATGAGCAAAGAACGAGAAACGAAACGAAACGAGCAAGAAACGAACAATTCATTATACATATATATAAAATAATAGTGATCGACACATTTATACAAAAAAGCAATTTGTCTCTTTTTAACTTATGTTTACTTTGGTGTGAAAAGAGAGATAAACATAGTTTAGTGAGCACTAATATTGGCAACACTTTTGAGTGACGTCATGCACTTGTCAATTCGTGACCGGCGACGCCATTTTAAGCACCAAGTTCTGAGGTAGATCTGCTGTCAAGCGGTTGTTGTTGGAAATTTTGTTTTTGTTTTCGTGCCAATTACGGCTTTAAATTGGTTTTTATTGTATCGAAGGCTTTGTCCTAGACATGAAAATCATGCCTTCGTGCTCCAATAAACAATCTGGTGCAAGAAAAAACAAGAATCATTGTACATTGACTCTTTACAGGTTAGTACAAAAATGCATTGAAATTGTTCAATATTTTACGATTTTGTTTATTGTATTGTATTATACATATTCTTTTTATAATTTCCGAAGACGTTTGTTAGTTTTTTGAGGTTCTCAATGGTATTATTTGCTTTGTATCACTTTGATTTGTTTACATACGATTTAGGATAGTGATGGTAGAGTTAGTGTCGATACTTATATTATTATATAAAAAATATGTTAACATGGTGTTTTCTTCATCAGATTTCCTGTAAATGAAATTTTAAGAAAGAAATGGATCGAAATCATTGGTTTGGAAAATATAAACCCTCAACATAAAATGTGATATGTCTGCTCGATGCACTTCCATGAAACATCCTACAACAGAACTCTCGACGTGACGCGATTACGTGACTACGCAGTACCCTAACCTGAATGTGTGAATAAATGAATAAATATTACAACTATTTAAAACGTGTTTTATTTACTCAATTTGTTATTTCGCTCAATGTCAACATAATTTAAGTACTTTTTGGACTCACCAAACACTGTAGCACTCCTAATGGCCTACGGTTTCTTGGGTAGAAGCCCAAGAATCGTTTACACTAATCAAAATTTTCTTTTTCAATTAAATGTCAATTAAATTAGCTTAGAGCATACATATCTAGAAGAAGTGCTGAACGAGCGGAAATCGTGATCGGAGTAGACAGAGATAGGCGAGAGAGCGCTGAGAGTTATCTTGGGGAAGCTTGCGTAAGAGAAATAAACTCTGCCTAGACCCGGTCTCTCTCTCTAGACTCCGATCATGCTTTCCCTCGTTCAGCGCTGCCTTCATATATATGCATGCTCTAAGATACTGAAAAATGTAAAAAGTTAGTGAAGTAATGTCGACAAAATAATTGATCAAAAATCAATATGTCCTAAATTCATGGACTTTGAAAACAACTACAAAAATTATATCTGCAATAATATTCAATAAAAAATGTCGTACGTTCCTTCTAAAATTTTTGCGAGGCACCAAAAGCCCCTATACCAAATTATTCTTTTACCCACCATGTATAAAAAATTGTCATTAATGTCAAAACAAACGTGGAGGTTATATTTTGAAAGAAGGAAATCACAAAATATTTTAAACAGTTTATACATCAAGAAAAACCTTAAACATGAAAGTCGCAGTTGGGGAGGTAGTGCTGCCGGGTGATCAATGTGAAGAAATTGCTCTAGTTGGAGAAAAAAGTAAAGTTATACTCGGTCCAGGTTTACGAAAAGAAGTCGATGGTATTTTCGTCACGAAAGCTGGAACTTTAAAGAAGCGGGCACCAAATACGTATTGGGTGGACAATTATCAGAAGCGGTACATTCCTTCTCGAGGAGAGAACGTTATAGGAGTGGTTGTTCAAAAAGCTGGTGACATATTCCGTGTCGATGTCGGCGGCAGTTGTTCGGCGTCACTCTCCTACCTCTCTTTTGAAAGTGCCACAAAGAAAAACAGACCAAAAGTCAACATTGGTGACACAGTTTACGCCAAAATGCTCGTTGCTAGTAAAGATATGGAGCCTGAAATAGTATGTGTTGATTCACATGGAAAAAAGGGACGATTAGGTGTTTTAGAAGAAGGTTTCGTATTTAAATGCTCCCTGAATCTAGTTAGAAAGATTTTGAATCCTGAATGTCCATTGATTAACTCTTTAAAGAATGAATGGCCGTTTGAGTTAGCTGTGGGTTTAAATGGCAGAATATGGATAAAAGCTAAGACTATGAGGGAAACTATTGCTGTAGGGAATGCTATCTTGGGTTGTGAGTATCTTAACAGTGATGAAATCAAAAGTATGTGTATAAATATTGCAAGTATACTGGCTGGACATATTTCATAGTGTACAAGGATAAATAACAATAAATATATTTTTAAGTTTAAAAAGTTTTTTATGACATACTCCGCAGTGCCAATCCCATTGCTCTCCTAAATCCTATATCTACTATAAATAATTCTTGTCATGTTGTTGCTGAATCGGAAGCTAAAAAAAACATGAATACCTGTTAGTCAGATAATAGGTATTCATGTTTTTTTTAATGTGCCTTTTGCTGGTGTGCCTAAGATAGGATAGTTAAGTTAACATCATTCTTAGACCAATAGGAGCTGAGCATGTTTAAAAAAAGACCCAGAAAAAGTTGTGTGGGTCTGCTAGTGTATTATATTTCTATACAGAATATTAATAGAAAAAATACTTATGTTGTTATTTAGCCTAAAGTAATCCTTGAAGAAGTCTGTCCAATACATTTTAAATTGAACTTGTGGTTTAAAGAGGAAATTTGGGCTATCTTAAAAAAAATCTTTAACTTTACTGTAGTATCATATTATTATTATTTTAAAACTTGTTTTGGTCTCATATCCATATTTTGTTATTAATTCTTAAATATATTAATTTTAATAATTTAAGATTTATTGCAAAAATATGCTCCTGGTTTACTCATACTGCAAATAACAAAAAGAGGAATTACTTTGAAAGGTTGAGTTTATTTTTGTTTATAAATTTTTCACTTTGTAATTTTAGTTCCTGTCTTACCAATTGTTAAGAGATTTATAGAATAGAATAGAATAGAATAGAAAACTCTTTATTTGCACACCATGTAACCCCTGAACTTGTCAGGTGGAAACTCACCGGCTTCGACTCAGGGTAGAAGATGATACCTCAGGGCGCCGTAAGAATTTAGATAAAATTTTAAGGTGAGGGTGCGGAGGGTCCAAGGAAGACTTCAAAAAGACAACTTACAATTTAAATAAACTTTTATTCCAATTCCTGCTATCTTTACATATGAATTTAAAGTAATTTAATTAATTTAATATATTGACAAAAAAAACTTAAGAGGTAGTCTTAAAAAATAAAAATAAAATTATACAGTCTTTTCTTTCACTCTTTAAGCCTGTAGACTGGTCTGCACAGGATAGCCACCCTCTGGTCACCTCTCTGACTCACAGTAGTCAGCCGTAGACTCTCTCCAGCTCAAGGTAGCTTACAGAGACCTCCACCAGTGATCCAACTTGTGGGTGCTAGGTAAAAAAGTAATAATTAATTTCCATATATATAATATGAACTTCCCTCAAGGTAGGGCAGATAGGTCTTGAGGAGTGAGCTGTGAGCTGCCAATAGTTAACCGTCCTCAGCACAAATCTTGAACCACAAGACAGGCAAGATGTATGATTCTTTCTGCGGTAATCTAACGACCCTATAAACAAAATTAAATAGCCTGAGAACATATTCTACATACAATAAGATAATAAGGAAAAACCTTTTTGAGGTTAACTTACCACAGACAGTGGGACTTGAACACTCACAAACACTACCAACAAGAATATTAATGTACACTGTAAGCAAAGCTTCCTCAGAGTTAACGAGAGAAGGTTTTAAGAAATAAAAAGAAATATGCCACACAGCCCGTTATATAGACATTCGATCGAACATTCTAGATGATTTCCCTACTCCATTTCTGGATGTGAGAACAGGACGTACAACTTCCATACTCCTTGCTTATTTGAGATCAAATTTAAGAAGTAATGAGAATCGTATGATACACATATGATAATGTCTCATTATTTCTAAGCGTCATAATGTCAACTAAATATCCTTCAAAAAATACGCCCCCTAGTGCCAACTAGGTGTACCAACAGCCCGATACTTCGATCGTGCACATCATTCAATTGTAGTTCTAACTACAATGAACGAGAGGGCGCTGAAACAAAATTTGTTAAACATTGAATACTAAAAAAACGATGTTACACCACCCCCTCCCCACAGTGTTCCTTGAGTAGTGTGCTCAAGGAATAATTTGAGAAGTGGCAATGGAACAAAAAAATTTAAACAAACTCAAAAAAAAGCTGCAGAGAACAAATTTAAAAAAATTAAGCTCCAAAACAAACCAACGAAGTCTAAAGAGAATCTATAAAGCTACTACGACACTATCTTTGATGTATTGCTAAAGCTATTGAATGTTAAAATGGAACTACTTATTACTTCATCAAACACATACAACCTTTTTATAAATATAGACAGTACATTGCAAACTCCATCCGGAGCACCTGAATGCGTTCGTAACAGTGGACATAAATAGTCCTCAGTTAGTACTTGCAAAACGAGGCGACATCTTATGCACTGCCTATCTCCTATACCTAATCAACACCTTATACCTAAATGAAGGAACAATACGTTATAGACACCGTCCAGTGCACCTGTTCTCGTTCGTAACAGCTGACATAATAAGTCCTCTGTTAGTACTTGTAGAAACGAGGCGATAACATATGTACTGCCTCCCCAACTACATCCTGATGTTGATTTAGGTCTTATGCAAGGAGTGGAATGGAATATACTTGCATAGATAAAAGATTACTACATTATGATGTGGTTCACTATAACACACACAATAGACTTCAGCACATAAAACCATTTACAAAAAAAAGTTAATAAATTATATCTGAAATACATTTGTAAAACATGATATTATAGTTTAGTCATTACCACATCTTGCTAACCTAGCGAGAAGATAATTAGCCCTCAAGGAAACTCTTACGCGACTAGTCTTATTAGAAACGAAATCACCTGAAGAAAGGACTCCTTCCAGTTCCATGACCTTCGGCTCGCAGAAAGACAGCTCAGAAGCAGCAGAAGCAGGGACGACAGTGCTGGCTTTAATGCTGCCACGCCGTATAAGGCGCAACGCAGTGCGCAGCTCACTCCTCAAACTGACCACCGTGTCATCGGGATTCGCTAAAACACCCATGGCAGACAACTCGTTAATAAGTTCATCCTTCTTTAGATAATTAATACACTTAATCAGCTGGGCCATGATGTTAAAATTCAAAAATAAATCTGTTGACAATTTAAAAAATTTATATATAAAGCACTAAGTTCTTCTTAGTGAGAAAGTAAAAGATTCAGTCCTACAAAACGATTAGGCTGAATGTTATAAAAATAATGTGTTACTTTCTTAACACAATGTTTTAAAATTCAAAATTAAAATTAATGACAAGTTAACAAAGTTAAAACAAAGCACTAAGTTCTTCTTAGTGAAAAAATTAAAAGATTCAGTCTTACAATAAGATCTAGCTGAATTGTATAAAAATAATGTGTTATTATATTAACACAATAACAAAAAATTATTCTCAAATGTTACTTTTAATTTAAAGTTTACAATTATTCCAAGCAGTTTTTCCTAATTTGTGGGGTAACAAAAGAAAACTTTTTTTTTTCTTTTAATCCCCTTTCAAACTCTAAGTTAATTATAAATTTACTTCTAATACATTAATTATGTTTGCTTCATGTTTCCACAACTATAAAGTAGTTGCTAACAATCCACATTCAATGAACAAAAAATTCAAGTTTTCTTTACTATAGATAAAAGTATACCCTACTTTTATTTATGCAAAGTGTCCTAGATTGAAATTTAAATTACACTATTAAATACACAATTTAAATACACTAAAAGGTTAAATTATTATGTTAAAATTACTAACAAGTTAAAGGGAAACACAATATCCCTTTAATTATATTATGCAAACCCTCTTATAGAAATAAAATGAAGTTAATCTCACATTTATTTACTTAGATTGTAAGTAGGTAGGAATATAAAAAGTAAAAATAAAGTTATTCAAGGAAAACCTGAACAAAATACAAGCTATATGTATGTGCTGATCCCTTAGGGAACACACACATGAACTGTGAAACAACAGGAAAAGAAAAAAAGAAAAAAAAGAAAAAATGTTCTTGCCAAAATAAATTCAAAAAGACTTACCAAAATTTGTGCAGTTAAAATTTTGATTTAATTTTGAATTTTGCTCAATGCTTTTCCACACCGCAGAGATGGTAATAAAGTGCTGAAAAATGCAATGAGATAATTATTACATGTGAACTGCACTTCACAAAACCAATTAACGTCCTGGGTAGTCTCGGACGGACAGTAAGCGTCTCATCCAAAGTCCTCCCGGGAACTACACTCAGCACACCCTCAAGGTTCGAAAAGTTAGCCGAACGTTGGTCGCCAATTTGTAACCCCTGAACTTGTCAGGTGGAAACTCACCGGCTTCGACTCAGGGTAGAAGATGATACCTCAGGGCGCCGTAAGAATTTAGATAAAATTTTAAGGTGAGGGTGCGGAGGGTCCAAGGAAGACTTCAAAAAGACAACTTACAATTTAAATAAACTTTTATTCCAATTCCTGCTATCTTTACATATGAATTTAAAGTAATTTAATTAATTTAATATATTGACAAAAAAAACTTAAGAGGTAGTCTTAAAAAATAAAAATAAAATTATACAGTCTTTTCTTTCACTCTTTAAGCCTGTAGACTGGTCTGCACAGGATAGCCACCCTCTGGTCACCTCTCTGACTCACAGTAGTCAGCCGTAGACTCTCTCCAGCTCAAGGTAGCTTACAGAGACGTCCACCAGTGATCCAACTTGTGGGTGCTAGGTAAAAAAGTAATAATTAATTTCCATATATATAATATGAACTTCCCTCAAGGTAGGGCAGATAGGTCTTGAGGAGTGAGCTGTGAGCTGCCAATAGTTAACCGTCCTCAGCACAAATCTTGAACCACAAGACAGGCAAGATGTATGATTCTTTCTGCGGTAATCTAACGACCCTATAAACAAAATTAAATAGCCTGAGAACATATTCTACATACAATAAGATAATAAGGAAAAACCTTTTTGAGGTTAACTTACCACAGACAGTGGGACTTGAACACTCACAAACACTACCAACAAGAATATTAATGTACACTGTAAGCAAAGCTTCCTCAGAGTTAACGAGAGAAGGTTTTAAGAAATAAAAAGAAATATGCCACACAGCCCGTTATATAGACATTCGATCGAACATTCTAGATGATTTCCCTACTCCATTTCTGGATGTGAGAACAGGACGTACAACTTCCATACTCCTTGCTTATTTGAGATCAAATTTAAGAAGTAATGAGAATCGTATGATACACATATGATAATGTCTCATTATTTCTAAGCGTCATAATGTCAACTAAATATCCTTCAAAAAATACGCCCCCTAGTGCCAACTAGGTGTACCAACAGCCCGATACTTCGATCGTGCACATCATTCAATTGTAGTTCTAACTACAATGAACGAGAGGGCGCTGAAACAAAATTTGTTAAACATTGAATACTAAAAAAACGATGTTACAACCATATTACAGATTGAAATAAGTACATAATACATAAAGTGTCCGAAGTGTAGTGTACAAAGGGCGGCCTTATTGCCAAAAGCAATCTCTTCCAGGCAACCTTAGGATGGATCAAATGTTTCAGAGAGACAGTAGTAGTTGACGTGCATTGAGTTTGAATTAAGAAACTATTTATATCCATACACACATATATTTACATAGGTACAATATATATATATATTTATAAACTTACACACATAGTTATAAAACACATAATTTTACATACTAATAGATAAACATACATACATACATATAAGCATAACTATAATTTAAGAGAGAGAAGACTCCCAAACAAATCCTAATGTGTGACTGACTCAATTATGATGTGTAATATTCGTGAACCATCTTCTTGAATCCACTTATTGTTTTCGCTTGCCTAATGTTTATGGGCAATGCATTCCACAAGCGTACAGCTTGAACAGTGAAAGACTGATCATAAAACTTAGTGGAATGCTGAGGCATCTCCAGTACCAAATTTTCGGATGACCTTAGACATTTTCCATGTGTGTCATTGAGGAACTTGAATCGTTCTTTGAGGTAGAAGGGAGCTCTAGGATTGAACAAGATGTTATAGAGAAAAGTGAGAATATGAGTATTCCGGCGAGAGCGAATCGGAAGCCACTTGAGCAGTTGACGAAATTCGGAGACGTGATCATATTTTCGCAGGCCAAATACAAATCGTATACAAAAATTTTGTAGTCGCTCAAGCTTATCAAGTTGTGCTTCAGTGAGATCTAGATAGCTGACATCGGCATAGTCGAGAATTGGGAGGAGAAGTGCTTGCGCAAGTGCAGCCCTAGTTGCAGTCGGAAGAAAGTTACGCAGTCTGCGGAGAGATCCAGCAGAAGCAAATATCTTACGACTGACTTCTTGAATCTGTGGAGCCCAAGATAGAGTACTATCGATGTATATACCTAAATTTTTGACACTGGTACTAATCTCGAGGTTGGTACCATCGAATTGTATTTGAGGTAGTTGTGTCCAGTTGATTCTTGAGACCATCCCAGGACTGCCAACAACACACACCTGGGTCTTTGCAGGATTAACCTTGAGGCCATAATTATGACTCCATTCGCCAATGCGACGTAAGTCAGTATTAATTGTGTTAAAAGCTTCTGGTAACAAGTTAATCTTAGCTTGTGTATATATTTGTAGATCGTCTGCATAAAGATGGTAGAAGGAACTTAATTGGTTAGAGATTGAGTTTATAAAAACGGCGAAGAGTAAAGGAGATAGCACGCCACCCTGTGGTACACCAGCAGATATACTGCACCAGGAGGACTTTGAGTCTTCAATGCAAATACGTTGCCGGCGACCAGACAGGTAACTATGAAACCAATCAATTGTCCTTGGAGATATGTTAAGAGACCGTAGTATACCAAGCAGAATGTGAAAATCAACAGTATTAAAAGCGTTGCTAAAATCGAGCAAGGTGAGTACTGTGATCATTCCACTATCCATGCCTAGTCTAATGCTATCTGTGATGTGTACCAATGCAGACGTAGTGCTGTGACCAGAACGAAAGCCGGATTGGAAGGGGTTCAGTAGAGAATTTTTGGAAAGGAAGTTACTGAGTTGAGAGTGGATGAGACGTTCGAGCACTTTGGATAGGAAAGGTAAAATGGATATGGGCCGATAGTCAGAGAATGAAGAGGGTTTAGCTTTCTTAGGTAAAGGGATTAATTGAGCATCTTTCCAAGCAGTTGGAAAAACACCACTTGTCACGGAGTGGTTCAGGATATTGCATAGGACGGGTAGGATCTCGTCAAGGATAGGAAGAATCATGTTTCGGCTGATACAGTCACTTCCAACTGCATTGGATGAGATCGATAGAATGGTCATCCTAACATCACAAGCGAACAACTGATTAAAAACAAAAGGTGGATAGTTGGGGGTTGGGGTAGAAGAAATATTTCTTAGAGTATTAGTTTTAGTGTTGTCATTAATATCAGACGAGGAAGAGAAATGTTTATTAAGTGAATCAATATTTAAACTTTTAGGAATAGAGTCATGGCGAGACTTCCCAACTCCCAATGTTCTTAGAAATTTCCAGACTCTTGCTGGATCTCCATTTTCTACGGCAGAGTGGATATGTTGGCGTTGTGCATTTCTACACATCTTATTGCAGAGATTTCTCATATAAACATATTTTTCAAGGTTATCATCCGTTGATCGACGCTTGTACTTGCTTCTCGCTAAACATTTTTTGGACATGATCTGTTTTATCTCCTCAGTAAGCCATGGAGCCGGTAAATGTTTAATTTTTATCGAGCGCAGGGGTGCGTGAACGTTGTATAGTAGTATCATATTGTTGGTTAATATTTCGACTTTTTCATTCACACACTGCGAATTTAATAAAGCAGACCAGTTGATGTTACGCGCATCCTCTTTAAGTTTAGCGAGATTCATTCCGCTAAAATTGCGTTGCACAAGAATTCTCGGCTTTGCCTTGGGGGGACGGATAGCATAAGAGAGAAATATCAAGTCGTGATAAGAAAATGCATCAGCTGAGTACTGACCATGGCTGACAGCATGACTGGTAGAAGAGACAAGAATAAGGTCAAGAAGAGAGGGAGTGCAGTTAGGAAAGTGATGTGTAGCATCAAGTGTTAATAAGGATAAATTGTTACAGTCCACCACTCTGCGTAGCGAAGAAGACCGATTGTCATTTTTTAATAGGCAAGTATTGAAGTCACCCATTATTAACGTGTGACTATAAGAGGGAGATAGTTGTTCTAGTAATTTTTCAAAAGAGGTAAAGTAATTAGTACGTAGTGAAGGTGAATAGTAAACGCCGAGCAAAATTTTCGCATGATTAATATCTAATTCTATAAAGAGATGCTCACCCGCGTCTGGTGGGTGATTACCCGATTACCCGATTTATGTTTCTAAAGTCCCCCTCAAAGGCACATTCATACTAGTCTTTAAAAAGAAAAACCAAAAACATACTAGGGGGCCGTTCAAGTATTACGTAAATACTATATGGGGGGGGGGTTCTTAGCTTTGCTTATTTTTGATGACATGGGTGGCTGGGGTGGCGGATCTTGATGGTGATTACGTCAGCAGTAGTTATTTACTTTTTTACACCTATGGCAACCTACACATTGTCAATGTTTAAAACGAAACGTATTTTGGGGATTCCCACAAATTATGCATACTCGCTTAGAACCGAATAGGGGAATTACCGCACGCTATTCACATAACAATTTTTTTTTCGTTAATCTATTGTTTCGTTAAGATTGACAATTTGACGTATTGTAAGCAAAGCAAATTAATGTTTGTGTTACAGTTGATCCTCTTTCACCAAAGTTGAATTGTTTCATATAAAGATGTCGTTCCAAATAGACAAATACAAGTTATACCAAAAATTTATTACATATTACAAAATGTGCAGAAATCAGTTAGCCTTTTTTTGTGCGAAAATCCCCTCGGATACCACCAACTGGTGGCTTTGTTGGGCTCGAACCGACTAAAAACGGCACACTGTCTCGGGTACTAGAAGCCGGGCAACCAGGTGCACCCTCGGAATGAAATCCCTGGAACCCACCTACGGTTTGTAGAGGGCCCCCTCCTGTGTAAACCCTGATGCTCTTTTTCTATTTAGAAAAGGGCGAGAGCACTATGTAAAACTCGCGCCACCACCCCGGCCTGCTTCTGCTAGAGTGACTGGTGGCCTCATCTGTCACCCCCAGTCCTGCGCTTATGGAGGACAGAGATTGTTTTGCGATCTCCGGCGCCCGATATCGCTCCGCCATGTCCTTCGCAAACATAACTTGCTCGCAGAAAAAAACGTCAGAATTCCACGCGCTCTCGCTCCTCAACATGACCGCAATCATGTTAGCGAGCGAGAGAACCCCCACTCCGATGGCCGCCACGAGATCACACCTCGGCTCGCACCACGCCGGACATTCAGCCAGCGTGTGGAGCGCCGTGTACACGTTCTGGCCATCGCAGTGGTGGCACTCAGACGTTGTCTCCTTGCGGATCAGACACAGGTGCTCTCCAAAGCATCCTTTCCCAGCGATCAGCTGTGTCAGCCGGTATGTGAGGCTCCCGTGATGCCTCTCGAGCCAATCCTCCATAACGGGTCTTACCGCCGCAATAGGGGCGTGCCCAAGAAATTAGTAAACAATAAATAAAATACTGTTCATTTTCCTAAAATACTGTTTAATATTCTATATTCTTTTCAGACCTAAATATACTTTATTTCTTGTAAAAAAAGTTGGGAACCATAATACAAGCTCTGCTTAGTTTGGAACTAGATGGCGTTGTGTGTTAGATGTCCAAAATATTTATTTATTATTATTTGGTTAATGTTTACGTAAGCCTGGAGTAAGAGCTATGTTTACTTTTGCTGACAATACTTGAACGGCCCCTAGGTACTAGGCTAGGGAAGTACACAATTTTGTGTTTCGTGCCAAGAACTGCTTCTGCTGTTGAAACTGACCTCATTTCATTGTTATTCCTCAAAGTCACAGACCCAGAGCTAGTACAAAATAAAACAACAAAAAACAGTGATGGGGAAATTTATTTTGGCAAATGCAACTAACCTAATCGTTTGAATCTCAATACATAATGTAAAACTACATCCATCTGCAACCAACCATTGTTCTGTCTAATAAATAGATGTATTTATATTACAAACGGCGCGGGCAGACCGCACTCGAATCTATTCGTAACGGCGTCACGCCAGCACATATTTACAACAACTATCTTAATAGGAGTCGAGTGACCAGAACAATTTTCATTATAATAATAATTTAGTTAAAAAATAAAATAATGGGCTGTGATTTTTTTTTCATTTTAAACGATAATTTTCTAATAGACGCATATCATGAATACCTATCTAGCGAGTTTGAAACTTCAATTCTATAAAAAATTTAACTTTCGAATCTATATACGTAAATTTTTTGGCGCCAAATTCTAAAGCAACAGGATTTGACAGTTGAAAGCAATATATTTCTGGCTTTCAAACATTGCAAATGTAAAAAAAACCTTTTCCAGTTTTAAACCCGCTACATAGTGCGAACATGGTCAGTATTAAATCAGCCTAGACTAATAATAAGCCTCTTAGCAATGTTATAAGAAAAGTGGTAACTTTTAAAAAGATACAAACAGATGCACTTAGTTTGAATAGTAACTATCAAGTTTAAAACCTCAACAACCTACTAAAAGGAATGTTATATTCTTTTATTTACAAAACGTCTAGTGACAGTGCTCTCGAGTAAATTGGAACTCTAAACATACCCTAAGCAACAAAAAAGTGTGCCAGTGTTCAATTTAGAACACTTTTTTATCTCTGAAGCTTGAAACGTGAAAGTAAATTTCAGTACATAACACTTAAAAAAAAACAAGCTAAAGATTACCAATTTCTCGAGAACCACCATATTTTTTTTGCATTTTACATAAAAAAAGTATTGTAAACTATTAAAATATTAAATAAATTCGTACGAAGTACCATAGAGGGAACTATTATAGAACCTTTTAATATGAAATCCTGTAAATATAACACATTAGGTATGAAAGATGTCAACTCTTATATTTATATTAAGACTGAATACTTCGTATATTAAATACACTGATTTTTATATTCAAATGTAGCTAGTACAACAGTTCCATTCCATATATTCCAAATATATATTTTATGATTCATAGTCCTTTTACACAACAGCTCAAGGATAGGCTGTATTGTATCTGCAACCAGATATGTGGTCATTGCAACGCACATAACGAATGCATAATTATATCAAAGTTACAAAATAGAGATTAAAACGTTAAGCCGGGTCTCCACCGAAGAAAAGTTGTCAATTTTTGTGTCGTCAACACGTGTTGGTGACAAAAGTTTCTGTAAAACCGAGTCTCCACCGAACAAAATTGGCAATTTTTGTGTTGTCAACCTTTTTTGTGTTGTCAAATTTCGGTGGAGACGCGCCTTCACATGAGTTTTATTGATATTGTATAGACACCAAGTCTGATATCCTTTAACTTCTGTATTTAGATATATATTCCTATATCGATGTTTGCTGTAATTTTTTTTTCCGTTGATAAATTTGTTTTGCCTTATCATAAAACTAGATACGATCATGTTTTACTATAACCCGACTAGAGCCTTATAAAATGCCAGGAACACATGAATAAAACTGTAAACTGTAAAAATCAGTGCATTAATGTAACAATCACAGCAAAATCGTAACACTGTACAAATATTTACAATCTATCAACAAAGCAGTCATTTTTCCTTTTTTTCCTCTTTTTTTCATCGTTTAATAATTAATTTTAATTACGAAAATATAATTTATTCTATCGGTTAATTGGAGATCAAGATTTTACTTACAAGAGACGTACATATTAACATAATTTACAATTTATTATTATATATTACACTAAGTAGTAAGAACCCGTTTGTTAAGTTATACTGAATAATATAACAATAGTTATGTAAAACAAATTGTTTACAATGTGGGGATAACAATTTAATTAATTAATTGTCAAGTTGTCTTTTATTTCAGTAGTAAACCTTTTTTTCATGCCTTAGTCTTTGATGTTATTTTTAATTGTATGCTTAAGAACTTATTTATAATATGTTCATGTTTAAAAACTATTTACAAAACAATACTATGTCGAATAAATTAATACATCCAAATTCGGTACTGAAGTCTTGTTTAATATTAAATAAATAACTTAAAAATTAATCAAATGAAAACTTCACATCCAATTCGTTGCTAAAACTTATATTAACAAAGCTTGATAACAAATAATTTTTATTTTATTTCGTTAATATTGCGTCGATAATTTTCTCGAATCAATTTAAAGAATATTAAGCAATATCTATGCCAATCATGAACTGTCTTTAACAACCCACTACTGGATATAGGCTTCTCCTAAGAAAGGGGGAAGAATATTGACTTGTTCGCTTTAAGACAGATTCACATTACGACAGATTCGCTTTACGACAGAAATTGTACAGTCGTAAACGACGTGGACAAAATTTTGCTTTTTGAGCACACCATTGGCGAAGACCTTTGTAAAAGTTCAAATGGCTATTACGGTGATGGACGTGACGGGTTACGAAAAGCGACAAGCGAATTTATCTAAAGCAATTCTATCCTAAAGGGAACAAGCCAAATATTTCAGTATTGGTTTATATGACGTTTCGTTACACAAATCATGATATCTCAGGATAGTACATTTTTCTGCATAAAATAATCACAAAATTTTATTTAAATTTCGGATATTTTTATCACTGTATTAAAACGATTGGGAGTCAAAATTATCAGATACTACTTGACCCGTGCAACTTTATCTGTTTTTCAAAATAAATAATGAGTTGTTTGTGTGGGAAAATAAAATTCTGTTTACTTACTGTTTACCTTTCATTATTTCAATGTTTGAACTTACTCTGGATTACTTCAACTATTTCAAGATGAAAATCAACCAAATCGGAGCAGCCAAACTTGAGTTTTAGTAAGTCTAACCAACAGTTATTTATTTGTATCTATAAGTTTTGAAGATAATGACATTAACGGTTGTTTTCAATAACCTATCTCTAATTAAAACTGGAGATTGTCTATATACTTTTTACAATATTATTGATTCAATATTTCATTGATGCATATTCAGAGGATCTTTTATTTGATAAGTTTTAGTTGTCCAAAAACAAATACTCTTTTTAAATTAAATGCAGAGTGTTTTCATTAACCGATTTCTAGTTCAAACTGGAGATAAGTTATTGAAAATGGTCGTTAGACGTTTTGTGTTTATGTTCTAGATGTTTGTGTTTGATGATACGTGTATCATGCTTTTATACTTATAAGAAGGGTTTTTTAGATTTTCAGATGTGGTGTTAGTGGTATATGGTGTTCAGAAGACGGAGTCAGCGGATCGCGAGAGATGAACAGGGTGTGATGGGGAGCGAGCGAGGCGTTTTCTCGGCAGTTTCTGGAGAGTGCTCAGCAGGGCGGGGAAGTCAGGCCGCTCGTGCGAGCGGTACGACCAGCACAGCATCAGGATGTCCTGGAACACCACAACCGTATATCACTAACGGCGACTGAATAAAATATGAAAAATTTGTGTGTGTAAAAATGTAAACTCAGAAACTATACTCTTGCCAAAAATCGAACCAAGTGACATGTAATGGAGGCCTATATTCATCAGTGGACTGCAATAGGCTAATAATAATGAATTTTAATTTAATAATAAATTCCAATACCTTGATATCTCTAGACGCCTGCATGCTGGCGAGCGACTGTTTGACTCCTTTGCCCACTTGCCAGATCACAGCTTCCGGTGGTTGGCTCTTGAATGGGTATTCACCGCACAGCAACTCGTACCACACCGTGCTGTTATCACACGAAAATTCTTATTTAATTCATAAGACATTTCGGATTGATAATGTGGCATAATTAACCATTTAGCTCTGCTTAGTTTGGGACTAGATAGCGTTGTGTGTTAAATGTCCGAAATATTTATTTATTTATTTTATTATAGGTAAGTCTATATTATAGAGCCAAACCGGATGAGACACCGCATGATATAGTCCGAAACAAACCTTATGGCGGCTCTGAACATCGTGCGTTTCGATGCGTAAAATACAGTTTTAGGTATCAGCGGGACGTACAGGGGTGCGGGGAGAGGTCGACACACGCCGTATCTTCCATGTGTGGGAGAGTTGTGTCCATAATCTTGTCTACGTACATTCGAGCTGTTAATAGTTTTTAATTTTTTCGTAATTTTTTTGTTTTGTTATTTTTGCTCACATGTTTTATTACAGGCTGTTGTAGTTTTGTGTATTTTACATAAACTGTTACATTTTCAGACCTTTCGTAATTCACTCACTCGAAATTATACGATTACTAATTACTAATAACAATACAAAAATTTTAAAAGACACTATGTGTTCTTTACTTGACATTTTATTTTCCTAAGCACAAGTAAAGTTTGTTTTGATTATTTCGAATGAGTTCGATTCATTTTAAATGAGTTTAGAAATAACGGCATCAATATTACATGTGGCAACATTTGTAAGACTCACCCTTAGAGCATACAATATATGGAGGGAGCGCTGAACGAGCGGAAAGCGTGATAGGAGTAGAGAGAGAGAGACTGAGTTTAGGTAGAGTCTAATCTCTCTCACACAGTCTCCGTGATTTGCATGACTGATTTGGTGGGAAATACGGCAACCAATCAGAAGCTTGCGTGAGAGAGCGATCGTTCAGCGCTCCCTCCATATATTGTATACTCTAAAGCCGCGTATCCACCGAAATTGTTTCCAACTGTTTGCAACTCTTCAGAAAATCGCCAACTTTTGTTTCCTAAACCGAGTCGCTAACAATTTGAAAAACATTCGAACTAACAGAGCCAATAAATAACTGCAGCAAGCCTATTGTTTTGATGTTTACCGCCAAAAACACGGTTCCCAACATTTATTGTCAAATTTTGTTGGCAACACAAGGAAATGACAGAAAGTTTCGTCACCAACACGTGTTGACAACACTGTTCGGTGGAGGAGTGTGCTCGTGAGGACTCACCCGAAGGCATAGACGTCGGTCGCCTTGGAGAAGGGCAGGATGAGGCTGGCGTGCGGCGTGAGCGCGCGGCACAGCTCGGGCGCCAGGTAGCACAGCCAGCCCGCCGGGATGCCCAGGCTGTCGCCGCGGAGACTGACAAACACACAACATAATAGGGTATTTTACTGTTTACGAGAAAAAAACTAAAAATATATTATTGAGATTAGGCAAAAAGCAGTCGGAAAATGTTACTTTTAGTTCATAAAATAATAAAATGTTTTTTAAATTTATTTCAAAGTTTTCGGTTTTTTTATCTGTTCTATAACACTATGAAATAGTAGCAGACATGTTATTACGCCAAACCGCTGTGTAAAGTGTTAACTGTCAACTGATCAGCGTATGCTTTATATTGTCAGCGCATTTGTTTTTGTTTACAAAGCGAACTGACGTCAACACCACAGAGCAATATGGCGTTCACTGCGTCCAGCGTTTTTGACAAATTACGCGCGAAATTTGAAAATGTATGCATTTTTATGGCACTTATCGATTTAATAAAATTTTGTGTTTCTTTGAGTGGTTTAATAGCACTATAGAATCTAATTAAGACACTTTTCAAAAATGGATGTAATACCCTAACAGTAACTGTTTTAGTAACATTCTTCATTGGTGCTCCTATTGATCTTAGCGTGATGATATATATCCTATAGCCTTCCGCGATAAATGGGCTATCGAACACTGAAAGATTTTATAAATCGGACCAGTAGTTCCTAAGATTAGCAAACAAACTCTTCAGCTTTATATAGTAGTATAGACTAGTGATACGGCCCGACTTCGCACACAAATCTTTGAAATTCTCTAAATTTTTTTCTAGTATAATTCATGTATTGCACATTTAACCCTTCCTCTAAAATAACTCTATTTATCACTAAAAACTGCATTCAAATCTGTTGAGTAGTTAAAAAGATCTAAGCGAACATACAGATAGTAAAGATATACATATATAGGTAAAGTTTAACTGATTTCTCAAAGAATGACACATGTTTTCGTACTGTTTCTGACTCAATAATAGAACAAAAAACACTCACTTATTCCCAAAACAGAGT
>OX421322.1:0-10000 GCA_949125395.1 Diaphora mendica | reverse complement strand
TCGTTCTCTTTTATTTTCTTTAGGATTTCATTGGTTGTTTCAGCGCCTGAAACCCCCACGACTTCAAAGCTCTGATCCACGATTGATTTTACCCTGTCCTTTTCGTACTCTTTAAATATTTGCTCTATGATATTAATTCGACATTCAATCTCCCTCTTAATTTCCCTCTTGATGTTGCCTGAGATTTTGAGCTGTTCTCTTACTATTTGGCAGTTTCGGGAGGCATGGTAGCTCCGCTTTTCTGCCGGGATCGTCATTGCCTCCGGTGATGGTGATAATGAGGCAAAGCTAAGTCGCCTGTTAGTAGAGGTTCCGGTGCCAGACATGTTGGGGGTGCGCGTGACGATATGAGTGAACGATGTGTGAAAAAGTGGTATGAGAGTGTGTGTATTGTGTTGTGTATGTGACGGGGAAAATTGTCAGAGTGTATATGTATATGTGTATAGAACCCTGTATAAGGGGGTGTGTCAGTGTCAGTATGTAAATGTTTGTGTAGCCCTGTATAGGGGGGTGTGTCAATCGTACAACTAAATTAAATGCTAAGGTTTGTGTAGAACGTAGTTCTACACAGTTAAAATGATAAAATACAAATACAATCAAACAAAAGTTTTTCGCTCTAATTTGAGCCGGTCTATAAGTATTTGAGGTGTATAGTGCCTCTGTCAATAAATTAAAATAAGTGCGAAATTTAAAATAAATGAATAAAAAATTTTCTTAGAAGTTGAAAGGAGGGGTCAGTGAACTTTACTCCAGAAAGCCTATATACCCAGGTAAAATAAGGGAAGGGTGGGCGGGCAATTTTTCAATTTTCCGTCAGGCGGATCCGGACGAAAGTGGTGTCGTTCGACGGGTAATTGAAAGGGCTATTTAAATATATATAATTGATAATTTGGAAGACAAAGGCTATCGAATTAATCGACAAAAACCTCAAAAATGACTAGAATTGAAATTTAAATGTCGAATTTCTAAGATTCTATTTACCAGATTTACTTAAAAGAGGTGTTGTTAGATAGGTCGTGACGCGAGCTATCTAGATATGTATAGTTAATTGTTTAGAAAAAATAAGGGGGCAAGTTATTAAACGAAAATCGCAGAAAATTTTCGAAAAAACGGTAAATTGAGATTTGTATGTTGAAAATTTAGTACTTTTATTAACCGAATGTTAATAAAAGAGGTGTTATTAGATAGGCCTTGACGAGTTCTATCTAAGTATATATAATTAAAAATTCCAAAAATAAATTTCGAAAAGTTATAAGCGAAGCGCCTTGGAAATTTCCTTAAAAATGCCGAAAGTCAAAATGAATGTGAAAATTTAGTAACTTCTATTTACCCAACCTATACAAAGGAGGTGTTATTAGATAGGCCTTGATGAGGGCTATCTAGATCTGTAATTATGTCAACTTTGAGGTGAAGCGTTATCGAATAATTCGACAAAAACCTCGAAAATTTGGTAGTTTAGAAATTTAAAAATATTCTAAGTCCAGAAATTAAAAATTTTTCTTTATTTTTCAGGTAATTTTCTTCCCACGGGACGCAGGAGTGTCTACAAATATAATACCAACAAATAACAACGTTACTAGCAGCTGTTTCCAATGAAAATTTCGCACAAATGTTCCAAATGTTCACCCCTAAGGTAGACTTTGGAAAGTAAACAAACAATACCGAAAATTTTATAAGTCAATTTCCCAATTTTCCGTCAGGCGGATCCGGACGAGAGTGGTGTCGTTCGACGGGTAATTGAAAGGGCTACCTAAATATATATAAATGATAATTTGGAAAACAAAGGCTATCGAATTAATCGACAAAAACCTCAAAAATGACTAAAATTGAAATTTAAATGTTGAATTTCTAAGGTTATATTTACCAGATTTAAATAAAAGAGGTGTTGTTAGATAGGTCGTGACGCGAGCTATCTAGGTATGTATAATTTATTGTTCCCAAAAAATGAGGGAGCAAGTTATTCAAAGAAAATCTCAGAAAATTTTCGAAAAAGCGGTAAATTGAGTTTTGTTTGTTGAAAATTTACTACTTTTATTAACCAGATCTTAATAAAGGAGGTGTTATTAGATAGGCCTTGACGAGTTCTATCTAAATATATATAATTAAAAATTCCAAAAATAAATTTCGAAAAGTTATAAGCGAAGCGCCTTGGAAAATTCCTTAAAAATGCCGAAAGTCAAAATGAATGTAGAAATTTAGCAAATTCTATTTACCCAACCTATACAAAGGAGGTGTTATTAGATAGGCCTTGATGAGGGCTATCTAGATCTGTAACTATGTCAAGTTTGAAGCGAAGCGTTATCGAGTAATTCGACAAAAACCTCGAAAATTTGGTAGTTTAGAAATTTAAAAATATTCTAAGTCCAGAAATTAAAAATTTTTCTTTGTTTTTCAGGTAATTTTCTTCCCACGGGACGCAGGAGTGTCTACAAAGATGATATCAACAAATAACAACAACACTAGCAGCTGTATTCGATTCAAATTTCGCACGGGTTAGGTTAGGTTAGGTTAGGTTAGGTTAGGTTAGGTTAGGTTAGGTTAGGTTAGGTTAGGTTAGGTTAGGTTAGGTTAGGTTAGGTTAGGTTAGGTTAGGTTAGGTTAGGTTAGGTTAGGTTAGGTTAGGTTAGGTTAGGTTAGGTTAGGTTAGGTTAGGTTAGGTTAGGTTAGGTTAGGTTAGGTTAGGTTAGGTTAGGTTAGGTTAGGTTAGGTTAGGTTAGGTTAGGTTAGGTTAGGTTAGGTTAGGTTAGGTTAGGTTAGGTTAGGTTAGGTTAGGTTAGGTTAGGTTAGGTTAGGTTAGGTTAGGTTAGGTTAGGTTAGGTTAGGTTAGGTTAGGTTAGGTTAGGTTAGGTTAGGTTAGGTTAGGTTAGGTTAGGTTAGGTTAGGTTAGGTTAGGTTAGGTTAGGTTAGGTTAGGTTAGGTTAGGTTAGGTTAGGTTAGGTTAGGTTAGGTTAGGTTAGGTTAGGTTAGGTTAGGTTAGGTTAGGTTAGGTTAGGTTAGGTTAGGTTAGGTTAGGTTAGGTTAGGTTAGGTTAGGTTAGGTTAGGTTAGGTTAGGTTAGGTTAGGTTAGGTTAGGTTAGGTTAGGTTAGGTTAGGTTAGGTTAGGTTAGGTTAGGTTAGGTTAGGTTAGGTTAGGTTAGGTTAGGTTAGGTTAGGTTTTTTTTTTTTTTTTTTTTTAAATAGGTCTATTGACCTCGCTGCTTTTCCCCGTCCAAGGTTTCGACAGGACCTTATGATTCTTGTTTCTTAATTTGTACCGTTTCATTATATGTAAGTCTTTGCACTATGTGCCTCGTGCCGTGTCATAGTTACTGATATTTTTACGATTTTTTGCGTATTTTTATTGTATCTAGTATTCATCTATTCCTACGCTATTCTCAATTCATGTTTTCCTTTCACTTCCATACAATTTCATATCTAATTATTTAATTATTTTTTTTCTAATATTTCTATTTCAATCGGCAATATACACACATCAAAAGTGTCTAGGGATCAAGCATTTTTATGCGGATTTCTTGAGATTGAGATGTGGCTTTGGCCCTGGCCTGCTCAGTCGCCAGACTTGAACCCGATTGAGCATGCATGGGATATGCTACAGAGAAGAGCTCTGCCGAATATGGAGGGTATCCAGTCGCAAGAAGACCTTTTTTTGTTGTTGCAACGAACATGGGCGGCCATTCCACAGCGTGATTTGGATGAACTCATTTTGAGTATGCCAAACCGATGTTCTTGTGTTAGTGTTCGCGGTAGAAACACGGATTATTAATTGTTAAAGTTACCTAATAAAATTTTATAGAAAACTGTTATTTCAGTCTTTTTTTCGAACTTTAATGTTAGTGGTTCAAATGTCAAAAATCCTTTTATTAGGAAAATGGCAAATATCTTTATTAATGCAAAGGTGACTTGGTTTATCGTTACTGTGACAAACGAAAACACTTTATTTGATGAATCCTTAAAGAAAATTTTAATTAATATCAATCAGGAGAAAAGTTATTGCAAAAATATATGTTGATCCCTAGACACATATGTTGATCCCTAGACACTTTTGATGTGTGTATTTTAAATTTAGTTTTATATAGCTTACTCTGATTTTATTTAATTACGATTTTGTCAATGAATAATTGTTTTCTGTGACTCGGTATGTTTTTAACTTTTTCTGTAATAGTTATAATTATTTGTTTTCTATTTTGTTTTGTAGGTCCTTAATTTAAGTTTTATTATACCTTTTAATTTTTTATTGTTCTCCAAGATGTTTTTGTTATTGTAGTTATCTAGCCTGTGAGATCGTAACATTTTTTGACTCTGTGTGTTTTTAACAATATTACTATTTCGCTGTCAACAATATATATATATGCTTAAATATAATATAATTATTGCAGTTACTGTAGCAAGTTTGTTGTGTGTGCTTGATCAGTGTTTGTGTGCGTGTTATGATGTATCCATATATATTTAATATATACTTGCTAGATCATTGCGTGTGTGGGTGTGTGTGTGTGTGTGTTTTGGGTAATGTGTGTGTGTTCGTCTAAGTGTATGAGTCATAAATATGATGTGTTTGATCTCGACAGGTAGTCCCATTTTGCGCGGGTCGGGCATTCGGCGCTGAAGGCGTTGTGGCCGAGGCTCCGCAGCCCAGAGTGCGAGCAGTTGCAGCACCGCGGTTCGGCTCCCGTTGCATAACCGGGGCATTTCTCACGCAAATGCGGGCCTCCGCAGTGGCTGCACTTGTCCACACTCTCGGTGCAGAACTTGCGGCCGTGGCCGAATGCCAAGCACTTCGTGCATTGGATGAGCGGAGACTGGTCCTCCACTCTGACCCTTTGCAGGTCCAGGTAGAGATTACCAGCCTCCGTCATCCTCTGCCATACTTTTGGCTTGACCTGCAAAACAATATGGGAGGTCTTTGGATTTTTTGTCCTTTTACGGTATTTTATTTTAAAATCACTCTCTTCTTGTGGTAGGCCCATGAAGATGTCGGCGTTTTGGGTGTAAAGGGCCCGTACCATCTCGTCGTCCTCGCCGTCCACGAAGACATCTTTGAGGACGACGAGTGGGTCCTTATTCTTCATGGGCACTACCACAAGCCCACCACCACGGCTCTCAATGCGCTCCATCACTTTGCGTCTTTCCATTTCCGTGTCGCAGCCCAATATGACGGTACTGTTCTTCGCCTTCCGTGCCTTACTGACTTTCAGGCCGGTTCCCCTGGCGTCGACCGCCTTCTTCACTCTGGCGAGTACCTCATCGGCAGTCTCCTGACTGTCGTTTGAGGTCACCGCCAACGAGTGAAGCGCCGGTCGACGCCCGGGCTTGGCTGCTGCGACACTGGCGTATGTCATGGGGGTCGGGATTGGGCCCGGGGCGCTTTCGGTGGTTAGCCCCTTCATGACTGCGCTGACGTGTGTCTGGGTCTCTATGACGACGTCCCTTGCGACAGTCCCCACCAGGTCTTCGAGCTGAGACTGCGCTCGCGCAATCATCAGCTCGGTCGCCTTATCGATGTCTACCTGGGTTTCTTCAGTCTTTTCAAAGACCCTTTCCACGACCCCCTCGGCCACCTTCTCTGTTTTGAGCTTTATCTCATCGCCTTTTTTATGGACATTATCTAATATGACGGTGCACCTCTCGTCGTTGTATGTGTTTAGGCTCTCCATGCCCTCTTTCAGGTTAGCCTCTAATTGGCCAAGCCTCGTGGCTATTGAGCTCTCCACTTCCTGAAGCTTCTTCAGTAGTGCTTCTTCTCTTCCGGACGTTGTCGCTACTACATCCGTAGCATCCCCGGGCGACGCCGCCTCCAGACTCTTCATCCGCTTACTGAGTTCGAAGAGAATTCGAAGACCCTTATCAGAGTGTATCTCCAGGAAGGTCCTAATGTCTCTCCTCATCTGAGGGTACTGTAGGACCTTCGTGGGTATGTCTTCGAACGTGCCCATAACTTCCTGGAAAAGCTGGTCACTGGATTTTTCAGCGTAGGTATTTTGCTGTTTTTTATATACATCCATGTTATCCAGTGACCTTCTCTTCGTTCCCGGTCTACGGATGAAGGTCCTTGCGGCGTCTTGCACTATCAAGGGCGAGGTGGAGGCGCCGGGAGTCGGTTTCTTGGCCACGTTAGATGTAGGTGGTGTTTGAAACATCGTGTATAACTGTGTGTGAGAGAGTTTGTGGTATAATGTCGTGTGTGAACGGGGAAAGTTGTCTGTATGTGTAAATGTGTGTTCAACCCTGTATAGGGGGGTGTGTCTGTGTCAAAGTGGTTAAAATTAAAATATGTGTATATAGAACACAGTTCTATCAGTTAAAAAATAGCTTTAAATGTTTAAATTTTTGCTCTATATGAGCCGTTAAAAATTTTTTAGAGGTGTAGAATGCCTCTGTCACTAAAATAAAAACAAGTACGAAATTTAAAATGAAAGGGAACAAAATTTTCCTGTATAAATTTTGTGATCAATACCAACAGTTGGCGATCCCTATTCAACCGAACCTATATACCCAGTGAAATATGGGGGTATTTTTTAATTTTCCGTCAGGCGGATCCGGACGAAAGTGGTGTCGTTCGACGGGTAATTAACAGGGCTATTTAAATATATATAATTGATAATTAGGAAAACAAAGGCTATCGAATTAATCGACAAAAACCTCAAAAATGACTAAAATTGAAATTTTTATGTCGGATTTCTAAGGTCCTATTTACCAGATTTAATTAAAAGAGGTGTTGTTAGATAGGTCGTGACGCGAGCTATCTAGATATGTATAATTTATTGTTTAGAAAAAATAAGGGGGCAAGTTATTAAAAGAAAATCGCAGAAATTTTTCGAAAAAGCGGTAAATTGAGTTTTGTATGTTAAAAATTTACTACTTTTATTAACCAGATCTTAATAAAAGAGGTGTTATTAGATAGGCCTAGATGAGTTCTATCTAAATATGTATAATTAAAAATTCCGAAAATAAATTTCGAAGAGTTATAAGCAAAGAGCCTTGGAAAATTCCTTAAAAATACCGAAAGTCAAAATGAATGTAGAAATTTAGCAAATTCTATTTACCCAACCTATACAAAAGAGGTGTTATTAGAAAGGCCTTGATGAGGGCTATCTAAATCTGTAGCTATGTCAAGTTTGAGGAGAAGCGTTATCGAATAATTCGACAAAAACCTCGAAATTTAAGCAATTTAGAAATTCAAAATTTTTCTAAGTCCAGAAATTAAAATTTTTCTTTGTTTTTTCAGGTTATTTTCTTCCCACGGGACGCAGGAGTGTCTACAAAGATGATATCAACAAAAAACAACGATACTAGCAGCTGTTTTCAATGAAAATTTCGCACAAATGTTCCAAATGTTCACCCCTAAGGTAGACTTTTGAATGTAAACAAACAATGCCGAATTTTTTGTAGGTCAATTTCCCAATTTTCCGTCAGGCGGATCCGGACGAAAGTGGTGTCGTTCGACGGGTAATTAACAGGGCTATTTAAATATATATAATTGATAATTAGGAAAACAAAGGCTATCGAATTAATCGACAAAAACCTCAAAAATGACTAAAATTGAAATTTTTATGTCGGATTTCTAAGGTCCTATTTACCAGATTTAATTAAAAGAGGTGTTGTTAGATAGGTCGTGACGCGAGCTATCTAGATATGTATAATTTATTGTTTAGAAAAAATAAGGGGGCAAGTTATTAAAAGAAAATCGCAGAAATTTTTCGAAAAAGCGGTAAATTGAGTTTTGTATGTTAAAAATTTACTACTTTTATTAACCAGATCTTAATAAAAGAGGTGTTATTAGATAGGCCTAGATGAGTTCTATCTAAATATGTATAATTAAAAATTCCGAAAATAAATTTCGAAGAGTTATAAGCAAAGAGCCTTGGAAAATTCCTTAAAAATACCGAAAGTCAAAATGAATGTAGAAATTTAGCAAATTCTATTTACCCAACCTATACAAAAGAGGTGTTATTAGAAAGGCCTTGATGAGGGCTATCTAAATCTGTAGCTATGTCAAGTTTGAGGAGAAGCGTTATCGAATAATTCGACAAAAACCTCGAAATTTAAGCAATTTAGAAATTCAAAATTTTTCTAAGTCCAGAAATTAAAATTTTTCTTTGTTTTTTCAGGTTATTTTCTTCCCACGGGACGCAGGAGTGTCTACAAAGATGATATCAACAAAAAACAACGATACTAGCAGCTGTTTTCAATGAAAATTTCGCACGGTTAGGTTAGGTTAGGTTAGGTTAGGTTAGGTTAGGTTAGGTTAGGTTAGGTTAGGTTAGGTTAGGTTAGGTTAGGTTAGGTTAGGTTAGGTTAGGTTAGGTTAGGTTAGGTTAGGTTAGGTTAGGTTAGGTTAGGTTAGGTTAGGTTAGGTTAGGTTAGGTTAGGTTAGGTTAGGTTAGGTTAGGTTAGGTTAGGTTAGGTTAGGTTAGGTTAGGTTAGGTTAGGTTAGGTTAGGTTAGGTTAGGTTAGGTTAGGTTAGGTTAGGTTAGGTTAGGTTAGGTTAGGTTAGGTTAGGTTAGGTTAGGTTAGGTTAGGTTAGGTTAGGTTAGGTTAGGTTAGGTTAGGTTAGGTTAGGTTAGGTTAGGTTAGGTTAGGTTAGGTTAGGTTAGGTTAGGTTAGGTTAGGTTAGGTTAGGTTAGGTTAGGTTAGGTTAGGTTAGGTTAGGTTAGGTTAGGTTAGGTTAGGTTAGGTTAGGTTAGGTTAGGTTAGGTTAGGTTAGGTTAGGTTAGGTTAGGTTAGGTTAGGTTAGGTTAGGTTAGGTTAGGTTAGGTTAGGTTAGGTTAGGTTAGGTTAGGTTAGGTTAGGTTAGGTTAGGTTAGGTTAGGTTAGGTTAGGTTAGGTTAGGTTAGGTTAGGTTAGGTTAGGTTAGGTTAGGTTAGGTTAGGTTAGGTTAGGTTAGGTTAGGTTAGGTTAGGTTAGGTTAGGTTAGGTTAGGTTAGGTTAGGTTAGGTTAGGTTAGGTTAGGTTAGGTTAGGTTAGGTTAGGTTAGGTTAGGTTAGGTTAGGTTAGGTTAGGTTAGGTTAGGTTAGGTTAGGTTAGGTTAGGTTAGGTTAGGTTAGGTTAGGTTAGGTTAGGTTAGGTTAGGTTAGGTTAGGTTAGGTTAGGTTAGGTTAGGTTTTTTTTTTTTTTTTTTTTTTTTTTTTTATAATGAGGTCTATTGACCTCTCTGCTTTTCCCCGTCCATTAGACAGGACCTTGTCATTCTAAATACTAAGTGCTATCATTAAATTGTGAAGTTTCATCGGGTCAGATTCCCGGTATTTTAATTATTTAAATCTTATTTACTATATGACTATTTTTCATGTTTTAGTTTCTATCTTTATACTGTACATAGTTCTTTTTACTAACTTTTTTATGTTGCTTGAACTCATTTTTTACTTGTCTACTTGTTTTGTAATGCTATAGTTTTACCTTGAATTTAGAGCCTTCCTTGTTTTTAATTTATCTGTATGTCTTTTTAGTTTCAATTTTGTTGTAGATAATAGTTTTTTGACTAGGTATGTTTTATATTTGCTGTCCTTATCTGCTGTTTTTCAATACTATAAATATAAAGGTTATTTCTTGGAACTCTTTTTTAATTTGGTCTCACCAAGACGTCTTGTTAAGATGGTATTTTGCAGTGTGTAGGAACGTAATATCTATGACTCGTGTATTTTGTTTAGTGTACTGTTCAGTGTTTTATTTATGTGCATGTTTGCTTTTCTAGATTCATACTTTCTTTGTTACTACCTTCCTTATTAACAATCTGTATATATGCTTAAATATATGCAGTTGTTACAGTCTTTATTATGAATATTCTTAACTTGTGTTTATGTTTTATGTGTACGTGTCCAGTGTTTGTGTGCGTGTTTTGATATATTCGATATATGGTCACTATATACCTCCTAAATCAGTGTGTGTGTTCTGTGTCGTGTATGTGCGTGTGTGAATGAGTCATAAATACGATGTATTTTGCCTTGCTAGGTAGTCCCATTTAGAGCGGGTCGGGCATTCGGCACTGAAGGCGTTGTGGCCGATG